>PVLA01000839.1:136026-444802 GCA_004027455.1 Hydrochoerus hydrochaeris | reverse complement strand
GTTTGTTTCATGAATTCTGCTTGTTTTCTATATTGTTCATTCAAAGTTTCAATCAGTTTCCCATGCTCATGTACTTTTTTCTCTAGTTCTTCTTTAGCTGCATTCAACAACTCCTTTACTAAAGTTGTTATTTCTATCTTTACATGGGAGACTACTTCTAATTTGATTTCCTCTATAGCCTGATGCAGTTTTTTTTTTTATTTCACTGGCTATCTTTTTAGAGATTCCCAATGTGTTACTTTTGGGGTCCTCTATTTCAATGGCTCCTATACTTGCTTCTGGCGAACTATATGTTTGAGGATGCATTTTGCTTTTTCGTTTTGTCATTTTCACTCTGCCTGGTGTTTTCTATGTGTAGAAGGGGATCACACACACTATTTTCAGACACAACAAAGTCATATGGTTAGTTGTAGGGGGTTTTACTACTGGCCCTATTTATCCCCTGTACACTTCTATTTTAGGGGCATACTCACCACACTGATACAGTCAATCCGGTGTAGTCCAAAGTTCGCCACCTGGGAGCAAAATTCCAAATTTTCTCACACTAACTGAATCCTGCTGAGGTCTTCTGATGTTCCAGGTGGGAGGGCGGGCCCAGCAGAAGCAGTCCAGGGCAGTTTTCAGTCTTGGGGGGGGCCTCCTCCATGTTCCCGGTGGCAGGGCGGGCCCTTGGTGGAGGTTCCGGGCAGCTTACCCCTGATGCAGGCTTCTGCTAAGTTCCCGCTGGCAGGGAAGGCCCACAGTGGAGGTTCCATGCAGCTTACCCCTGATGCAGGCTTCTGCTAAGTTCCCGGTGACAGGGCGGGTCCATGGTGGAGGTTCTGGGCAGCCTACCCCTGATGCAGGCTTCCGCTAAGTTCGGTTTCATGTTTTTATAGGAATTTGTTTTGTTTTGTCTTGCTAAGTTTTGTTTTTCCCTCTAATACAGAAAGGATAGAAATACATGTAGAGATTCATGCAAGCGTAGCTGTTTACACTCTCCCTGTTTGACTATCTACTTTGTATGCTTTAATTTTGTAACTTCAACAACTATTTCTAAGAGAATAATATGTAATTTATTAACTAGTGATTTCTTATTGTTTATGTTTTTTTTTTTTTTGGAATTCTGTGTTATCTCTACCCTTTACATGCTTTTGTTTCTCTTTAAATAAATAAAAAAAAATAAAAAAGTTTCTTTTGGAACTTCTCAAAATATTTTATCCATTAAAAATCATATGACAGGCTGAGGATTTAGCTCAGTGGCATAAGCACCTGCCTGGCAAATGTGGGGTCATGAGTTCAATCCCCAGTACCACCAAAAAATAAAAAATAAAAAAATCATATGACTGTATATACTTTTTATTTAACCCAACACGGGATTTTTTTTCAAATACATTGTATAACCTAGCTTTAAAATGTTTAGATATCTTTAAATTTTTCTCAGTCAGCACATATATCTCTATGACACAATTATTCATGCAACAGGTATTTATTAAGTGTTACTATATTAGGGGGTAGGAGTAAAAAGGTGAACAAAACACACAAAGGCCTTTTACAGACCTTACACTAACGGTGCAAAAGTATATAAAGTTTTTAAAAAGATAATTCAAATTATAAGTACCACAACAAGATAATTCAGATTATAATACATACTAATATCTTGTCCCAGCCAAGACTTGAGGGGTCTAGTTTAAGATAAGTCCTTCAGTGGTGAAGGGGACCATGTCAGCTTCCTGTTACTGTGATAACCCGCCTAAGGTGATTTAAGATTATTTTGTCTCACAGTTTCAGAGGTTTCACTCTATGGTTGCTTGACCCAATCAAGGCCTGTAGTGAGGAAGAACATTATGACTGAAATGTGTGGGAGAGAAAGATTGATTACCTCCTAGCTGCCAAGAAGTAAGGATAGAAGGAGTGGGAGGTCCTACTATCTTCTTCTGGAGTGTACCCCCAGTGACTTAACTTTAAGTAGGCCCCATCTCTAAAAGTTTCTCTCTTTTCCCACAGCTCTATCAGTTGTGGACCGATCCTTCAACATATGAGCTGTGGGGGGACATTTCAAATCCAAACTATAACAGGAACTTAATGACTTTAGGCAAAATTCATGACATAACCCATGAGATTTGACTATATGCAGAGATAAAATTAATTTGTGCATATTTACATTTGCTTCATTTTATTTTATTTTATTTTTGGGACCAGGAACTGAACTCAGGACCTTGTGCTTGCCAGGCAGGTGCTTATGCCACTGAACTATATCCCTGGCCCATACTGACATTTTATCAAGTAACAGTGCAAAAGTTTATTTTTATTAGTAGATTCTGTATGAACATGCATTCTTTATAATTTTACATATATTTAGGGTCATACTTGCTATAATTAAAATAATTTTACTTTTAAGAAAATTTCATGACATAATCCATATGAACATAGCTACAGAGAGATTCAACATGAGCCTTTTAAATAGACAATAGGGTATATTTATTCTATAGATGGATAACTGAATATGCCTTTTTTGTTTTTTGGGTTTTTTTTTTTTTTGGTACTGGGGATCAAACTCATGACCACACACTTGCAAGACAGGTGCTTATGACGCTGAGCTAAATCCCCAGCCTCCTGACTATTGTTTTAAAAAATAGATTTTCCAGAATTATGAAACAAGTAGTTTCTGAGACATAGCACCAAAATAAAGTGCACATAAGAAGGAAACAGACCAGGCGTGGTGGTGCACACCTATAATCTTAGCACTCAGGTGGTTGGGGAAAGTGGATCACTGGAATTCAAGACCAGTCTGGGTTACAAACTGAGTTCAAAACCAGCCCGAACTGCGTAGCAATTCAGGAGGAAGAAGAGGAGGAAGAGACAAATAAATTTGCCTTTATCAAAATAAGGAATTTCTTTTTGAAACACACTGTTAACAAAAAGACAAAGTATATACATCTCATTTTAAAAACCCTATACATCAAATGTATAAAGAACTCTTGACACTCAATTATAAGAAAGAAACTTTTCAACTATGCAAAGAATTTCAATAGATACTACTTTCATCACTGTTCTAACCTGTATCTAAACACCCCACAAAGCCTCACACACTCATAGGTATGGCTTCTCTGAGGTGGCTGGATCTAGGGTGTGTGAATATGAATTAAAGGTGTGTGAATATAGATTAAGGGTGTGATAACTGGATTAGTCCACTGATTGGTTTAGTATTGTTCTGGGTATAGGTAATGGAAGCCTTACCCTCAGTATGGTTAGCGCCAATCAATAAACCTGTATGTGGATGAAATATGAGGAGAAAAAAAGAAAGGCAGGGTTACTGCTTGCTGCCTCCTGCCTGCTCTGCCATGGACCATTTCTCTTTGGTGATGCCCTTTTGCCAGGCCAACTTGTCTTGGAGCCAGCTGACTATGGACTAAAACCTCTACAAAATATAAGCCAAAATAACCCTTTCCTCCTTTAACTTGTGGGTATCAGGTATTTTGTTTCAGAAAAAGAAAACTAAGACAATCAAAAAAGGTATTTAGGTGGCAAGTAAGCATGTTAACGCCTATTATTCATTATGGAAATATAAATTTAATGTTTGGTCTAAGCATCTGTTTAGAGGATAACAATATGCATTATAGCAACTATGGGGAATTTTCTTCTGTGTTGTTTTTGCAATTCTATATTTTTTCACTATTTTTTGCTCTATTTTATTGTTTTGTTCCCTTTAAAATAAAAATAATAATAAATAAATAAATAAAATTTTATTCAAATACCACTATATACCTGTTCAACTGTCTAAGATAAAAAGACCATACCAAATGTTGACAAAAATGTGAAGCATTTGAAACTGTCAGACATTGTTGGGGGAAATGTGAAATGGTACAAACACTTTGAAAAACAATTTGGCAGTTTCTTTCAAAGTTAAACATATGCACACTATATAATCCAGCCATTCTATGGATATTTACCAAAAGAAAAATTATATGTCTATAGAAATACATACTCTGTATAAATATTCATAGCAACTTTATTGTAATATGCAAACAATGGAAACTATCCAAAGGTTCATCAATAAACTAACAAATAACCAAGTTGTGGTACTGTATACCTATTTAAGGGATTTCTACTCAACAAGAAAAATGGAATTCACCATTGTTAGATTATCAGAGCATAAATGAATCTCAAAGTAATTACACTGAGCGAAAGAATGGGATGATGAATATGGCCATTTTGAATGTGGTGATGGTTTCCCAGATACATACATAAATGTCAACACTTGCCAGATTTTTCATTTTACATATGTACAGATTTTTGTATGTCAGTAAAGCTGCATTAAGTTATTTTTGCTTCTGTGACAACATTTAAGGCAGAAGTAGAACTGAAAACCTGTATCATTACAGTATTTGTCACAATTCTTGTATTTTTCTTTGAGTTTATAATCTTTGTATATTAATGAAAAAAGGTTCATGAGACTCATAACAAGATTCTCCCAGGCACAGTTGGTAATCTCCTGCAAACTGTCTGCATTCCTCTAGATTTCTTGTAATATGGAATAATAATACTTTTCATTTTTTAAAAAAATCCTATTTAGTCAATTATTTTGTTACCTGCAGTAAAAACAGACATTTAATAATATGAATCAATTTTAAATCAACTACCATGATAACCTGAAAATGGGCAGTTGCAGTTTTACAGACACCTACATTTTTAGTCATACTGAATTGTATTCAGTCTTAAGAAAGAACATATTAATTCATTAAAGCAGCAGCCTCTTCCATATGTATCCACCCACCTCAGTCATCTCTTGGCAATGCAGACTAAAAAAGTGCCCTGAGAACCTCTCTAGAAGGCAGCAGCAAAAACTGCGGCCATTCAGGAGCTATCCTGTGGGCAGGGCAGCAGAGGAAGAATAGGTAACTATGTTTGTCTTAATTATTTCTCACATGGACCAGGCCTCAGTGGGCCTAACTTGCCTAAGTTGTTGCTAGCACCAGTGGGTTTAGCATCCAAACTCACCCTTCACTACACCTTACCATGCCTGTTAGAGATGTTTGCCCAAAAAGCAAAATTTGGTTGTTGAAACACCGTCCCAGAGGAATTCTACCCTATGAGGTAGGCTGAGGCTCGTCCTGCTGTTTGATAGAAGAAACAATTTTCATTTGGGTCCCAAAACGAAGATTTCAAAATTCCTGTAAAGCACTCAGCAAAAACTTATGTAGAGAGATATAAGAATAACTTGTTTTGCTAGAAAGATTTTTATACAGTAAGTTGTTTTGAGACAAATTTATATATTATACTTGATTTTTGTACCCACTTCTTAGGCTTCACATTTTTAAAGATGACCTGACGTTTACTGATTCAACGGTTGAATTTTATGCTTTTCATGTGAGTTCTTTCAGGCAACAAGTTCATGAACCTTTTTTTTCCCCTTGCACCAAGCCTAGCGCTTTGCAGCCAGGACTCAATAATAATTGAGAGTAACAAAATAAGAGAAATCAGCCAATTATAAAATGTTCATTAACAAAGTAGGCAACTGCTTTATTACTACGTTTAAAAAACTATTATCAATAAAAATAGAGAAAATATAACATGTTCTTTGGAGAGTCTTCTGCGTCTATAAAAGGGCGTATGCCAGAACTCTTATTTTAAATGACTTTGCCCACCACTATTTAAACACTGAAATATGCGAATGTGTAAGTAGTCTTTTTATAGCTGTTTATTACAACCCGGTATAGTCATCATTTGCATGTTCAGTGTAGGAGCTCTAGCTGAGACACTCGTGAGCTTTAAACCCCTCAATGGATATTCAGCACCCCCCACTGCAGGCGAAGGAACCCAGGTACCGAACACTCCACGTCATCCTCTGGGTCACCCAGCAGCCTGCCCCGGCACCCGGGGGCGTGGTCACTGACCGGAAGGGGCGTGGCCCGCGCTGGGGCGCCTAGGCGCAGACCCCTGCCCCCGCGTTTCCTTTTCCGCGCAGTCTCGGAAGGAGTGAGGTGGGCCGCCGTGGTCAATCATGTCCTCGGGCGGCGGCGGCGCGGGGGCTTCCGTTCCCGGGCTCCTCGAGGTGAGCGTTCTCGGGGCCTTAGTTCCTCTCCTCGGTGCTGAGTTCCATCACCTTTTGGGTGGCAGACGGGCCCGTTCATTTCGACGGCCTGAGATCCCTGCCCATCGCTCCGCCCGTGGACTGGGCCCGAGCTTGCCTTTATCGCAGTAACCACCTGCGAATCTGAATTGATTCCTCCCCAGTGAACACTGGCTTCGACTGTTTCCCACTCAGAAGTTAGTAAGGCGTTGAGTGACGGGAGAGGCGTGTCTGTTTACCGCTGGCGCCTTGGGCGGTTCCTCTAGTTTACCCATCAAACTTGCGACCTTAGTGGCTTATCTCCGAGTTAGCATTTTTATTTCTCCTTAGGGGAGTATTTTACAAAGGGGGAGTTAATCTCTCAGGTGTTAAGACACCCTATGAGTAGTCTTAATAAACACAGTTTTCTGACAGTATCGATCTAAACGAATCGGTAGAAATCGTTGGTATTGTTAATGTTGTAAGTGCAAGTACAAAGAAGGCCCTTAATCATCTTATTTGTAAAATTGTAGATGTTTGCACTTATATTGGGAATGTTTATTTCTGCGTAGACCGCTAGGTTTTCCCCAGTACTGTGTAAAAAAGAAAAGAAACTACTCCACAGCTGGGAGATGGGAAATATTAAAATGTTTCAATATAAACCATTTTTTAGCAAGTGTAAGGACCTGAGTTCGAGTGTACCCCCTCCTAAAGAAACCATTTCAAAAACCAAATGTTTTAGTTTGGCGTGTCGAATGCCTGAAATCCCAGTGCTCTGGGAGAATGAGGCAGAAGGATCCAAGTTCACGCGCTGCTTGGGCAACTAAGAGATTTGGCCTCAAAAATAAGGGCTGGAGATGTAATGCAGTACTGAGGCACTGGGTTCTATCCTCGGTACCTCTGGAAAAAGTTTTGTGAATATTGGCAGTGCACGAGCATCTTTAAATATAGGAAATGCAAAAGAACCCACGAATTCATTTATGTTTCTTATGTACAGTACTACAATGATTCCCTGTTTCACCCTAACCCATTCAGAGATGCTATCTGGAATTGTGTGTGTCAGCCTTAGTTTTTTGAGGGGAGTGGGGCATATACATAGGCTTCTCTGGACAGTCATTTTCTTAAGTTTTGTATGTATGCATTGTTTACTTACTGTAATTAAAGTTTTTTTCAGGTTAGAGTTACTCCCAGTATTTTGTGTCTTGTATTAGTATTGACTGTAAAATGACTGCAGCATTTCAAGGAATGTAAGTGATAAATTGTTGTGCAAGGCCCAACTTTACATGTGTTCATAAATCATTTGCAGTAGCTGTCTGGTTCAATGATTTATCCTCCTGGGGTACTTTAGGACATGATTTGTGACTCTGGCCGCCCTCTTTGCGGTAGTTAATGTTTTCAGTCATTTTGAAGTAACCTTTCTTTAAAGCAACTGCCACTTATATTTTTGGTGAAGGTTTGCATGCTTGTTTTTATACTTCTAACATTTAACGTGGCCAGTATTTCATCTTTGTCTAATTGTGAGACAGAATGGCTTGGCATTGATGCAACCACTGTGTCTTAAAATCAATAGTGCCACAGTAGGATGTGAGGGCAATCTGGCTGGGACATCTGTCACCCCATTGATCACCAGGGTTGATTCAGCTGATCCAGCTGGCTAGGTGAGTGTCTCCTTCCACCCTCAATACTTCATGTGTGTGTCCCTCTGGAAGACAGACGACCACCCTGATAGAAGAGGACCCTTCCTCAGTCAAGGGTGTAGGAGTAGCTGCATTCCCCTGCTAGAACCTCCAAACAAGCTAGATAGAGAAATGGCAGTGAAGGATATGATAAATGTTTCCACTGTTTTTCCTACTCTGCTAATAACTCAGATGACCAGGTTAGAAAGAAACATTTATGGAATTAAAGAGTTGAAAGGCTACAAACTATGTCTGTGTCTGTGGTTCCTAATAAAATTCATATTGGTCTGTTCCCACATTTAGATGCCAAATAAATTGAAATACAAATAAGAATTAAAATATTTAATTTTTAGGTACAACAAAGTCCACATTTTGAAGATGTGTGAAGGTTATGAACAATGTTTTTGAAAAACTTGTTTTAGAAGATGACTGAAGAAGATTGCACATAACACGGTACTCCTCCTTTCTCAATAAAGGGCAATAGCCAAAATGTGTATTAACACAGATGAGTGTAATAGCTGGCACAATGATGACATAAATTTTTGCCGTTTACCCAGCAGAGGGTTTCTTTGAAGAAATCATTTTAAGACTGAGATGCCAGTATTATGATGATGTTAGTTACTGGATATAGAGCAGTTTTTTACTGAAATGAGTGAAATATTTCTCTTTGGCCTATAGGTAGCTGCAGATGAATGTGTAAATCCTTTACTAGTGGTGGTTAAAAATACTTCACTGCCTCATATAAGTAACTATGGCTTCTCAACCAACCACATCTGTTGATAGTTCAGAACTAGCTAATAAAATTCCATAGTACTAGAATCAATTTCTTTTGAAGTTACCTTTGTATTTCTGGGTTATAGTTTTTCTCTGCATTAAATTTTTTGAGGGGACAGTTACTGTTGAAGTTACTGATTTTTTTTCACTGCTGATTTTTTTCTTTTGGAGGTATGGCCTGCAATCTTTTAGAAGGAATAATGAAGATATAGTCAAGAAAATATGAACAGAAGCCAATGATGAAAATGTTTGATGTTGAAAAATTCACAAATTATGTAGAAAAATAGACTAATTGTAACTGTGGGATAATAAATTGTTTTCTTTAAAATACGTCCTCTTGGAAAGCATCTCTGTTCTTAATTTTTAGTCAGACTTATTTTTAACCTATTTTAAGGACACTGGTCAAAACATTAGCTCATTTGTGGGTGGTGATTCTTATTGAAGTGGACAACTGGGAAGTCATTTCTAGTGCCTTGTTAGGTTTTGGAAAATTACCCTAATAATTGCACTCCCTGCTCTTGTACATAAAAAATGGCTGATGGGAAGTTCCTGCGCTCTTTAAATATTTTGTTGATGAGCCCTTAAAAATAAAGGTTTTCACCTATGACCTACAGATCTTTTATCTTTGTGAAAACAAAAAAGTAACACTCTACAAGAAGTATACTGTATTAAGGTAGGCAGTGACTGGGCAGGCCACCAGTCTGTCTAGGACTAAAAATTTATAAGAACTTTAAAACAATTCTTACCCAGATGAAGGTTTATATGTAAACTAAATTGTTTACTGAGTTGACTCCATACTTTATAGATGAAATGCTGTTATGAAGATCATGGTTTGCATATGGGAGGCTTAGTTAAAGTAATTGTAAAGCACTGTCCTAATCACTTCCCATTAGAGGCAACATTTAAAAACCATAGTTTTTCTTCCGAGTGTTTAGAACTTGGCAATTACAAAATTGAAGCTATGGTATGGATCCTGTAGTTTTTATAGGAGTTTTAAAAATACTATTTGGCCTCCATCTTATTTCTAAAAAAAGAGAAAGAAGAAAAAAAGAATGTAGATCAGTGTGAAGACTGGGTTAAATTCCCAGTACCACCCCAAAAAAACATTTTTATGAAATTGGTATGTTTTGATGTCCCCAGTATTTTCAAAACAATCCTTAGAAGTGGAGGCCAGATGCAGTAGTACATACCTGTAGTCATAACTTTGGGAGGCTTAGGAAGGAGGGTCACTTCTCCAAGAGTTTAAAGTCAGGCTGGGCAACTTCAAACCCCCATCTGAAACTAATGGGTTTGCAAATTGTCTTGCCTTTTGAAAGGATGAGGACCAATTTATAAATTACTGATTCCTTGACTCTTATTTTTCTATTTAACTTAACCTGGAAAATCCATGGGCTTATCAATATTCTACATGCAGAACGAAAAGGCCTTACATTTGGAATTTCATGTTGTAAGTTTGGGAATTCACAAACATTAAAAATGGTTTAATTTGTAGGGAACTACCATCTTGTGACAACTAGGATGAACTACATAAATTAACCATTTTCCACATTGCAACATTCTATTTTTATCTCTTCATCTTTGATATATTAGGCTAACCAGAAATCTCAATAGTGTTTTTTGTTTGTTTATTTAACCCCCTTGGTACTGAAGACTAAACCCATGGCGTTCTACTAATGAGCTATGTCCCCAGCCCATTTTTAATTTTAGTTTCAACTTTGAGACAGTCATCACTTAAAGTTGCCCAGGCAGGTCTCTAACCTGTGATCCTTCTTTAAGCTCCCTAGGTGGGATTATAAACATGTCACCACAACCCAGCCAAAAAATTTTAAAAATAGAATTTTTCCTTGGCAACTTCATTTTAAATTTTACATGCTTCTAAGTTTTAAAATTATGATGCTGTTGGTTTTAGAGGTTTAGACTAGTGCTTACTCCATTAGCAGTTTATTTTTAAAGGACCACATTTTGGGCCAGGGATATAGCTCAGCAGCACAGTGCCTGCCTAGCAAGTGTGAGGTCCCGAGTTTGATTCCCAGTACCAAAAAAAGGGCCACATTTTATATTTTTAAATTGGTATTGTAATGTACTGTAGATGATATTATCTGAAGCATTGTTTGAAAACCATTCAAATGTACTTTTTCCCATTGCTTAAGTAGGAATGAAAATTTCTGCACATTGCTTATTCATCACCAGAAAAAATAGCAGTTCCAGGTCCATATGTGGCAATAAACTGTTGAAGCTGTTGTAGACACTCAGTTAAATAGAGATCCCTTTGTTCTAAATACTCTTCATTAAACAGTTCAAATGGAAATACGGCATTTGGAGCAACAACAAATGCAGTGGCTCCTAAAAACAAGAAAAATATAATGTAAATGGGAAATATTCCTTAACATGCTAAATATTAAATCATATTTTCAACCAGAATAGTGAAAGTTTCTGGGTTTTGTTTTTTTGGGTATGTGTGTTTGAGATGGCATCACCATATATTTCAGCCTCCTAAGTGCTGGAATTAGAGTACAAGCATGTGCCACACACCTGGCTTCAGGTATTTTTAAAATCAAGTTCTGACCTATTAGTAGAGTGTTTCATTATTTAAATTTGACATTTTTTTCGAAACCCAAAATGAGGCCTTCAACACAGTTTAAGACCAAGTCTACATACCTAGTTCTGTAACTACTTTCTTGTCTCCAGTAAAATCAGGAAGTAACCAGTTGGAGCAATGTATTCTGGATCTGATCTCTGCTCATATTTTTCAGGTCTTACCTCGTTGGTCCCCCCACTCTGCCTTTTTTTTTTCTTTTTTTTCCCTTTTGCTATGTTGTCCAGGCTGGTCTTAGATGCAAGAATATACGACCAGATCAGGCGTTGCTTGCTTTCTGTACAATCAGTTCACTACATGTCATGTGACTTTAATACCTTATGTATTTTTAAAAAGTTTATTGGACTGTATCTTCTAAATTCTCAATTTCCTAATCTTCACAGCCAGCATCTCAAAGTTCTTTATGTATGTTAACTTCCTACAACTTCTAGGCTACTAAATGCAATCTTAAACTCTCAGTAGTACTTAATATAGCCCGTCAGTCTGCTCCCTTAGGATACCCTCTTTCTTGGCTTCTGTAACACCACACTGCATATTCCTACATTTTAGCTCCTGCTTCTTAGTCTCCTTTGTTAATTCCTCCTCAACTCCCATTTCTAAGTATTATAATTCTTCAAGGTCAGTGCTGGAATTCCCTGTAATCTCTAGATGATTTAATATACTCTCAGTTTTGAATACCATCTCTATGCTAGTTGTTGCTGTTATATTTCTAGATTAGAACTCTTAAATCCACAGTCTTTTATCTGTTGATACCTCTGTAGGGTATCATAAACATCTATGTTTCTTTTGCCTTTCTTCCCAGTCTGGTAAATGGTACTATGACTCACCTGGTTGCTCAAAGAATAAACCAAAGGGGTTTTCTTAATTCCTCTCCTTTTCCTTACCCCTGCCCTAACTCCTAATTTAGTTCATGAAGAAAACCTATTGGTTTTTGTGTCCAACATGTATCCCTACTTTCCATTTTCTACTACCTTTTCGTAGTCGAAACTCCTGTTACCAATTGCCTTGGACTATGACAGCAATTTCCTGTCTCAACATTTTTAAACCCCTCCAGTTCATTCTCCATATCCACTAACATGGTGATGGTGAACTTTTTAGAGCTTTCAATAACAGCCTGGTGAGACATGTGCCATAGGTTCATCACCACTGCAGAAGACGGCATTTCACAAATACAATTGATCATACTAGTTATCTGCTAAAAGCCTTTCTGTGGCTTCCCATTGTATTTGGAAAAGAATCCCAATTTTCTCCTATTGTCTTTGAGGTTCTGCAGATCTGGCTGTCTTCCTCTCCAAACTTAACTAAACAAAACACCACTGTTTTGTTTATTATGTTTAGCCACCCTGGCCTCTTCCATTTTTTAAAAAACACCTATATAAGTAGTTTCCCTTTCTGGATTTTTATCTGTCAGTTTAAATAAATAATACTTCCTGAGGGAGGTCTCCCTAATAATTCAAAATAAGAAGCTAGGCATGGTAGTGCACACCTGTAATCTCAACACTCCGGAGGCTGAGGCAAGGAAAATCACCTTAAGAGACTATGCTGAACTGCATAGTGAGACTGTCTCAAAAAAAAATCAAAGTACGTACCTTTTATTATTATTGCTTATAACCTGTTTGTTTCTTTACAGTCTCTCAAACCATATTATACGATAGTATATTTACTTTTTAATGTCTGTTTTCTCACTAGGCTGTAAGTACTACTCAGTAGAGACTTTGTTTTTCCACAACTATATTATATCAGAGGCCTAGCACCTACTTGTCATTCACTAAACATTTGCTGACTCACTGAATCATGTATAGTGATAAGAGAGCAGATATTATATCACTCCTTAAATTGTAATAATCCATGAAGTATCTTCACAGTTTTCTTTTAATGTATATTTTAATATATGGTATACAATTAATGTAAAAAAAGGGCAAATTAATTTTATACTTAAGGTACCATACAAATGGTACCAGATGTGGCTTTATATAAAGATGCCTCTACTTTTCATGTCAATTGCTGTCTAAAACAAAAAACATCCTTTTGTAAGGATCATTTTCTTGTACATTTCAAATGCATTTAGGGAGCTCTTAATATTGTTTTACTTCAGACTTGAAAATCAATATACCTGACTGGAATTCATTATGAAAACAAAAGTAACTCAAAGGGGAAGTCATTTAGTTTTATTTCTCTCAAATGCTCCTTAAATGCTTCAAGGAAGTCTTTAAAAGTGACAAGTAAAAATATTCTCTCATAGTCTACAACAGGAGTCCTTAATATTATAATGTCATAGTTTGTAAATCCAAAGACATATATTACAGAAACTCAGATGTCTCAACAATTGATGGTATGTCATAATAAAATAGGCAACATTTTTTCTTTATGGTAAATAACATGTCTTTAAACTTGGTTAAATCAGAATATAAAGATAAAGCAAATTATTTTTATATCTTTACCGTTGTCTTTGTATTGGTTGGAAATCGTTATTTTTATTGTTTGGTAAAACTAGTTCATAATGACAATTTTGTCTGGCATTCATCAATGTCTTAAGACAGTCCATAAAACTTACAACCCTGTCCGCCTGGGAAAGGGGACACACATACAAATTGTATATAACATAGGGATTCACTATCCCCTAGGACTCCACAAATCCCTTTATCATAGGTTAAGAATGCTTTATTTAGACAATATAGAATTAATACTATAAGGTTCAAATGATCTTTGCGACAGCACAATATAAATGTAGCTTAAACACATTTGAGCACTAAACACACAGAAAAGCCAGTGTTGAAATGGTTTGAAGGATGATATTTAGTGAAAACTTTATCACTTAACTTTCCTTATCTTTGTGTTAGGGGTCTTTTGTATTTTTATTAGCAACAGCATAGTAAGTATCCATTTTAAATGACTGCACACTGTAGTCAGTATTAAGTCTATCAGTGTAGAGAGGTGGCAGTTTGGCTACATGCCTAACTCCACTATTGAAGATTGCTTGACAAATACACCATTATTTTAAAAATGAATGTACATTAAATATTTTAATGTGTTGTATTAAGTACTTTTCCCCCTGGAATTCTTCAACCAAACAAAATTTCAAGTATAAAAACAAGCAATGTGCAATAAGAAACAATATTAGATGATACTACTATAAACAATAAATGTATTCAAATTCAAACAAATCTTGTTAATTTATAATTCTATAATATTTAAAATATATGTAGTGTTAATAAAGAATAAAATTATTTGTAGGTATCATTAAAAATATTTACCATATTTCAGTGTGAGAGATATTTCAAATAATAAGGCTGCAATTAGTACATCTTCTTTGAGCACTTTATTCCTCAAGTTTAATCGTGTATGGGCTTCAGATAAAGAAACTCTAAAAGAAAATTCATATAAAAGTATGTTGATGTTATAAAAATACATGTACTTTGATAGAAACAGATTAAGACATGAACATTAAACCTCACATCAGCCCATTTTTATATTAGAAAAAATTTCCTTTAAAATGTTTTTCCTACTAGTTTAAATAGAATGTTATAGAGCAAACAAGTATCATGATTTATCGAACAGTTGGTTTCTACCCTGCTTTCAATTATCATCCCACAACCTTCCATCTCTACTCCTAGTTCTGTTCAGACACAGATAGAGTTGGGAAAATAAACCTAACTAAATATATCTCCTAGACAAATCCTTGATGTTTTCATCCAGTTCTTTACCTGTCTGAAGCCCACATAGAAATTTGTAATTTCAGTGTTGGGAAGAATCTTTCTTGGGGTTCAAAGTTACCAGATAATTGAGTTTCCTCTACACATCCTGGGCCACTCATTTGAAACTCTTAGGATTCTTGAGATAATCTATGTCTCATTCTCTTTCTCTTTCTTTTTCTCTGTCTCTGTCTCCCATTCTCTGTCTCTCTGTCTCTGTCTCTCTCTCTCTCTCCCTCTCCCTTCCTTCTGGGAATTGAAGCCAGGAGCATTCTACCACTGAGCTACATCCCTACCCCTTTTTATTTTTTATTTTGAGACAGGGTTTCACTAAAGTATTCAAGCAGGGCTTGAACTTTCTGAATAGCTGGGATTATAGGTACTGAAGCCAGACACAGAAAGATAAATCTTGCATGTTTCTTCTCATTTGTGGAAGATAAGCAAAGCCAACCCGAATGTAATACTGATTACTAGTCATTGGGAAGATGGAGTGGGAGAAGGTTGAATTTAATCAGCTAAATGTATATATGGAAATATCACATTGAACCTTATTAATACGTTCAATTAAAACGTTATTAAATTAACACTGCCCTATTTTTTAGATCTAGGCAAACAGACTGATTCTAAACACAAAATTTTTTTACTATACACAAAAAATGCATCATGAGAAAATAAACCTAAAACTTTGAAGCATATAATTTGATCTGCATAATTAAAAATTACTCCAAAA
Source organism: Hydrochoerus hydrochaeris (assembly GCA_004027455.1). Classification (NCBI taxonomy): domain Eukaryota; kingdom Metazoa; phylum Chordata; class Mammalia; order Rodentia; family Hydrochaeridae; genus Hydrochoerus; species Hydrochoerus hydrochaeris. Next base: position 429,303 of record PVLA01000839.1, on the reverse strand, counting down.
TGGAAATCATTATACAATTCTGTTTATTATCAAATTAATTTCTACTTTGCCTTGTCTTTTGAAGTTTTTTCAACTCTATAAAAATATACAGCTGGGGAAATTAACTAAGCATATCTAGCTCTTAGAGACTTATGTTTAATGTTTCCTTCCAGTCCTGCATGTTTCTTATTTTATGTTGTGGTAATAAGATACTAAGTTATTTACCTAATGGATTATTTTACTCTAGGTTCTGCTTCATAATCTGAGATTATATTTAAAATTATATCAAGTGAAGTAATGGTCTATCAGTTGGGAACTGTATAACTTACGGTTTAGCTATGTCATAATATTACTTAACACAGTAAAACTGATGCAGCTATTAAAATAGAATGAAGCAATTTTTTTCTGTACATGCTTGATTCCATTTGGGCAATTAATATGAAAAATTCTATATATGTTTAACATTAATTTTTAAGTGAATTTAAATAAAAAATATATGTTTAAATTATATATGCATTAACATTTGAGTGACTACTTTCTAGAACGATACATAAAAACTTGATTATGGTGAGTAAGGCAAGAATAAGAAATGTTAGTAGGATACTTTACTCATCATCTTAGACTTTTATACTGTCCATACTTCGTTTTATAATAAAAACTAATTTTTTAACTTGAAGGAACAATGAGTTGAATGTATTAAAGTACTTAAACAGTATACTTAAGAATTTTTTCTAAGTCCAACTACAACTTGAAATATAAACAGTTACACTTTAAAAAGCAATTCTTTGCATTTGAAATTTGTATGCTTTTCTCAGATGCATTTCATACAAGGGATCAAATATAAAATTTAGTGAAAATTATTAGAGGCTCAAGTGATGTAAAAATACAACAAAAGAAATTGTTAAACTGTTTAATATTCTTTGGAACAAGGTAAGATATAAACCAACCAACCAATAGTCAAACAAACAGAAATAAATGAAATAGATAAGCAAGTTAATTAAACACATCCATTAGAAGTCAATTTTGGCCTTAACATTTTGAATTGAATACCTACAAATATTTTAATGTAGATGCTGACAGTTTTGATCCATATATAGAATCTGTTCTGATTCTGCGACTTGCTAGATAATAACCATGAATCATTCTTTCTGCCTCCAAGCTGAATTCTACATTCAGATTCTTTGCAAAAGCCAGTAGCTAGATTAAAAGTGAAAAATTTAAAAGATTCAAATTTTATTATAGAATTTATATGACAAGTATAACAAAATATACTAGTGTCTTATTTTTAAAGTTTCATATGTTAAAAATTGCGTAAATATATGGGAACATTTTGCAGTCAGTGAGCACTTTAAATCATAGTCTTCTACTTGCAAAGAATATTAAAGTTTACCTAGAACAATCTCCTTCACAGTGCAGCAATGTTCTACCCAGTGTATTTGTATGATTAACGTATCTTTGCTACCAATGGGAGAAAGACTTACCTCCTCCAGAAGTTGCTTTTTTGAATACCTTCAATTATTTGACAGTTTATTTCTTCATGACTATTTCCAAATTTCTTTTACTATCCTAGTTTTATACTTTTTAATTCACAGAGCAAAAAGGAAAAATTAATTGTAAGATATATAGAGAGAGGGAGAGAAAGAGATGTAAAAGATGAACACACTTCAGAAAAAGAAAAATAATATGATGTTTTACAATAGATGCTGTTATCCTCATATGGGAGACCCTAGAGGATGCTATATACCTCACAAAATCCACTGCACTGCCAGCACTTAGAGAAGAAATTGAAAATGCATGTGTAGCAATCTCAGTGACCAAGGTTACCCAAGCAGCAGTTCGCTGTACTGCTAACAAATGTCTGGAAACTAATGGCCACCACTTTGAGCACCTCTTGTAACTGTAGAGACCAAAGTAATTTGCAGTCCTCCTGCTTCAGCCTCCCACATTGCTGGTTATTTTGAGTCAGGGTCTCACTAAATTGCTAAATTGCCCAGACTGGGCTTATTTTTTAGTTTCATATGTTAAAAAATGAGTAAATATGTGTGGGCCCTTTTTGCAGTCAGTGAGCACTTTAAATCATATTTAAATATTCGATCCTTCTGCCTCAGCCTCCCAAAGTGCTAGGATTACAGATGTGTGTTATCACATTCAACTTAATATTTATATTTTAAATATACTCTTTTTAAAAAGAATATGGATATATTTTGGATTGGGCATGTCCTGGATTGGATGCATCCTGTCATTACTCCTTATAGTCCATAATTCTCTCCAGTTTTATAAACTGCATAGCAATAGTACTAACAATATCAGAAGTAATAGTAATAATAATAGCAGAAGTTTTATCCTGTGTACTGATAATATCAGAAGTTTTATCTTTTGGGAAGGATTTGCTGCCTCAGTTAGTGGGAGTGGCTTCCAGTGGCCAGCCCCTTCAGCATTTCCTCAAAGAGCCACTATCATGACTGGTTGAGGCAGAAGCAGGTGCTATGAAGTTCCTGTAAAGCTGGATGGCTCTGAAGAGTCTTTTTACTTCCAGAGTTCCTTGTAGGGCCCAGGCTAGCACCGGGCCTGCAAGGCAGCTTGTCTTCTCCCTCTGCCCAATCCTTTTTCCTTCTTCCTCATATATTGATAGAAGAACACTCCTTAATACACAAAAGCACACTAACCTGCCTTCTGGACAACAAAGCAAACTTTATGGAGTGCTCAGGCTAATTTTTGTGGCTTGGAAAATGTACCTTCCAAGGAACCACTGTCACCATATCATTGGCCTGCTAATATCTTCTGTTCTCTACAGTCTGACAAATTGAGACTTATTGATTATAATTTGCCAAATCCCTAAGAATCCACAATGTAATTTTTGTTCCAGTCAAGCTGGTTTTCTCAGTTTTCCATATATATGCATTTCAACTTTTATCTCTTTGTTCCTGTTGTTATTTCTGCTTACAGCACCTATCCTTCTTGCTATCTAAATTTTATCTTTTCTTAAGGCCCAGATGTAGCCCCATCTCTTCCATGAAGTTTTCCCAACTCTTGCATTCTACATTACTTTTTTTTTTTTTTTTTTTTGTCTTTTTGAGACAGGGTTTTGCTATGCAGCTCTGGCTGGACTTGAACTTAGTTTGTAGCCCTGGCTGGCCTCAAACTTGCAGTGATCCTCCTGCCTCAACCTCTGGGATTACAGGCCTGTGCCACCCTACCCAGCCTTGCATTTTACATTACCTTCATTTCTGAATTCCTAAAATAATTATAGTCAGCACCATTTATTTTATCATACAATGTTTTTCCTTATATATCTTGTTTTTATCTCAATTAAATGACAAACTATTTAAAGAAGAAACTTTCTATTTTTGGGTAAATATGAAAGAACAGAAATAAACTGATACACATAAAGTACTCAATGAATAATGGACCATTAAATCCAAAGGGCTTTTTTGTTGTTGTTGTTGGTAGTGGTGGTGGTGTTTTCCAGGAGAAAAACATGGGCAAAAATGCCTGTGGGTTATTTCTCTGTTCATATTTAGTATCCTAGAGATTAACTATCCTTTTGTTATTTACTAAGAAAAATAAAACCAAATATTGGTTTTCTAGTCTAAATTATGTAAATAAACAATGCTTCTAATTCACTTTTAAGTCCACTTCACCTCTCAACCCTTTACTCATGCAGTATGGTTACAAGAAAGGCAAGTATAAAGAAAAACTTTTTAATGACTATGGACTCTCACTTCATTTTATCCCCTATCTCTTAGTGTAGAGTGCAAAGATTCATTATGAACAAATTCCTGAATAGTTAAAGGTTTCTGTTATAAATACATGCATGCCTTTAATAACTATGACAATTATCACTATATTCATATTATCTGCTCTCAGAACATGCCACACATCTTCATAACGTCAGAACATCACGGATTGGTGAGTCATGCTAGGTACTGCTAAAACTCAGAACTTTGATGGTGTAGTTTATGTCTAGATGTCCCCACAAAACCTCATGTGGTCATAAGTGTAGTTTTTTTGGAGATGGCTGGATCTAGGATATGTGATGCTGGGATTAAGGATGTGATCCTAAAATTAGTGGTGTGATGTTGGGATTAAGGGTGCCCCTCCCTGGGTATAAGTGCTGCCTGCCTTTAGGGTGGTTGCCCTGAATAGAATGTAGGGAACGGAAAGGGGGCTGCTTCTGTCACTTTGGTGCTTTGCTGCCTTCTGCCTGCCTTCTGTGCCATGCTGCCTTGCCTTGGAAACAACTGACTATGGAAACCTCTACAATTTGTAAGCCAAAATGAACCTTTCCTCCTTTAACTTTGGGGGTCAGGTATTTTGTCTCAGCAATAGGAAAAGTAACTAAGATAGACGGCATTCTCAAAAGGGAAATCCCTTTGAATCATTTGTAAAATTTAAATAATTTCATATTTATAGACCCTATTATTTTCTATAAAAATATTTTGTTTTTCTTTTCAGTGAGATTCTTTGAGCTATGGTAATTTGGACAGTGATACAAAGAATAAATTCAACATTTTAATATCCATTTTCTTACACAGTTGTTAAATTTTAATCCCAAATAATTTCTAGACGATGTATTTAAAATGTCCAAAATCTGGAAGCAAGTCAGAGTAAAAGAATCCTAAATGAAGGAATGTGGTCAAGGACATTTCTATTTAAATTGAGAAACAGTAACATCTTATCTACCTTTACCTTTTCAAAATCCTCTGTAGTGAACTGTTTAGAAGCTAAACTAAGTATCTCTTCAGGATCAGTGGCTTTCTTTAAGGTATGTTGCACAGTTGGAAGAAGTGGGTGGCAAGGAGAAGATTCATTGCAGTTAATCAGTAATCCAAATGCTTCCACAAAGTTAGCTGGAATCAGACTGCAATCCTACATCAAACCAAAATGTAACACATAAGCAGTAAACCTCGAACAATTTGGAAAAATTAACTACAAATTTAACATACTGCATGAGTAAAAGGTTGAGAAGTATCAACATTTCATTATTAATTAAAATTTAAAGCAATTTTTCAATGGCCTGGGGACTTGTGGACAGCAAAATTTTTGCAAAATTTTTTTTAAAAAGCTTTTTTTTAAAAGCTTAAAATACTTTTTTTACATTACTTATTAAAGACTTCCAACACTGATTCAAATGTAAATTTCGATTGGGTATACATCTTATTTGCATAACTAAAAATATTAACAACTTTAGGGATGTACTTCAGTCATAGAGCACTTGCCTAGCATGCTCACGCCCTGGGTCTCAAGCTAGCAATACACACACACACACACACACACACACACACACACACACGAACATACACACAATTAAATTTAAACTGAGTTACTATTTAGTTTTAGCACTTAATATAGAAATGAGTTAATAACAAAAATTAAAAAGACATATTAAAATTTGTGACTAAGTTCTCTAAACACTGTTCTAATAACACAAATATGTACTTTACCATCTGACCAATTAGAGTGTTGGTTTTTTGTGCATTTCTCCTTGAAGATGAATCCATATCAATGAAAGACCAAAAGCTGCACTGAACTGGAAAAGTCATTTGTTGATCTATGTCATCCCCAGACTTCTTTCCTGGAATGTATACTGTAATGCTTCTGCTCTCCAGAACTAAGTCAGAAGACATTATTCTTTTATTATTTAAATTCATTTTTGTCTATATGTCTATAAGTTAATAACAAGTATTATATAAAATTCTACTTTTTAAACTTCAGAGAGTAGGCTGGGGATTTAGCTTAGTGGTATAAGTGCATACCTGGCAAGTGTGAGGTCATGAGTTCAATCCCCGGTACCAAAAAAAAAAAAAATTCAGAGAGTGAAAACATAAAATTGATTGTCTTGAGAGATACTGCTAAATTACTTGATATAAAAAGAACAAGACAAAAAAATTGAGTGTTTATAATGTCCCATGATTAATGAGAACTAACCAATCCAAAGTATGTAGGTGGAATTATAGTTGAGTACCTGGGTGGAATAAGCAAAATGCTAGGAGATTGGTCAGATTGTGCAAGCTTACAAGGGAGGCTGAAATTAATTAGTGTCCCTCTAGGTGAAAAAAATGATAGAAAGTGGGTCACCCATTTGGGAAGGTGTAGGGAAAAGACAAGAAAATGCACTACAATGATAGTGCTAATATATTTAAAAATCAACATGTTAAAGCTATCATTTAATCCTCCTCTCCCCTATGGCTTTGTTTTTATTATTTCACTACTGATGACATACCAATCATCCACTTAAACAAAAACCAAACCAAATCAAACCACCAAAATGGAAACATGATATTTTTCCCCTTCTATTCTAGTTTCACCCCTTATAACCATCCAATCTACAGATTTAACTCTATTCGTTGGATTCTACATTCTAAATAATTTTCAAGTTAAACTTTTAAAATTTTTAACTGTCTTTTGTATCATGTTTATCTTTCTTTTAGGTCATATGATAAATATACATTTAACTTTATAGAAACTTCCAGAAAACTTTTCAAAATGGCTGTACCACTTGATACTACTACCAACAATATATGAGTATCCAAATCTTCAACAATAGTTTTTGTTGTCAATCTTTTTAATTTTTACTATCCTAGTAGACAGGGTAAACGACATAATTTGTGGGGGCTACTGTAAAACAAAAATCTGGGTCTCTTGTTTAAAAATCAGGAATATATTGATGTTAAAGTACTAATATGCAAGGTTTTTCTTTATAAATATTTTAAATATTACATAAAATATAATGAGGTGATATGGGTAAATTGTACTCCTCAGGTATTATTGTTGGGAATATACAATGGTGTGGTTTCTGGGGAAAATAGTCTGACAGTTCCTCAAAAAGTTAAACATTAAAGCTAGGTATGGCGGTGAATGCCTATAACCCTAGTACTGTAGGAGGCTGAGATAGGAGGAGCACAAGTTTGAGCTCAGCCTGAGCCCAACTCAGAAATTTATGAGGCCCTGCCTCAAAATTAAAAATGAAGCACTATGGATAAATTCAGTGCAGAGTCCGTAGGTTCAATCTCCAACATCACATAAACACAGAAAAGAACCCTAGGCTCAAGTAATTACACTCCTAGTGTTACGGTTGATACATTGTGTCAACTTGAGAAGTTTAGAAATTTAACTTGGAAACTCAGCAGGGAGCCAGGATCTTTACTTTGTAAATGTGCTCAGCCTGTGAAAGAGGAGGGCACAGAGGTGGTGTGAGATACCCTGCCCTGGGAGGGGTAGCCTGCTTACAATATAAAGGAGAAAAAGAGGCTTGTTCTCTCCCTTTTGCTCTGTTTTCTTTTGGTGGCTGCTGCCTTGAAGAGTTGTCCCGGTCCTGTGCCACCCTACCTTGTAACCAGCTGATCATGGACTGAAACCTCCAAAAACAGTGAAATAAACCTTTCCTGCCTTCATTTTGGGTGTTGGGTATTTTGTCTCAGCAATGAGGGAAAAACAACTAAGATACCTAGGTTATACTCAAAAAGTGTTGAAAGTAAGGACTCAAACATTTATATCAATGTGCATAGCAGCACTATTCACAAAAACCAAAAGGTGTAAACAACCCAAGTATTCATTAACAGAAGAATGGATCTTTTAAAGTGGTATCTATGATAAAATACTATTCAATCATAAAAAGGAATGAAATTCTATTAATAGGCAAGTACACAGAGATAGGAAGCACTAGAGGTTACCAGGAACTGTGGGGGTGGGGTGGCAGGTCATGCAAAGCCAAGGGGTTAGTGGATAGTTTCTATTTGGGGTGATGAAACAGTTATGGAATTGGGCAGTGGTGAAAGTTAACCAATATTGTGGTTGCACTTTATGCCACTGAGTTGTACATTTTTAAATGGTACAATTTTTTTTTTTTTTTTTTTGGTGCCAGGGATTGAACTCACGACCTCGCGTTTGCCAAGCAGGCACTTACGCAGCTGAGCTAAAGCTCTGGCCGCTAAATGGTACAATTTAAAATACTAAACCTTACATGTATTTTGTCACAATAAAAGGGAATAAAGTACTGATACATGCTATAACATAGATGAAACTCAAAAACATTATGTTAAATAAGAGAATCCAGACAGAAGAGACTATATTGTCTCTTATATATATCCAAAAAATATACTAAATTGTATATTTTCATTTACATCAACTCTTCAGAAGAGGTAAATCTATAGACATGGAAGGCAAGTCTGATTCAAACAGAAAGTATGGTTTTTTGGGTCTGTTACTGAACCCCCTTCTGAGCTGAAGATGTGTTGATACACAATATAAGCACTAAATTGTAGTGCACTCATAGTGCATGGAAGTTCAGTGAGAATCAAATCCAAAACAAATTAGGTGTGTTATGGAAGCTGTGAAGACAATGCTATAATACAGCAAGATACTATCTACACATACACAGATACGTTTCCTGTGTTCATGTTTAAATTCCATTGTCTCATTGAACTTCCTAGCAAAATACAAGTTTAAAGATAAAGTTATTAAAAAGTTGAAGATGGTGACAGTAGTTTTCAACCAGGTTCCAGGCTTCTCTGAGGGGAAGTACTTGTTCCATATCTTAGATCATTGAGTATTGGTATCACATTGTAGTTTTTCTTTTAATTCGCCTGATGACTCATGGTGTTCAGCACTCTTTAATGTTCTTTATGGTCATTTTAATATCTTCCTTCGTGAGGTCATTATTGAATACTGTCTTAGTTACATTTCTCATTGCTGAGACAAAACACCAGACACATAAAGTTTAAAGAAGAAAGGTTTATTTCGTTCACAGTTTGTAAAGGTTTCAGTCCAACAGCTGACTCCAAGGCAGGGTGGCATGGCACTTAGGCAGCACAGAGGAGAAACAAGCAAGGAACAAGACAACCCTTCTGTCCTTTATATTGTATCCAGGCTACCAGCATTAGGGCAGTGCTAAACCAATCAGTAGACTGATTAGTAGTCACCCACCTTTAATCCTAGCATCGCACCAAGAATCAGTCACATACTCTAGATTCAGCCATGTCTGAAAAACCCCACCTTGTGACTACATGAGGCTTTGGGGGGACATCTAGACACAAGCTATACAAAAGTCTTCTGCCTATTTGTAAAAATGCTTTTGTTTTGGTGCTTTAATGCCAGCACTGCACATATACTGAGCATATATTCTACCACTGAGCCCAAAAGTTGTATTTTAAGTTTCTGACTTATATTCTGGTTATATATCCCATGTAAAAATGTATGTATTGTCATTCTTTTCTTTGTCTAGCCACTTATTTTTCTTTTTTCTATTATTTCCTTTTCCCTTTTCTCTTTTTGTGATACTAGAGATTTGGACCCAGGGCCTTTGCATTGAGCTACCTCTCCAGCCCTTTTTCTATTTTTTATTTTGAGGCAGGGTTTCATTAAGTTGTCCAGAGTGGGTTCAAACTTGCAATTCTCCTGCCTGAGCCCCGCAGAGTACTGGGATTACAGATGTGCACAACGATATCCAGTACTATAAATATTTTTTTCAAGTCTTTTTTTTTTAGTACATGTTTGTATAATAGTGCAATGATGATTTAGAAATGAAAGCCAATCAATCAAGAGTGAAGGAGTTTTATTGCCAAGCCTGGCGACGCAGTCTCTGTTGATTGATCTCGAGACTGTGTGCCTAACAACTAAGGGTGGTTACCTTTATAGTGGGTATGGGGAGGACGAGATTAGCAATGATTGGTGAATTTGGGGTGGTAAGAACACGAGGAGAAAGTTGGTTGGTTATTGAGGGTGGCAAGCGAAGTGTCAGTTGGGGGAAAAGGAAACTTATGAAACAGAAACTTATGTAAGAAACAGAAACTTATCTTTTGTAACAGAAACTTAAGTAGGAAACAGAAACTTAATTTTAAAATGGCGCATACAGAACAAGATGGCGGGGCATTTGGTTAGTCAATGGTCTGAGTATTACAGTTTGCAATTTATTCATTTTATAATCATTTTGAGGAGTGGTTATGCATACATAGTACAGCTTATTTTTAATCCTTTTCCCCTAGGCACCTCTCCCACTGTTTCCCCATCTTCTTTTTCATATTTGTTGATATTATTTTTCTAAGCTCATGTTATGTTATCTAGTGTTCACATTACTTGAGATTATTAGGCTCCTTCACATGGCACATCTTTATTTCTCTCATTTCTCCTTCCCTTCCTCCTCACCCCTTACCATTGTTCCCTTGGATCACTTCCCTATTGGAAGAGATCTGTCCTCTAGTCTCTTTCTATTCATCCTATATAATTTTTTGTTTGTACTTTGCCCCACTCAAATGCGCAATACTATATGGTATTTAAGCTTGTGTGTCTAATTTATTTTACTCAACATTTTCCATGTGCATCCATTTTCCTTCAAATGTATCATTCTTTATAACTGAGTAATATTCCATTATATATATAGATAACACATTTTCTTTGTCCAATTGTCTGTTAATTGGTACACAAGCTGCTTCCAAGATTAGCTATTATGAATTGCACTGCTATAAACCTTGGTATGCATGTATCACTGTAGTTTGATGACTTAAACTCTTTGGAGAAGATACCTAGGAGAGGGTTAGCTGGGTCATATGGAATTTCTAATTTCAGTTCTTTGAGAAATCTCCATACTAATTTCTATAATGGTTATACTAGTTTACACTTCCATCAACAATGGAGAAGGTTTCCTTTTTCACCACAGCCACACCAGCATTTGTGACTGTTTGTTTTCTCATTAATCACCATTATTTCCAGAGTAAGGTGGAATTTTAGCATTGTTTTAATTTGCATTTTTCTAGTGGCCAGAGATATTGAACATTTTTTCATATATTTGTTGACCATTTGTTTTTCTTCCTCTGTAAAGAGTCTGTTGATTTTTTTTTTTTGTCTATTTCTTGACTGGATCTTTAATTTTTTTTCAGTTTTTTGTATGTTATATTAGTACTCTGTCTGAGGAGTAGCTGGCAAATTTTTTTCCCATTCTGTAGATTGTCTCTTTACTGATTTATTCTTTTGCTATACAGACACTTTTTAGTCTAATATAATCATTTATTGATTCTGTCTGCTATTTCTTATGCAACTGAGATTCTGTTGAGAAAATCCTTTCCTACATCTATGTGTTCAAGTGTTTAACTTCCTTTATCTTCTAGAAGGTTCACTGTTTCTGTTTTAATGTTTAGATTTTGATCCATTTTGATTTAAATTTAGTATATGGTAAAAGATAAGGGTCCAGGTTTCATTCTTCTGCAAACAGATAACTAGTTTTTCCAACACTACTTGTTGAGTAGGCTGTCTTTCCTTCAACATATGCTTTTACATTCTTTCTCAAAGATCAAATAGTTAATTAACTTTGTCTGAGAAGAGTTCCATACCCTCCATTCTGTTTCATTGTTCCACATGTTTGTTTTTATTCCAGTACCGTGGCATTTTTGTCACTATTGCTTTATAGTATAGGTTGAAATCAGGTGTAATAATGCATCCTGCTTTGTTCTTGTTGCCCAAAATTGCTTTTGCTACTCTGGGTTTCTGTTGGTTCCATATGAATTTTAGTTTTGTTTTTTCTAGAGTTGTAAAGTATGCTATTTATATCTGTGTAAAATATCCTACTTGTATCTGTCTACCTGTTGTCTATCTTTTAATTATATTCTTTTTTCTCTTCTCTTTTTTTGGAGGGTATTGCATGTCAGAGACTAGATAATGAGGAGAGTTTGTGGCTTGTATGGAGCTTTTTAGTGGAAAGTTGCATCTGTGTGGATAATTTTTAGTTTTTCATATCCATTGCTAGTATTTACTCCTGCTATTCTGTTTAAGTGATTTTTGAATCTGCCCTCTAGGTTTTTTTGGGTAATTTTATTATTTTTTAATTGTTGTTTTGAGACAGGTCTCACTATGAAGTTCAGTCTGGCTTTGAGCTTAGTTTGTAGCCCAGGCTGGTCTCAAACTCGCAATGATCCTCCTGCCTGAGTTTCCCAAGTGCTGGGATTACAAGTGTGCACCACCACCCCCAGCTTGTCCCTATGTTTTGCTGAATTTCTTTTTATAACAGGATTCACAGATTCAGTCTTCCTTTTATATGATAGTTCTTGCAATTACTCTTTCCCTCTTTGTCTGTTCTCTATGCCACACCATGTTTATTTTTTGTGGTTGTTCTGCAGTAGGGTAGGTGAGACGGAGTGGGGAGAATAGGAGCTAGTTGAATGAATAGGCACTAAGAGGGAGGTTTGAAAGGGACACCAGTGATAGATTAGAAGAAAAGATTGATGGGTCTGGTTTTATTGGAGTACTTTTAGTTGAGTTGAAGTGTTAGTATGGAGAATTTTCAGATGATAATTTTGGAGGGCAAGGACAAGATATGGGAGAAAGGAGGTTTTCTTTGTGATTAAGGAAAGAACTTGTTTATAGGGAGGGCAATAGGTAGGTAAAATATGGAAGAGTCAAAAGCTTAGGATGGGGAGGAGGATTGAGGAATTATACCAGAGAAGGTAGGAGTGGCTGTGAGGGGGATAAGTATGATGAATTTAAAAACTTTGGAGAAGTTTATGTGTTTGGAAAAAAATTAAAGATATATGTCAATAATACTCTCTTAGAGGTTTGAGGTGGAGAAACTGGATAAAGAGCTGAGATGGAGAGAAATTAGACAACTATTAAATCAGTGCCAATGAAAAAACAAATATACAATAGTAATAACCAATATAAATATAAAACCATAAAAGAACATACCATAACCTCACCTTCCTAAATAATTGAAGAAGAATACAAAAACTTAAACCAATAAGATGTCTGATAGGAACACAGATTAGATATTCCACAGACATTGTATATGTGATTCCCAAGTAGCTTCTTTGCCAGAGAGTCTGTGTGCTCACACCACAATTATTCCTCTGATCCCTTCACCAATAAGCCAAATTTATGAGGTTTTTTTTTTTTTTTTTAAATTTAGTGCTGAGTCCTGTTGAAAAAGTATTTTCAACATTTTGGTCATCAAGATATCCTATATTTTCTTGCAGCTTTATAGTTTTAGTTTTTCCACATTTAGCTTAATGATCCATCTCAAATTCATTATTATGCATCACTGTGAGTTTGAGCTGAGATTAATTTTTCTATCTACTGTCATACTTTGGTTTATAAACTTAAATCCACGATTCTGGTTCAAATTTCCTAATAAGGTCAAAGTTGAACCTAATCATTGAATTTGACTCAGTTTTCATTCCATTTGATTTAAGACCAGAATTGTGGGAAGAATTAAGTTCATGAACTGAGGTACCACTGTACATAGATGTTCTACCATCATCTTACTTTGATAGTATGGTAAAAAGTCAGTTATCCAGGGCTGGGTATGTAACTCAGCAGTCGAGTACTTGCCTGTTACGCTCAAGACCCTGCTTAGATCCCTGGCACTACCAAAGAATAAATAATAAAATAAAATAAAATAAATCAGTTGACCATATTAATGTAATGTGCCCTAAGCATTCTTGCACATTTACGCTGGCATGTCAAGAGGCAAAGCCCTAATCACTATTTGGCCAATTCACTGTTGTCCACCTCACCTTCCCAAATAATTCAAGAAGCATATAAAATTTAAACCAATAAGATATCTGATAAGGACACAGACTGGATATTCTAATGAGACATTGATAGTTATAAATTTTATTTAATCACTGTTACCCTAACACCAAAACTAGACAAAGATATTATAAGAAAAAAAAAAACTACATCCAGTCTCTCAAGATCATAAATGTAAAAATGCTCAACAGAATAATAAATTACATCCAATAATATATAAAAATATTCATACATCACAATCAAATGGCATTTACCCATTATGTATGCACCATCGTATCAATGAATTAAAAGAGAAATGTCACATGATCAGATTAATAGCTGCAGAAAAACATCTGACAAAATCCAGCACCCATTTATAATAAAAAAAAAACTTTCAGCAAATATGATTAGGGAGCTTCCTTAAAAACTATTCTAAAATATCTACAAGCAGCATAAGTTAATATCATACTTAATGGTGATAATCTTGAAATTTTCATACTAAGATCAGAAGCCAGGCTAGAATATAACCTCTCACTGCCACTTTTCAACCTGAACTTAAAGTCTTAGCTAATGCAATAAAACAAGAAGAAATAAATTTGGTCCAATGTAAAAACATATATTCACATAACTCAAAGCAAAGGCTAAAACAGTGCATTTATACATTAAATTCTTGTTTACACTTATGAAACTGAAATAAGAAATGACATTTAATATAATTTCTCAACTTCTAAACCACGTGCATTATTATTTTAACTGTTAAGTAATTCCTTGGCATTGATAAGACTAGGTTAAATAGGTAACAATTAATTTAAAAATAGTTTACCTGATTGAAGTTGTTCAAGTTTATCTTTTTTGTGTGAGCACAAGTCTCCTATGAAGCAGATACCGCCTTTAGCTAGCAAAGCACTGCCAGCTTGAATGCTAACTGCTCCAGTTCCATATTTATTTGTGGACAGAGTAGGAAAAATTTCAGTAGAGACTGGATGATATATACCATGGGGAACAAGGTTTATGCTAAAATTCAAAAGTCTAGGGGGAAAATAAATTAGTCATTACTACTATTTAATATTTGACATTCAGAAGTCATATATGTTAACAGTTATGCAATTAAATTTGATTCAGTGTTTACTGAGCACCTGTAATTTATGTATTAGGTTAAAAATCATACATGAAACTTGGTTCTTAACTTGGACAGTCCATAGCCTACGAAGAGAAACATTAAACACTAACATACAATGTAGTAAGTAATAAAGTAATATATTGAGAATACTCATAAGGGAACATTATTTCTTCCTGGAAAAGAGTCAGAGAAAGCCTCTCGGTTATTCTTTTTTTATCGGTTGCTTTCTTTTTGCATATTCAGAATTTTACATTAGGCTTGCTAATGTCCCATCATGACTATTTCTGCTGCTTCTGTATCATAGCAACTCTTGATACACCCTCTTAGTTTCTAATTTCTTTGCTAATTGCCTCATTCTCTTCACTTCAAATTCTGAGAAAGGAACATAATTATTTCAGCTTAGCTCTAAAATGGTTGCCACAGAAATCAGCTTGCTGATGCAATCAACTATGATGAGCAGCTATAGACATACAGTACAAAAGAGACTAAGTGGTACTTAGATGGTAATATTCAAACACTATAAAATACGTCTTCAAACAGGAGTTTGAAGATATATAAAATGAGGAAGCAGAAGAAAAAAATACTAAGATGTGATATGTATATGGTCAGTTCTCCAGGATGAATGTATTTATTGCATATCACAAACATACACTAATAAAGAAAGATATATGAGCGAGTGAAATTTAGAAACTTTTCAAGATTATAAAACAGTGGTTTTCAGTCTTAGATCACATTAAAATCACCTGAGGAGCTTTTTAACAAATTTTAATAACAAGAAATCCCAAAGTACTTAAACTAGGAACTGGAGGTGGTATATATTTATAGACATTTTAAATTTTAATCAAAAAATTATAGATAGGATCTCACTATGTGGGCCAGGTTGGTCTTGAACTCCTGAGCTCTAGTGATCCCTTCTTGCCTCAGTTTCTTGAGTATTGGACCTACAGGTATGTGCCACTATGCCCAGCTGTTTTTTTTTTTTAAAAAAACTCTAGGTGATTCTAATACGCTAGACTGACAGCCTATAATATGGAAGAAGGGAACCCAAACTTGGCTACCTATTGAGATCAGCTGAGGAATTTTTAAAACTACTGATGCAAAGTCATAGAATATAAAGTGAAAAAAACAAAAATCAATTTTATCTCTATATACAGATATTTATTAACATTGTACCTGTTTAACAGCTGTTCAGGGTTACCACCTGCTGCTCAGACTTATGATCAATCTTTTTTTTGTAGAGTTCTATACATCTTGTTTATAAAGACTCAATGTCTTTTTCTGTACATCTTGATAACAGTATTGTAACTTTTGCTGATTGTACAGTACAGTAATATAGTTTTATGTTGTTATGTATTACAGTACTGCATGCAAGAGTTATATAATTAAAAGCAGTCATCAAATTGGAGTTTCCTGTGACCACTTCTTTTTTCTGAATACTGTAATATACATACTACAGTATATACAATTCCTTATTTAGTGACCAATCCATTTAATGACTTAGTCTCAGTTGTTAAATGAGGAATGTCTGTATTCATGGAAAACAACTAAAAATGATATAAAGAAAACTACCATTTCTAACAGCATCAAAAATCAAATATTTAGTAGTCATTTTAACAAAATATGTGTGGCATCTATACACAACATTACTGAGAGAAGTTAAAGACCTAAAAAGAAAACTATACTATATTTATAGGTTGGAATACTTAATATTAAGATGTTAATTATCCCCCAAAATTGAATTACAAGTTAAATGAAGTAGCAATCAAATTTGAAAGCAGCCAATTCTCTCCCACTCTCTTCTTTGTCTAGGAATTTTAGTATTAATATATTGATTCTAAACTTTATACAAAAATGTAAAAGATCTAAAATACTTTTTTGAAATCTTGGAGAATAAAGTTGTGTCATCTGATTTAAAGACTGAATATAGAGCTACAATAATCAATACAGTGTAGTATGTACCTGATATAGACAAATAGATCAAAGTAACAGAAAATAGAGGTCAAATAGATTTACACACAGTTCAATTTTATACCATTACTATCCAGCTCAATTAAAAATTTTCAACAATGGTACCAAAACAATTAAACGGTGAAAGGTAAGTCTTTCTAATGGGGAAAGGAAATGACATGGAGAAAACTGGGTAGATGCATACGAAAAACATCAATCTTAATTCCCACCTTGAACCATATATAAAGTTAACTTGAGACAGAAAAAAGACGCATATAAAAGCTAAACCTATTATAATTCTTCTGGATTAAAATGTAAAAGGAAACCTTTGTGACCTTGAGGCAGGCAAAGATTTCTTAGAATCCAGAAAACATGAAATATAAAATATAATTATCTGAACTTCCATTAAAATAAAAACGTTTGCTCATCAAAGACACCTTCAAGCAAATCTTTAAAAATAAGCTTCAGAATGGGAGTGACAAAGGCCATGTATCTAGAACAACCCAAATAACTAGCCATGGTGTCACACACCAGTAATCTTCGAAGTACACTTTGAAGCTGAGGCAAGAAGATTGCCAGTTCAAGCCAGCCTGGGCAATTTAGTGATTTAACAAGACTCTGTCTTGAAATTAAAAAAAAAAAAAAAAAAAAAGGATGGGGCTGTAGCTTAATAAGAAGGCATTGAATTCAGTCATCAGTTTTAAACAACAACAAATTACAGGAGGGCTGAGAATGTAGCTCAGTGACCAGAGCACACTCCTAGGATGCGTGAACCCTTGGATTTGATCCACAGCACTACAATAATGTAGTATATTCCTATAGGAAATTACTCATCAATAAAAGCTACGAATTACCAGTGCACACAACTGTATCAATCTCAAAAACATGTTGAGCAAAACAGAATATCCAAGAATACACAATGTGTAGGTCTATTTACAAAAAATTCAAGAACAAGCCAATTAATCTATAACAGAAGTCACTTGTGGAAATAGAAACTAAGAAAAAAGAATGAAACAAATTTCTAGAGTGATGAAAATATCCTCATATTATGGTTGTGGTTATAGAAGTGTGTGCGTTTTTCAAAACATTGTTCCCATAAAATATGATTTTTTTAGTATGTATAAAATTTACCTAAAAACAAAAGCCTAAATTTCTCATATAGCCCCAAATACCACAAGAAAAATCAAAAGGTGAATGACACAGGCAAAGAGACAAATACCTTAACTTGCAATAGGCATTACAAATACATAAGAAATAGATTAGCAACTTAGTAAAAAACTGGACAATGATCAAAAACAAAAAGTTCATAGAAAAATAATACAAGTCTTTAACGTCTTAAATTATACTAAAGGTTATTTCCAATTAAAGAAAGACAAATCAAAACACCATTACCTTAAAAAGGCAAAATTTTATTTTCAATTTTTTGGTTTCTGGAGACAGGCTCTCACTATGTAGTTTAGGCTGACCTTAAAAACTCACTATGTAACCCAGGCTGGCTTCAAACTCATAGGGATCCTCCTGTCACAGCCTTTTGAGGGCTGCGTTTACAAGTATGTGCCATCACATCTCAGATTGCAAAAATTTAAAATTTGATAACACTCAGTGTTGGTGAGGCTGTAAAGAAGCAAATATTCTCAAGATCTCATAGTGGAACACAGCAGTGGTGTAATATGTAGCATTTAGCACATTATTTACATTGCTGCTGATGATTTAATCTTAACAAAACATTATTCAATTATGTTATTCTAAGTGTTTTTTAGTTTTTTGATTCTCTCTGTGTGTGTGGGTTTGTGTGTGTGTGTAGACTAAATCCAAGGAACTACTGAGCTACATTCCCATCCTTATTTTATTTTATTTTTATTTTTTGAGACACAGTCTCACTATATAGTTCAGATTGGTTTTGGACAATCAACTTGGAGCAGTCCTCTTGACTCAACCTCTTGAGGACTGGGATTACAGAATATTTTTTATTTTTTGAGACAGGGTCTCCCTAAATTAAGCTCAAATCTGCTATCTTCCTGCCTGGCCTGGGATTACCGGTGTGTACCAGCATGCTCAGTTTAATTTCAAGTTTCAACTTTAAATTCTTTCCACAAATTTGTTTGCTTTAGAATGACATACAAGATATTAACAGAGAGAGTTTTTACCTACATTTATGAATATTTAGGTAACTTTTTAAAAAGTGTACTTGCTAGAGAGGAGTCCCCCCATGCTAAGTAAATACTCTCCCCTAAAAAGCTCCAGTGACTTTCACACTTTTTATAGCCTTGTTTGGGTGCAGTGAATGATTTTTATTATTAAATGCTATATATAAAGAAAAGAAGAAAACAGTTTGTTAGTTCTTAGAGGAAAATTATTTAAATATGAAAACAAAGTACAAAAGAACATTTGTTTAAAGAACAGTTTGGAGGGGGAACATAAGAAGATGCATTTATTGTATTTGTAAAGGTCTGCATGGTGGAATATGTTGAAATTTTGAGTAGTTAGATTCTCAAAATATTAAAAGCAAATATTCCAATTCTCAATTCATGATTAAAACTTTTGAACTTCATTGATGAAAACTGATTTAAACACAGCACTCAGATTAAAATTTCATATTGTAATAAAACTAATGGGAAGTATTTAGGCAATTCTGCAACAAACTTACACTTTGAAAAAATCATGGCACATATTTTACCTGTCTACAAGTAGAGTATCACTTGTTAAAATTAAAATATCCAGGCAATTTTCTAGTTCCTTCTTACAATCACTTGTCTGTACTAGACTCATCAACAAACACAGTTTAAGCAAATTATAAGTCCCAGGAGGAACAATTTGTGATGCGAAGATATTGGCAAGTATTGCTGTGAATTTCCAGTATGAACCAGAGGTCAAGGAGAGGAGACAATTGAAGTTGTCACTAATTCCAGAAGAAACTGAAAATAAATAACAAAGATAGCATTACAGGTATATGGTTCCACTTATCCAAATTATTATCAAGTTATAGTTCTTCAAGTTTTGTAAAATTAAATTATGATTGGAGGTCATGCTCATCTGTGTTATTTCTATCTCAGATAATGTAATTATAAGAAATAGTCATTTAATGTGTCCACATAAATTGGCCATGGGTTGAAGGTAAATCTCCTTTTAAGACCTATATAAGCAAGAGAGATTGTGGTGCTCCTGGGCTGTTTACTTTTTTTGCTCCTAAATTTATATGTTTGAAATAATATTACCTTAAGGACTAATGAGAAGAATGGGAAGTACTGGAATGTTGTAGTTTAAAGGAATCATCTGTATTCTCCTATTCTGAAATCACTTTACTATACTATATTGTAGCATTCTAGTTCTTCTCTATTCCTCATTTTCTCCAGTTCCTGAAAAGTATGTGTTCTGGTTTAAATATGAAGTGTTGCCCCAAAACTCTTGTACTAAAGCCTTATCCCCAGTGCAGCAATATTCGAAGGTGGGGTCGACAGAGGTGACTGGATCACGAGGGTGTTAGCTAAATGGACTATTAGGAGGGAGGGCCCAGATGAAGTTAGTAGATCACCAGGAGAATGATTGTGACAGGCATATCTTGTCCCAGGACACTTCTGTTTTTTTCCCCCTTTCTCTCGGCTTCCTGGCTGCCATCAAGTGAGTAGCTTTCTTTTGAGACATGCTTTTGTGGGTATTTCTGTCATTACATACTTAAATGCAATGGAACAGGTCAACCATGGACTGAAACCTCTGAAACTGTGACTCTTTCTTCTTACAAGTGTTTTTCGTAAGTATTTGTTCTCAGAGATGAAAAGCTAATGCCATAAGTGATTTATCCAGTAGTCAGTTTCGGGGGAATAGTTGTGCATGAATAACTAAGTTCTTTCCTCCTTCCACTTACTCACTCCTGCTCATGGACCAAGAGAGGCCTGTCTTAATCTAATTCTTGCCACATTTGAATGGTTAAATCTTCTTTAATCTGGAGGTCAGTATAAGAAAGCATATTTTTCCACTTACATCTAAGTTGTGTTCTGCTATCAGATCAATAAATCTTGAAACATTTAAGACTACAATATATAAAAAGATCACTAAGTTGTTTGTGATCCATCGGTGCTTTCTTTGTTAAAAATTTTTGTTCACTTACAACAAAACAAAAGAACCAGGCTCAGAGGTACATGCCTATAAAGCAGGAGTTAAAAAGAAAAAGTAAAGGTTTCAAACTTCCCCCTCCCTACAGCTGTTGTTCTTTGATCTAATACAACTAAAAGCACCAACTTTTGTCTCTGTAAGTAAAATTTTATAAGTTCCTGTTCTCGTAACATTCTGTTAGGACCACCAAGATACTAAACTGTCACAGCCTGACAAACTATCTTTGTTTTCTTTCTGCCCATCTACAAGTTCTGTGCTGAAGACCATCCCCCTTGACCAAATGTATAAAAACTGGAGCCTGTCCTTTGTCCAGTGCTCAGCAATCTTGGAGAGGAGTCCTGCTAAGCCAGATACACACCTAATAAAACCCTCCTATCAGGCATCAAAGTTATACATTATTCATGTTTTATTTTCTCCATGACTTTTATTGTCAGAAATGACAGTTTTGATTGTTTATATTTTTATTGATCATCTACTACATGACTTAAGAAGGTTGGCTGTCCTGTATCCCTAGTGCTCAGAAGAGTGTCCAGCACAAAGACAAATAGTATTTATTTGTTGAATGAATTGATTGAAATTTAAATATTTGTTAATACATGATTTTCCTTACCTTTTGGACTGCAAAAAATGATGCTGTTTGCTTCTATACAGACAGCAGTTTGTGAGCTTTTGACACAGGTTGGAATTCCGATAATTTTATACTCATTTCCTATATTCATTTTATTTACTAATTCATCTAAAATTATTAAACACAGAAAAAAATAGTATTTGATCATGTTTCAGGCATCCAGAACCAGTAAAAATGTAGTGGTTGGATAAATAATAAAGTACTTAGTTTATTTTAGTGTAATATCCACCAATAATGTGAATTGAGGCAGTTTCTTGAAACATTTTATACTTGTGTGTAACAGGAATTACCTTCAAGAAGCATGTAATAGTACCCTCCTATAATATAATCAAGAGGAAAAATTATTCTGTATAAATGAAACACCTCTCTATTAAATGGAAAGGAATGTTAATAAAATGACCTTATATGCAATATTATTTGGAAAGAAAATAATTTTAAAAGGTACCATTCATTGCCTATAATATTTGTAAGATATATATAACTGTAAATTGTAAGGCAGATATTATTTCTACTTTATACATGAAGAAACTGAAAGAGTAAGTGAATTATGGAAGGTAAATATCTAGTTAATGGCAGAATTGAAACTCATGCTATTTCAGATTGCTTTTAAAGTCTATCCTACACACGGTTAAATTCTTTGGTTACACATATAGAGTGGATAAAGCTTTCATATAAATTAGATTTGAAAAACACACTAAAAATTTTGATCCTCTCTTCCACAGTTAGAAATTGGTTGCAAAATCATGAAAGAAAGGTTTACAAGAGGTTTGCAAATGCGATGTTCTCTCCACAGAAGATCAGTGATTTTTCCCTCTATACCCTCTTTACAGCAGAGAGAGCATACTGGTATACCTGTAGAACTGAAAGGGAAGAATCAGGCTCAACAAGTTGAGAAAGTAAAAACGAACACCAACAGGAAATTCTCTAAGGCTAACTACCTGGCAGACTAAAGCAGGAGGATCATAAATTCAAAGATAATCTGGGCAACTCAGTGAGACCGTGTCTCAAAATTAAACAATAAAGAGGGCTGAGTGTAGCTCAGTGCTCTCTGGGTTCAATTCTCAGTGCCACCACCCACAACAAAACAAACAATAACAAAAAAACCAAAAATGCTAAAATCCCCAAAACAACCAACCAAACCAAAAATCTAAAAATAAAGAATGCAGAATCAATTACAAGATGAAAATAAAAGCAAAGATTATTATCTCTATAAGCAAATCATTTTGAGGGGGCCTTTGTTTTATTTTTTGTGCTGCCTTTTTTATTTAAAGAGAAAAAATAATAAGACAACTTTAAAACAGGTTAGTAGGAGTTATAATAATTAACACATTGCATATTATTGTCTTTGTAGTAGTTATTTAGAGTATAAAATGTAGGCATGATACTAATACAAGGTCTCATTCAGTTCAAGGCTGGCTTTGAACAAACTAGGTAGTCTGTGCTGGCCTTGAACTTGTGGCAATCCTCCTACCTCAGCCTCCCAAATGCTGGGATTACAGGCATACACCACCATGCCCAACTAGTGAACAATTTTTTTTTTTAACAATTTCAAGAAGTCTTAAGAGTTTGGTGGATGTGTCCTGAGATCACAGAAAGATCGAGAGAGAAGTCTGTGTTTCTCTTCTAATGTCAACTCAAAATGGCCTGATTTTACTCATTTAATTTTAAAAAATTATTTTGGAAGTTTCTTTAGAGAAAATGTTTTTTCCAGAAATGCAAATAGATAGTCACATTTTTCTATTGCATGTATGTAATTACATATGGTATATAATGATGTAGTTGAAACCACAGACTTTAAGGCTGATTGCCTCAGTGTGAATCTTGGCTATATAACTTACTACCTATGTGACTTTGGGCAAATTGTTAACCTGTCTTTTCAGTTTCCACATCATAAAATAGACATAGTAATGTAAGAATGTTTGGCATGTAATTTCAGAACACACCTATGTCTTCAAGGGTTGTACTTATTCTCTCTTGTAGCAGGTTTAGTGTTTTTGCTTTAACAGTTAAATATTTGATCCATTTTTATTTTAGTTTAGTGCATGATGATAGACATAGGTCTATTTTTAGTCTTTGGCATGTGAAAGGCTAGTTTTTCCAGCAACATTTATTAAAGAGATTTTCTTTCAGTGAAGGTGTTTGGCCTCTTTGAGAAGGATAAGGTGGCTGAGTGTGTTTGGAGTTGTCTAGTCTGATCCAATGATCCTTAGGTCTGTTTCTTTGACAGTATTATGCTGTTTTAATCACAGTAGCTCTGTAGTATAATTTCAAAGTCAGGGATTATGATGCTCCCTGCCTTGCCTGTGTTGCCAGAATTGCTTTTGCTATTCTAGATCTCTTCTGGTTCCAAACTAATTTTAGTAATGTTTTCTCTATTTCTGTGAGGTATGCTAATGGTATTTTGATTAGGATTGCATTAAATCTGTACAATAATGTTGGGAGTCTGGCCACTTTTAATATGTTGATTCATGAACAGAACTCCAAATGGCACAGGAAATACTACAAAGAATCAACAACTCAGATTTCATCTTATTAAAAAGTTTTGCACTGCAAAAGAAATCATCAACCTAGTGAAAAGACAATCCACAGAATGGGAAAAATCTTAGCCAGTTGTTCTTCAAAGGGCTAGTATTTAGAACATATAAAGAACTGAAAAAAATCAGACCCCCCAATTTAAAGACCCAATCACAAAATTGGCATCAGAAATGAATAGATGCAAATTAAAACAACACTGAGATTCCATGTCACTCCAATCAACCGACAACAAAGGCTGGTGGGGCTATGGAGAAAAATGAACGCTTTTCTACCATTTGTGAGAGTAGAGACTGGTGCAACCACTGTGGACATCAGTATGAAGATTCCTCAAAAAACTACTACTAAAGGTCCCATTTGATCCAGCTATTCTACTTCTTGGTGGTTTCCCAAAGGAATTAAAGTCATTATACCACAGTGATATATGTGCATCTATGTTTACAGCAGCACAGTTTAAATAGCTAAATTTTAGAAACAACCCAAATGCCCATCAACTGACCAATGGATAAAAAAGATGTGGTTTTTTTCTACAGTGGAGTACTACTCAGCCACAAAGAAGGAAAAACTTGAGATATTTCTAGCAAATGGATAGACTTTAAGACCATACTCATGAATGAAATAAATTGGACACATATGGGTAAATATTGCATTGTCTCACTGGTGTGAGAAAGTGTAAATAAGAGCCAAAAAGTATAATAGATATTGCAAAATAAGAAATTGTTCAAAAGGAAAGGGGAACATGGGTAGGGTGGAAGAAGGAAGGGAAAAGAAAAAAATGAGAATAGAAGATGTTATCGATTAAAAACTGGTGGTCAACTTAACACCAGCTGAATTAAATCAGCCTGGTGCTGAGCACAGATGTTCCATCTGAGCAAAGCTGACAGCATAGAGATGTGGAGAAGATGAGTGAGGCATTGTGGGTTTAAGTGTCGCTGTTTGAGCCGTTGGTTCTCCTG
Source organism: Hydrochoerus hydrochaeris (assembly GCA_004027455.1). Classification (NCBI taxonomy): domain Eukaryota; kingdom Metazoa; phylum Chordata; class Mammalia; order Rodentia; family Hydrochaeridae; genus Hydrochoerus; species Hydrochoerus hydrochaeris. Next base: position 404,537 of record PVLA01000839.1, on the reverse strand, counting down.
GAGGAGCTCGTCATTATTAGCCTCTCCAGTGTGAGGTCGATCATTATCATTAGAGGAGCTCAGGACCTTGTTGGTGAGAGAGGCTGTGGTTCACTTTGGGGGAGCTCTGGTCCTTACATCAAGCATCGCTTCCTGGCTCCGGAGGGGAAGATGTGTGCTGTTTAATCTCCAGGAGAAACCTGTCATGCTGGCTTTCAGGCATGTACTCGACTGCTCAAATCATCAGAGGAACTTTGGGCCTCCATGTTGCTAAGGATAGCTGTGATACTTTTCAGGGCAGCCCTTGTTCTTATTTTGAGCATGACTTATCAGCTGCAGTGTAGAACCCTCAACCCACCAGCACAGCTCCTTCACCCTGCTGGCATAGATTTCCTAGCTTCTACCACGGACCTTTGGGCCTTCCTAGCATGGATCCATAAAACAGACTGGTGTGAGTCCTTCTCATGGGCTCTAGAACTCCAGTTGGACTTGTGGAGGCATTGTCATGGGCTCTAAGTCTTCATCTAGACTCATGCAGGACATTGCTGTGGGATTCAGGCCCTTGGCTGAATAGTCCAGGTCTTTAGTATTGTGGACAGATTTCTTGCACTTTCTGTGTTTAACTTCGGGTAGCCATCATAAAATAGTATTATAAATTCTGTGTCCTGATTCTAATTGTTCTCCTCACAACCCCTTACTACAACAAAAGGATAAAATAGAAACAAAGTTTTGAAAATAAAGAGGGGAAGAGGGGTTTAAGGGAGGGAAGGGGAATGGGAAAAATAGACACTAAGCTATATCATGTGTAGGTTCCCTATGATGAATGTGAATGTACATCTATATTGTACCAATAAACTCAATAAAAATAATTGCGATACAAAAGTTACTTCTGACTGTGAGTTTATATGCTTGCCTCATCCTTGTTACATCATGGGGAAAAAAGTTCCTGTTTGGGTGTGAACTTTCCTAACTCCTGTGTTTCCTCTACATGGTTTATATCCAAGAGCTCTCTTTCTGAATGGTTTTAATTTCTTCAGTTTCAGTCAAAAGAAAAAGTTTCAGCCTTATCCTCATTTTCAGGTAAGAAGACTTACATCTTCCCTGAGCAACTGATACTGTGATTTCCTCCTTCATGGTATATTATCTATTCATAGGTACTTAGCCATGTAGTTCTCAAATGTAATCAAATGTAAATACTCATTCATTTAAAAAATACTCGAATTTTTACTACATGAAGTAAAATACCAAAGTATTTACTTTTGTGAAGTTTGTATACTAAAATAATAACTCCAATATTAACAACCACAAACACATATAGCAAAATGAGGGATCATTGCCTTAAAATGAATGTGAACCTGAGGCTTACCATAATGATTGAGATAAAACAGGTGAGTGCTAATACTTTTTAAAAATGAATATTGCATGTCTGGATGAATAACTGATACATTAGTTAAATATGACTTTAAAAAAACTCAAGAATAAAATGACTTGTCATTTTAAGGTATAGAAGCATATTATTAATACATATGCATGAATAATTCAATTCTGTACTTTTAGAAATTTTGAGTTTAAATGGAATTTACATACCTCTTAGGAAGATTGTAAAAGATTGAAACCTAAAAGGCTGGTTTTTAGAATATCCTTGAAAAGCATGAAGTGCTTTTGTGGTAATTATTTCAATTATCTGTTTATCTTCAAGCAAAGAATAAAACATTTTATTATTAGAATATATATTCAATTTTCATATTAAATATTGGATATTTTGAAAATCATAATTACAAGAAGGCATAAATACATTTTTACCACCAAGTACTCTAAATTTTCTGTCTTCTTGAAGTGAAGATGAACATAGATTACACAAAAAGTCATTTCTTACTGTTGCAGATTCTGTAGCACCAGGAATGTGCACTCTTATATAATGAAATCCTGAAAGAAAGCAGTGGTAAGCTAAATTTGATTTCAGATTTTACCTATTTTCAATCATTTAATATTGATCTAACTCAAAGTCTGATTAATTCAGTTTTGCACCTGGATTCAGAATAGATTAACATTTATTGTGTGCTGTTTCTTGTCAGGCACTGTGCTAAGACACTGGTATATTAAACACTGGTTGCTTAAACACAGTTTTATGTGTGTAAATGAGAAATGTACTTTTCACATGTGGAATTCATTTGTAGAGTATACAAAAAGAAGAGGTGCATTCCAACTCAATGAGATGGGGTGTGTCTTAGTAACTTTTCTTGTTGCTGAGACAAAATACCCAATGCCCAAAGTTAAAAGAGGAAAGGTTTATTTGGCTTGTAGTCTGAAAAGGTTTCAGTCCATAGTAGCCTGGTTCCAAGGCAGGGTGGCATGGCAAAAGTGCACTGCAGTGAAGCAGTTGAGGCAGGCAGAAGCAAAGCAATACACAAAAAGCAATAATCAATAAGAGGCAAAACCAGAGCTCTTTAAGTGCCTTACATTTTCTTCTGGTTACCTGACATTAGATTGGGTAACACTCACACCCTTAATCCTAGCACCTTTAATCCTAACATTGCACCATAAATCAATTTTAGTGTCATACACTCTAGATCCAGTCACCTCTAGAAAGCCCCTCTTATGACCAATTTCACGAGGCTTTGGGGGACATTTTGACACAAACCATAACAGGGTGACAAATAGAAAAGATGTCCTGTAGAAAGACAGAACTGGTTAAGCCAAAGTATGAATAGAGCACATTAAATGGAGAAGAAACAGCATGAGCAAACTGTCATAAAACCCTGTATCAAAAGAATTGGAACTTCTGCAAAATAAGAGCATTTAGGTATATTGCTAGAGGGTACAAAGGGGAAAAAAATTTTTTCAAGACTCTGCAAAGTAACTTACAAACACTAGAAGACATGAAATTTATTCTTTCACAACACTGTGATTAATAACTAAACTGTAAATGTTATTTGGAATTAGACAAATTGCTTGATCTTTTGATTTTATACCTTATTATTTACCTTTTGAAAGGGGGCATGCTTCATCTGAACAAAGGAATCTTGCACCTTGTGTATACTTGGTTATAGTTGTCATTGCAATCACGATTCCTTGCATCATATAAAATCTCTGAGATGTATAATCAAGTGGAAACTCACAGAGATCAAGAGCATAACTTGGCAAAGGAGGTAAATGTGTTAATTTCAGCACTATATTAATCTGATAAGAACATAAAAATAGTATTAGTGAAAACTGTAATTGGACTTGAAGTGCACTGAAGAATAATTCAAGTAAGTAATTTAACTGTTAGTGTTAACAACCAAGTTTTAAATATGAGAGAAAAGAGATTTAAAATTAAACAAATAAAAATCTTATAAACTAACATTTTTAATTGGAAATATGAGAACTCATTATTTTTCCTTAAAAATATGTTTCATGACTATAACCACTAAAAATAATTTTAAAACAATTTTGACCCAATAGCAAAGCACACTTTTAGTGTCCAAATCATGATCTTTAAGTGTCATTTTTTTCCCAAAAATAACCAGCACCCTTTGAAGGAAATGGCTTATTCCAGATCTGGAAGAGAAAATATACTACATAGACTTGGTACATTTTTTTTTTTTTTTGTACCAGGGATTGAACTCATGACCTCATGCTTGCCAGGCAAGCACTTAAACCACTGAGCTAAATCCCCAGCCCCAATTTGGTGCATCTTGTGCTAGAAATTAACTGGCTTAATCCCAGGATTCTAGGAGACCAAAGCAGGACTGCAAGTTCAATTCCACTCTGGGCCAATTTAGTGATTTGGAAAGATCTTGTCTCAAAATTAAAAATAAAAAACGGGGTGCAGTGTTCTGGAGATGTAGCTCATCGTGAAAGTTCTGGGCTCAATACAAATACCACAAAAACAAACTAATAAAAAATCTAATGGCATGTGTTGAAAGTATGTAGGAGTGAACTAGAAGAGACTCTCCAAAATAAAAGACATAAACATCAAAAATAAATGATAGATTATTACAACTCTCAGTTATATAGAAAAGCTTATGAGCTCTTTGCATTAAAAAAAAGGAAAAACCAAAAAAATCATTGTTGGAGAAGTTGTTAGATTTCAATTCATTACTCTCTGAAACTATACAGGGAAATAATCATTTATCCTGCTGTTCCTGTGCAAATTATATTTCAGAATAATCAAAAGATTGATAGAGAAAATTTCTTTCATAGAATCATTTCAGCTAACAAATTCAGAAAAAACACTAAAATTAGGAAAATTGTGATTTTGCAGCTCCTAAAGAAATGATGGATTCTAGGTTTTCTAAAACAATTGGGTGGAAGTTGTCAGGATGCTGCATAATGGAGGGACCAGAATGAACCTGAACCCATTGATCAATTGTGAAATTGCTAAAAGTGGGAATCCTGAAATAGTGCAATAATGGAATACATGACACTAGACAGTATGTATTCTTTTTACAATGAATTAATCTGAATCTAAGTCTTTAGGGGCAACTTTTATTTAGATACAAGGCATATAAAGGAATAAAGTAAAAAAGCAATCAGATAATTCAGATTGTGTCAAATTTTATAGGACAATTAATTAGTTTCTTTAGTCAGTCTTTAAAAGAGAGGGAACGGGAATGGCTCTAGCTTGAAAGACACATACCCAGATATAAGAACTAATTATAATGTGTGGACCTTGTTTTGATACTGACTTAAACAGGCCAATCGAAAGATTCTCAAGACAATTAAGCAAATAATAATTATGGGTTAGATGTTAAATGATATCAACAAATTAGCATTGCTTTTGTAAGGGGTGATGATGTAATTGTGGTTAGATAAAAAAGTCCATAATTTTAGAACCAGACATTGAAGTATAGGTAGGGATTAAAACAATAGAGCATCTAGGATTTGCTTTAAAATAGTTCAGGTAAAAAATGAAGATATAGCAAAATATTGTAAACCAGAGTACTGAGTGACACATACAGCACTGTATTACTCTTTTGGCTATATTTGAAATCTCTTATTATAAAACTGTTTTTTCTTTCTTTCTTATTTTATTTTTTGAGACAGGATTTTGCTATGTAGCCCAGGCTCTCCTTGAATTTGCTGTGTAGCCCAGGTTGGCTTTCATCTCAAAATCTTCCTGCCTCAGTCTCCAAAGTGCTGGGATTACTAGTGTGCACCACCACACTTGGCTAAAAAAAAGTTTAATCTTATAAGTGATAACACAGAAAATAAATATGAGCATTCCATTAAACTTTGAAAAGTCTAGTTTTTTAAAAAACAAAATATCTATGAATATGAAAATATTAATTTACAAGTTGCAAGTATTAATTTATGAGTTGAAAGTTTATAATTTTTATTAAAGTTAATTAAAACTTACTTGAGTTTCAGTTTGTAATTGTCCAATTAGTGAGAGAGTTTTAACAGCAATAAAACAGACCTGTGATTTCAAATAAACAGAGTTATGAAGAATTCATTCTATGCGGTGTAAAATTATTTCTTTCCTTAACTTACTGACTGAAAAACTTGAGCAGCTTTTAAAGGATGGTGTAAAACATGACTTCCAAGTTCAGCATCTAATTCAAGAACATCAGAGGGATTTATTAAAATATTGAATCGATATACAGCATAACTTTGTTTTGAATCTGTGAAAATATACAAATGTAGAAGTCAGGATAATTGTGTGTAGGAATTTTTTTTGAAAGTTTCTAAAATCATTGCTGAACATACCATTGTAGTATTTACAATCATCTATAAACTTTTGGAGACCTCCACTTCTGTCAAGATAGACAAGGGCTGCCTCTTTCATTTTTAAATTTGACATTTTTTCCTAGTTAATAGTTCTTCTTTATTAATAACTGATTAAACTGCAGTTCCTGATGAAGATTTAAAGTATTGACTCACAGAAAGGATGAGAAACCTTAAAAATAAAATAAAATTTATTTTTTTAAAATTTACTTTTGAAGAACTCTAATAAAACTTTCCAAACTGGTAAACTTAAAATTGAGAGTTGTTTTCTTTAGCCAAATAACATTTTTGGGAGGTTGTAGGGGATTGAAACCAGGGCCTCACACATGCTAAGCATGTATGTGGTCTACCACTGAGCTACACATTACCAGCCCCTAAATAACATTTTCAAAATTTAGCAAATATTCTACAAGATCATAAACTTAAGCACAGGAGCCTCAGCTGGGCAGTGGTGGTATAAATGTACTTACAATTCCATCTACCCAGACAGCAGAGGCAGGAGGATTCCAAGTTCTAGGCTAATCTGGACAGTGAGACGGTCTCTTAAAAAAAAAAAAAAAGCAAGAAAAGGGACTGGAGATCTAGCTCAAAGCTACAGTGCTTGCCTAGCATACAGAAACCCCTAGGTTCAAGACAGCAAAAACAACAAACACAGGAACTTCAAATGTTTTTACAAAGGAAGTACTGTACTCCAAAAAATATTTATTGAAATATATTGGATGATGAGGTTCCCTTGTAGGCAATGTTAAAAAATGCAAGTGATAAAAGTTGCTTCATAAATTCAATTTAAGTAACAAAATGTTGGAGAATGAGTACTAACTTGGGAAATCTGAGAAGCAGATTCCACCCAGCATTGATCTCATGGTAGAGAATATCACTGGATCTCTCTTGGCTCAGTATTTATTTGTAAGAAATGAAGGAGTTGTAGTACATGTTAAGGCCTCTTTCAGTTTTATATCTTGCATCAGTGACATATCTTAATATGTTTATATGGCATTGAGCCATAGTTAGAAGCAGAGTGGAAAATGACAACAAAACACCAATTGAAAACAAACAGTGTACACCATATAGTAATTATAATATGTATTAGGAAAAGGATGATTCAAGATTAGATCTTGCCTTCAAGTTGCCAATTTACAGAAGTTGGAACATGACTAATACATTTGTCAGTTATTTATTCGGCACCTACTATTTGCTGGATGACCAAAGTATCCTAGGCACTAGGGATACAGAGGTGAGTAAAATGTTGTTCCTATCCTTCAGATGGAGTACAATGAAAGTTACCTGATGATTGAAGTGCTACAACAAAACCCGGAATATTCTAGGGAGATGGAAGGAACCATGTATGTGAAATCTTCCATAAAATTTGGGGCCATCTTTGTGTATGAACCATATGTCCCATTATTTTAGGATATTTTCATTGAAGATACTGAGATCATAGACAAGCTATGAATTCTATTTAAAAGGTGAATTTGGTAGATGAGTATCTCTCTAAAGAAGGAGTTTTCCAGAGAAAAGGGTACATACCAATAAAACCCACTGCGAGTCTTCCACTACCGGATCTAGCTCTCTCCTACCTGCATATCTTTTTTTGCCAATAGGACTGAAAATTCAGCGTCTATTCTTCTGTGACTGTAAATATAATTACTGTTTAAACATGTGTCGTGTTCGGAGCAGTACATCTCCACTTCACCAGAACATTAAGTTTCTGAAGTTGAATAGAAGCTATTAATGGGAGAGGCCAGTTATAAAAGTTTTTAAAGTCTATAATGACTACATAGGCGAAAAGAAGCCTAAAAACTTGGTCGGCATTTTGTCTTGTCTGTTTTAAACAGAGATGAATTATGATCAGGTTTTTAGTTTGTAAATCATCACCTGCAGCCAGTGTGAAAAATGGGTTGAACCTATTGCAACATTCTTAAGAGGTGGGTTGAGCGATCTAGAGCATTAGGGAAAAACGGGACTAGAGATAAATTCTAGCATTTTAAAGATTTCACGTTGTACTTAGTCATTAATTTGTACAACATAGGCAAGGAAGTGTGAAAGGCTGTTGTGTTTATGTGTGTTTAAATTGGTGCCTGAATCTTCATATTGCGCTACATCTCTTTTTAAAGTTTGAGAAGGATTTTGCTTAGACTCTAAATTGCCAGGGTGAATGGGCTTGAGTTTATGATCCTGCCTCAGTCTTCCAAAATGCTGGACTACAGGCATGTGCCACCATGTCTGGGTGGCCAGCGGTTTTAAAGTGAGCAGATGCTGTTGCCTAGTGGAAACATGAATCCAGGAAGTGTCGGAAAGGACAAGGTCACGTTGCTTCTCGACACTCTGACTGAAAACCACCCCCCGCAGACACAGGCGCGAGGACGAAGAGTTGATGCTCAAGTCCCCGTGTCCCCACGCAAAGGCAAGTCCTGACCCTAAAAGACACTAAAGCCTATGGAAAAGTACTGAACAAGCTGACGGGGATAAAATTCTACAGTAATTCTTTGAAGTCCTCCCAGAGTCTGAAACGCGTAGATCGCGTCTTCTAGACTTGTTGGTCAGTGCGGGGAATTAACTGCTGAGGAGACCATGGCTGGAAAACATCTCACCACCGACGCAGGTGACAGTGAAGGCAGTGCTTCCACCACCAGGGCCAACCTTCCCTAGTGTGCAGGCACCTACCAGGCCCGGCGCTCGCGCGTCCTCTCGAACACCGACGGGAGAGGGCGGGGGCTGGAAACAGGCCTTCACCCGTGCACATGCGCGCACTCTGACCGTTGGCGCGCAGGGGCTGCTGGGAGCAGGTGCTCTCCGCACCAGCGGAAGAGCACTTGGCTAGCTTACCTAGCAAGGCCTTGGGTTCAGTCACCAGTACTACAGGGGAATGGCAGTTAGTGTTCAATGTATCACTGACTTTCTGGGCTGGTGAATGGATCCAGGGCCTCATATAATGCTAGGCAAGGGCTCTAGGACTAAATGACATTCCCAGCCATTTACTACCACTGAGTCATTAAAGAAAAATTCAGCACAAGTCTACATTAACTACTATATAGGAAGAACTAGAAAAAAAAATAATCCAACGGAGATGAACCTGAGATACATTCCTATAAAAGGGAATTTACAGTAAACATTTACAATTCACATTTGAATGTAGTTTGTGACTGGTTTTTCCAGTAACGGCTTGGAGTGATGTGTTTATATTATTCCTAATACTCATATATCAATTATCTTAATACTCGACAATGGTGACCCATCATTTTCTGTCCAACATATAAAAACTGCTCTTCATTCTTTTGCTAAGTCCATTGCTATAATCGTTCTCAATTTATAAATCTCTTGACTTTATCCTTTGTGTAAGACTGTTTTAAACTGTTTCAATGAGTAAATTAAGAAACATACTTTAAGTTTAATAATTTTTCATTTCATACTTTTATACAAATGGGAATACAAAGTAATGAATTGAGAAATATTTTTGTGCCAGTCTTTTTAGCTAGTGAGGAGTATGTTTAAAGGATTACAAATGGATAATAGTATTCATAAGACACCAAAAATGCTACATAGGTCTCCAACTGAAATGCTATGAGAGAAATTATAAGCAATTTCTCCTAGTATTATTTTAGTAAAATTGGCAAAGAATGCCAATATTTTCATATACAAGAATCTTTTTACATTTGATAAAACTAATACTCTTTACTTTGTCCCCGTTAATCTCATTTACACACAGATTGGCATATCATTTCAAGATACTCAAGCCACCTGAAACTCAATGTGCACTTAAGGTTTTCATACTCCTATGCTCTGAGTGTTTGTGTCCTCGCACTATTCATGTTGCAATCTAATCCTCACTAGTATTGTAGCATAGAGTTTTTGGGAGGTAAATAGATTAGTGCCCTTAAGAGAACCCAGAGAATTACCGCTTTCACCCCATGAGGACACAATGTGAAAGCTCCATCTATGAAAAAAGGGTCCCCAGCCAGACTCTTAACCACACCAGGAATGGAATAACATGTAAAAACTGGTGTAAATAAAAACTTCCTTTGAAGTGAAGAAATCCCAATTCAAAAACAGAACTTCCAACTTACATGTATGAGTACAGTCTTCCTTTAGACCTTTAACATGAATTAGTTAAACTATTCAAGGGACATATACTTTACTGAAAGTCTGACTCATGCAATGAGAGAAAGGGTAAATCTGAAACTTAGAAGAAATTTTGTCCCAAAACAATACACATTAGCCTACGATAATCTAATGATTTGTCCAAATATTGATAAAATTTTATATTTTCCCCTTAAACATGTAGTTCATTTTGTAATGACTACTGTAACTATTATCAATTTTAATTTCAAATAATGACAGGCAATTTGATGATCATTAATCTTTTTTGCTAATTTTATTATACTATATAGATCTGTATTTCTTATGATCCAAGAAACATCAAAATTCTAATTTAAATTTTTCTTAAAAATATACAATATTGCACTTAAATTTTTGGTAGTTTAAGGAGTATCTGAGTTTAAAAAATCATGTAAGACACTACAGTTTTTATCTTGGTTTATAATGAAAATAGAGCTTAAAAGAACTTACAGTTGTATCAAACAAACCAAATATTTACAGTGTAGATACTCAAGTCTTACCTCTAAAGGAAGATTCAGTGTATTAAATGTAAATATTAACTGAACAAAAAGTACCCCCTCCCTTCCCAATTCTAAGGAGTATTTTTAAGCTTATGTGTTTTGATGAGAAATGCTTTTGTGATTTCTTCCAAGCGAATACATGGAAGGAAAGTTTCTTCTTAGAGCATCTCAACTGGCTCACTGAACCTTTATACTTCTATTTCCTATATGATTTGAAAAGAAGCAAGTTAACCGTATGTTACAATTTATAAGATCAGTTTCCTGTACTTTTTCTAAGACACACAAAAATACTGAGGGACTGGGGTTATAATTCTGTGGTAGCGTACATGCATTCTCCACATATGCAAGGCCCTGGGGTTGATCACCAGGCCCTCCCCCACAAATACTGAATATGAAACTGCATAAATTCTCTTTAACTTTTGTTATAGTTAAACTGTTTTATGCTGACCAAGATTTATTATTTTACCTTGAATTCTCAATTAGGTAAATATTGTAGAGAAATCTACTTTTTCCCAACCAATTAAAAAGATAGTTTTGAAACAACTATTTGCATAAACATATATCAAGATTTAGACCTACTTAACAATATATTAAACATTCAACACATCAAAGGGAAAATAAATAGAATGCATTTGTAATATGAATTATAACACTGAGACACTCATTTTTGGCCTCACCTTTAAAAAAAACAAATTGGCAGTACTTTATTACCCTCCAGCTCTTTGGGAAGTCTTAACTTTCTAACCATTAACTTTTTTCTTTCCCTCCAGAATGAAAAAGAAATCACATTAAAAAAAAAAAAAAGTCTTGCTATGTACTTCACGCTGGTCTTGAATCCACAATGTGGCCTACAGTAGCCTTGAACTCATGGTGAAGATCCTTCTGCCTCAGCCTCCTGAGTGCTGGGAGTTTCACCACCCTTGTCTAGAAAACATAAATTTGAACTGGTACTTCAAAAGCAAATGATTTCCTTTTGTTACTTGTCTGCAAAATGACCACTCAGTATTAACTAGCAGCAGAGATGTGTTAATATGCTTTTTCTGCACTTTAATCCTACACTAACACCATTATTTTTTTGGAACGCAGATTGAACTCATGACCTCACACCTGCCAGGCAGGTGCTTGTGCCACTGAGCTAAATCCCTGGCCAAATGCCTTTTATTTCCAACAGTGATTTATCAGGGAAAGATATGATTTCTTTTTAAACAACTATGTACCAATTGCATAGTTCTAATACAATAATAAAAGTCATAGTATAGTTACAAAGGTATTAATACATGTTAAATGAACTGAAACAGACAAAAAACAGTCTATCTTGAACATGTCAGTGTAAACTTAAGAGGGAAACAGTCAATAGCAGAAAAGTTTTCTTTAAAAATAGGTTAATGCTAAGAATAACAGCTTTCAAATTTTGTTAAAAATGAGCTGAGTAAACAAGAATACAAATTTTAATTCAAAACATAGCTCTTTGAAATGCCCTATTTCCCTGCATACAGCAGAAAATACACTTTTCATAGTTTTTAACATTACATATAAAAATGAGGCACTGTTATACATATTTGAATATATTCACACAAACAGGAGTTTCAGTCCCATCTGCAGGCTTGTATTTCCTTGATGGTTTCTGAATTGCAAACTGTTCATAAAAATAAGTCTTCTGAAGGAGGTGCATAAGAGAAACCAACGAATGCATCATCTGCCTCCAGTACACTAGCATTCACGATAGAGTAGTCCGAAGACACACACACAGAATATGGGACTGTTTCCTCTGTAAATACTGTGTCAAAGTTCCTGATATCATCTGGTCCAGCCTAAAACATGAAAGGCATATTATTATTCATTTTAGATTTTCTATCATTAACTCAGTCCTTCATTAAAATGTCTTTGTGACTTTGTATACTTTTTTCTTAGCAAGGTTAGGTGTTTTCCTATTTTTCTGCCTTTCCTTTCCTAATTTTTATTATTTAGGTGAAGTTTTCTGTTCTAATAATTAAAGATCTTACTGTTGGTTGTGGAGAAGGAGAGAGAAATGGTGAGAAAGGCTAGCTAATATCATAGTAGTCTGATCTATGCTAATTTGAATCTGAGATTATATAATTAATCCCTTTCTTCTCTATCCATCAGCAAGCCTATGTTTGGAAACAAGTTTCCAGGATAGCATTTTGCATCCAGGGTCTATAAATGCCTGCCTATCCAGTCTCAATTCAGGACGGGTGAAGCTTTCTGATGGAGGAAGGAAGGGCTTATAAGTAAAACTGTGAAGGTAACTCTTTCTGGGCTATAGGGAAGGTTGTGAAACACTTGTTTAGAGTATCCTTGACTGTGGAAGACCAAGGGAACCAGCTACATGAGAAATGGAGTAAGGTGGATGCTTAGGCTCAGAGCAGTGGTTCTTTCTTCATGAAACTGATGCAAGCTTATGGATTTTCCCCTTTAGATATATTTACATATAAAAATTGGGATACGAGTTCAAGTGATTCATTTGTAAAGATTGTCCCTGAATCTCCAGGTTATTTCTTTTCAAGTTATTTCTGTCATACAGTGAAAGGAATCCTAAAATGTCCAAGTCGTGAGTCTAACTAAGTGAACAGATCAGAACTCACAGCAGAGATCATAAATCAAGGATACTAGCTTTGTACATCTATCAACTGAGCAGAGAACAGGGGAACCCAGAATGCTAGGTTTGTCCACCCAGGAAAAGCCATTACAGAGGACAAAGAACTCTAGAAATTATATTATTAAACAGTTTAGCACTAAAATAAATTTAATTAAAATGATCCAGGATGGGTATGTAGTAGTAGCATGCTTGCTGATGTACACAAGGCTCTGGATTTAATCCTCAGTACTGTCCCAAAAATAAAATTTCCATCTCATAAAATTTTTAAATATAATCCTAGAAGCATGGTGTTATGGTTCAGATCTATATAATACCCCCCAGAAGTCTTATGTGTTATGTGACTGCAGGTAGATCACTGGGTCATGGCTGAAAGGGTGTATTTTTGTTCTCAATTTCCTCTACTATATCCCTTGGCCATGCTATCTCTGCCTTGAGGCCAACCAACTGTGGACTAAACCCTCCGAAACGTGAGCCAACATAAACTTCTCCTTTAAGTTGTTTTATGCAAATTCCCTTCACTCTATGTTAGCTTGTATCGTCAACCAGTATAAATTCTAGAAACGGGGTTAAAACTGTCCCTAAATAGAGTAAGTCATTTCTGAAACTGCACACTTTCTGAACTACACAAAATAAATCAGTTTACAAGTACTGTTATGTTTGTAGGTATAAAACATCAGCTTGTTAAAATCAGATCTAAGGTATGCACAGAAACTTTTAACAAAGCATGAGTAAAGGATATTTAGTTTCTGAGGTGATCTCTACATCCTGCTGACTGAAAAAACCACAAACTTTTAGTATCAGTAATTCTATGAGTTTTTTTAAAAACAAAGTCTAGCTAACATAAACATTTATAATATAATCTCACAATTTTCCAAAAATGTAACCATTTCTGTTAGAAGTGTTTGCTTGTACCTAGTTTTACATTAATCTAGAAAAGTGTTATGTGAAACATTTACTGATTTTTTTTATGTATAAAAATGATAATCTGCACCTTTACCGAGTTCATCCCATTCTTATGCATGCTCCAAAGAACATTTCACAATCACTGTGCTAGCAGATATTTTCATCAACCTAATCTATTACCTTATCAGTCATCTTGAAGTTATTATATCATCCTGAAGTATATGTCATCCTGAGTGACATACTTCATAACTATATAACAATGTCATTTCATTCAGGTTAGATTTTGAGAGCCATTTCCCAAAATATAATAAGCTTCAGTTCTTTGTCTCACTATTTTTGGGAAGATTTCGGTATACACTTACCACATTAGGGTTAAAGGGTGGCGGAATCCTCTTTTGTACAAGGTCAGTCCAACTGAGAGACTCAAAAAAAGGATGATTCTGAATTTCAAGCTAGAATATTAAAAAAATTAATGATGAAAACTATTTTATATATTCACTAAAGAATTTTATGAGGCCAAATCCTTGCCATTATGCCTCTCAATAATTCTTTTAGGTATACAGTATGTCATTCTTGTGGCAGAATGGTTAAAGACTATCTAGTGCAAACCTTTCAAAGACAGTTACTCCACTACAAAGGATAAACTTGAACCATTTATAGAAAAAGGGATGCACTTTGAGACCATAAGTGAAATAAGACTACAAACTTAAATATCTCATGGCCTCTTATATGAGAAACCCTAAATATAAACAAAGAACAAAATAAAAGATAGATAATAGAATATACAGAGATAGATCCTCTGTAAAAGGAAAGGGGACAAAGAGATGGGAAGGGAAGGAAAAAATAATTAGGATTATAATATGTACAAGTGTTAACATCCCATGAAGAATGTAATCATTATGTACTGATAAAATAAAGATTGAACCTAGGGCCTTGCATATGCTATGGCAAGTGCTTTACCAAAGACCTACAGATCCAGTCAACATTTATTCTTCTATAGCTAGGTATGTAAACTAAAACGCTAAGTTGTTTGCCTGGAATCAAAACAGTACTAATGTAGCAATTGATACAACTTTCCTCAAATTAATCAGAGGTTCTGGCCTATCTTATGTATTTTTAACTAGTAAAAACTGGGGAGACAGTTTGCATAGCATAGTAAACATCACCTTTTATTCAATGAATCTTTGTGACAGAAAAAGTTGAGTATTAGTGTATTAACTAAATCCTATTTTGAAAGAGTAAAAGGCAAAATCCTGAAGGAACTGTAAAGTTTGGAGAGGTCTGAAATACTTAACACAAAGTGTTATAGAGTGAGCTGAATGAAGAAAAACAAAAAGATTCATGAATACCAACTTCTGGTGCTTCCACTATGCCCAGATGCTGCTTTCTTCAGCACTGTACAGCAACCCAGGATATGACAGATGGATTTATTCAATGTTTGATAGTAAATTCAATGAAAGAACCACAGGACAAGGAGGTGTGAAACATTAGCACCCTGAATAGGAAACTGTTGGCAGTTACTTGCCTAACTAAAGAGTGAGGGGAATAGGAAAACAGTGGCAGAATAATACTAGCAACAAAGTAGCAAATTACCCTATTTTAAGACAAACAAAAAAATCAGATTCCATAACTATCTCAAGGACTTATCACCAAATTCTCAAAAAAAGTAAGAACAATGATTTAATATTAGTTTGAGACAAAAGGCAATACTTCATATAGACAAGAGGCACTTAAACAATTCTTATCAAAGAAAATACAAGTTCAGATAACCTGAAACTCTAACAAAAACCTTGCTAGATGGTTAGCCTTTGCATTAAAACTTCACAGAAATGCTGCTATTATTTAGCAATAAAAATTAAATTGACAAAAACTTAGGTAGTTAATATATACTACACAACATTTCAGGGAGAGGAAATTGCTACAAATGAAAATCAAATAATTATGCGAAAGCTGTATGTGAGGTTTAAAGAGTATAAGTTCAAGTATGAACATCAAGTGAAAAAAATGTAGTTGAAAATGCTTTAAACTTTGCATGGTTTTATATGAACACTAGTGAAAATTTTGGTGACGTGTGTTTTCCAACTGTGCTATTCTTTTTTTTTTTTGGTGCCGGAGATTGAACTCACCACCTCATGTTTGCCAAGCTGGTACTTACACCACTGAGCTAACCCCCCGGCCCCAATTATGTTATTCTTTAACAGCTATATTTATTCTAATAAATATGCTATACAATAAGGATTTGTCTCCAAATTTTAAATAAGCTTAAATAAAGCTAGAACTGGGAAACATGTTACATACAAAGTCTTCTTTGGCACCAAGTCGATTTTGCCTGTCTTTTTCTAAGAGTTCTTCCAGAATGGACCAGGCTGTGAGGCTCACTCCTGGCCTCAAATGTAGGGGCTTGTGAAGAATATTATCGTACATTTCGGCAACGTCTCGGCAGTAAAAGGGTGGCTGAAAAAGAGAAAATCAAAATAAACCCAGTAGCAAGTGAATTATGCCAAAATGGTTTTAGAACAGTTAGATTTGGCTTTGATTTGCAGGGAGCATTTGAGCCTGAATAGCTGCAGAAATGGATGGCCCTCTTGGGATGCTGCAAAGACCTGCAGTGTGGCTTCAGAGTAGAGATTCTAAAACCTGGCACATGGTAAAGCTTAGAAAGTGTTCACCAAGTGAATTAAGGTTTGTTCAACAGCACCCTGTAAACAGGTATTATACTGCAAACACTTGTAAAAGTGTGTTTTAAGAAAAACTATCAAGTTTCTCATAGGGATAATGATAGAATTATTGCAAATGTATTTTCAAGACAAACGAAACTTTTTGAGATTTCGGAATAAATGCATTAAAACAAAGGTATCTAAAAAAGATAAGAGACCCAAAGACAATACTCCATCATTAGGACCTGTGTCAGTAAAAGCATTATGAGAGTGCTTTGCATAACTAAAAATGCTACTGTCATAACCTAAACACCTGTGGTGTGGCTTCAACATAAGTATTAGCCAGTTAATCATTAGTTACAATTTTTAAAGTAAAAATAATTTTTAAAGCTAAGGGAATTTTAAAGGCCTAACATTTTCCTTTTCTTTTTCATAAAAAAACTTTACTTTTCAAAATATAACTTTTTTTACACTTTCAAAATCCTCTAAAGTAATATAAAGAATTATGAAATATCAAATGGTAAATATCTGAAGAAAGATATAAAGTGGTTATCCAGTGTTCTAAATCACTAGCATTCCTAGAAAAATAGCTTTTTACAAAATGATCATAGTTAAGGGAAGATACAGTGTTGGGCTTTCATAGGAATCTATCATGCAAAATTAGTGTATGAAGCCAATGCTCTAAAATGGATCTCATGTGCTGAATGTCACTGAGAACTCCACAGTTTGCAGGAAAAATGCATACATCACTAGCTCAGGTCTCAACTGACATACTAGTAGCATTTAGTATCCGTGCTGGCAGCAACATCAGATTATAGCATGGTTCTTGGCATGAAGCTTCTGGATTCTTATGGAATCACAAAGAGAGTCTAAGAAATTTATTTTGAAATAAAAATATTTCAAAAGGTCTAGAGAAAAACATGATTTATTTTATAAACTAAGTAATACAACAAAAATGTTTGCTTGGCAAAGTTGGAGTGATACCGTCTCAGTACAATAACACAACGTTCCTCATTTTAACAGGAGGTTCTGGCTGGCCCTATGTGTTTTTACTTAATAAAAACTGAACAAATCCACTGCACAGTAAACATCTTCCTTTTTTTTTTTTCCAATGAAATCATTAAAGGATGGTGTTTTTAGAAAAAAAAAAAAATCCAGAAGACATCCAGTGACAGAAAAAGCTGAGCACTAGTGTACTGATTAAATCTTAAAAGACAAAATAAAAGACAAAAACCAAAGGGACTATCTTTTGAAATACAGTAACGTGTTGATAAATGCAAAAATCTTTTTCTTGCCCTCTGTTTGAAATTAGGTAGAGACTGTTTGGGCTAAATTGGAAACATAATTTATGTAGTTATAAGTATGACAGAGAATAATTGTAAAAACTAGTAATAGGCTGGGGATTTAGCTCAGCAGCACAAGCGCCTGCATGGCATGCGCAAGGTCATGAGTTTGATCCCTGGTACTAAAAGAAAAAGAAAAAAACAAAAACAAAAGCTAGTAACAAAATGAAAAGGTTTTCTTCTTGTACATATGTGTAATGTGATTTTAGCTTCACTTAACCAGGTGATTACTGCTGTTAGTATTATCTAAGTGTCTGTGAGATCTTAAAGATTGTGTGCCAAGTCAATGATAATGTACTGGAATAATAATCAAAGAAAAGAAATGCATACCAATCCATACAGCATTTCGTACAGAACAGCACCAAGGCACCACCAATCCACAGTGTTGTCATAGGGCTGTTTCCTGATTACTTCAGGTGCAAGATACTATAGAAAACAATGAAACACAGCAACAGTAAAACTTGGGGTGAAATTTAGGAAAAACTGAGAAATTAACTAATTTTCAGTGTCACTGACACAGTCAGAGACCACCACAGGAACAGTAGTATGACTTGTGTTTTCTTTTGAGGCAGTCAGGGATTGAAAATCAGCTTTTGCTAAAAATTAGTAAATATTAATTGTAGCCTATAGATGCCCAATAGACAACTAAAAACAAAAAAAATGCTTAACCTTCAGTCGTTACCTTAAAACTGGGTTACATCCTTGCTCAACTCTGAAGACAGGCATGTTAATCATTTAATGATTGTCTAAAAGCTAGGAAGGTTGATTAGTTCTAAATTTACATAACTCAATCTTATCTCTCTTTAAGACTGAGAATACCAAGAAAAGAGATTTACAGGGAACTCAACTACCAATAAGTGCTTAGAAGTCTGCAGTCATTGCTTTAAACTTACAGTCATTTGGATCCCAGCAGAGCCTTCACAAAACTGAAACTACCCCAAGCAGAAATAATCATCTCAAGGAGACTGAGCTACCCTCTTAAGCAACAAGGACTTTCCCCAGTGCCATCCTGAAAACCAGAACCAAGACAATGATCAACCAGACAAGCCCATCCCAACAAATCCATAAAAGCTGGTCTCATGTTTTGTTAACAGGCCAGTCTGACCCTCTTTATGAGTGTTGTGTCTCCTTTGGTTCCTCAAACTTAAGCCCCTTCCCTATTTTCTTTTACTTGCTAACTCTGCCTAATATGCCTGCTTATACTTCACACTATAACACATCCTGATGTGTTTTTCCGTGACGAGAGCTGACAAGCTTCCTTCCCTCTTTGGAGGCATCTCCTATGACCCTATACAGAGAGACCATCATATTAAAAGTATTTTCATGAGCTGGGGGTCTAGCTCAGTGACAAAGTACTTGCTCAGCATGCACAAGGCTCTGGGTTCAATCTATAGCACTTAAAACAAATTTTTAAAACTAGATTTTTAATGGGCTGTGTGTACTCACTGTATAATAGTGGTTCTTTGACAGTGACAACTGGAATACACACTCAAGCATCTCCCTGCAGAAACTGACTTAAATAGGACACAGAAGACAACAGCAAAGGCAGGATCTGTAATACTGAGTACTTAGAGCAGGAATTTTGCAACAAAGTCCTTTATCAGAGTAACTTACTTTTAGAAGTCCACCTAATCATAATTTGTAATTTTTTTCCTTGAAGAAATAATTTTTTCTTTTTCTTTGAGAGGGGTCCCCACCCTATTGCCTGAAATTCCTGGGCTCAAGTGATCCTCCTTTCTCAGCCTCCTAGGCAGCTGAGACTATAAATGCTTGGCTCTAGGCTCGGCTTAAGAAAGA
This sequence comes from Hydrochoerus hydrochaeris, assembly GCA_004027455.1. Classification (NCBI taxonomy): domain Eukaryota; kingdom Metazoa; phylum Chordata; class Mammalia; order Rodentia; family Hydrochaeridae; genus Hydrochoerus; species Hydrochoerus hydrochaeris. Next base: position 384,916 of record PVLA01000839.1, on the reverse strand, counting down.
ATTCTTTATCGGCAATTTACAATCCATGTTTTTCTTTTCAGTGAAAAAAGCCTGAATTGCATTCTTATTTCAGACATATTTTCAAACTTAAAGAAAAATATGCAAGTTTGTTAGGTGGCTAATTTACAGAAAAAAAAAACAAACCTTCACACAGGAACTTGAATTTTAGATTCCAAAATATAAAATATCTTCAATAATACAAAGAGATAATTTTCCCCTGATTTCTTTATGTATGACAAAGTTTTTGGTCACTTAAAATTTAAATGTGATCAGACAAACCAAACCAAACCAAACCAAACCAAACCAAACCAAACCAAACCAAACCAAACCAAACCAAACCACAGCTACATTAAGACAGTCATGCCAGATGTAGTGGCACATGCCTGTAATCAAACCCAAGTTGTATTTTCAACACTGTATTTATAATTCCTCCTCAGATGGCACCTAAGATCCTAAGATCACTGTATAATTACAGTAATATTAGGGTAATTTGAAATAACCTACATGTGTATGTGTATATATATAAAGTGAAAATAATCCTTATAAAGAAATTATAAGAATTATTGTCACAAATAAAAAAAGATAAAATTTTCTCCTAGATGACTTCAGGATGAGATACTGATTAATAAACTGATTTTTTATTTTTCATATCAACTTTTCTGTTAAATATTTAAGTACAACATACTCCAACCACATATAAAAGCATAATACAAGCCAGTAAAACTGCTACACAGACAGGCATTGTTAATATTTTGCTCCATTTGCTTTAGCTTACCTGAACCAAACCAAACCAAACCAAACCAAACCAAACCAAACCAAACCAAACCACACCACACCACACCATAGCTACATTAAGACAGTCATGCCAGGCGTAGTGGTACATGCCTGTAATCCTAGCTACTCTGGAGGTTGAGATGGGAGGACCATAAATAGGGAGCCAGATTGGGCCATTTAGTGAGAATCTATAAAGAAAGCAAAAACCTGGGAGGCCTGGAGATGCAGGTCAGTGATACAGCAGCTGCTAGGTGGGTTCAATCCCTAGTACCCACCCCGCCACACACCATACATTGAAGCTCTTTTTCATGTATGATTCAATGTGACATATGCACAGTATTATGCAACCTTTACCATAACTGTATCTCCCCCTCTGACATATTAGGATATTTTTACTGCTTTGTGATTTTTGAAAAAAAGATTAGAAATACAATCAAATGCTAAGCCTAAGGTAGACTTTCAATATTAAAAATAAATAAAGACAACTAACCCTTTTTTGGATTATTCAAAAGGGTCCTGTGGTTCATCTCATCATCCCAGTGAAAAATACCAACATCAATACTCCTAACAACCTAGAAGTACAGCTGGCTGACAGCCAAAATGACAGTTTTTACTCTACCTTCCTTATTCCAGTTTTGTATATGGGATGCATGTTTCATATTTACATTAAGAAATTATTCTATTAATGACAAGGCATATTTCTTACCTCTGGTGTCCCACAAAATGTTGTTGTGGTATCAGAGATGGCAATTCCTTCTTTACAAAGCCCAAAATCTGTTAAGACAACATGTCCCTGACAAATACAACAACAGTAAAACAGTACATGAACACAAACTGACAATCTTAAAAACCTTTTTATTTTGAAATAATTATAGACCCACAGGAAATTACAAAAATAGTACATAAAGTCCCATGTAACCTCACCCAGCTCCCTCAATGCTGACATCTCATATCACTGCACTAAAATACAAGAAAGAAACTGACACTAGTGTAACACTGTTAACTAGACTACTAACTTTACTCAGTTTCACCATTTTAAACATGCATGCTGTGTGTGTGTATGCATGCACTGTGGTTCCATTCAACACACATGTAGAGATGCATGTAACACCCGCCTTCAAATGAGAACTATTTCATCATAAAGGAACTCCTTGTGCTATTCCTTTATCTTTGTGCTCTCTTCCTTTGACCCTGTTTCCTTGCAATCACTAATTTGTTCTCTGTAGTTTTATCATTTTGAGAATGTTATATAAATGAAGTCATGCAATATGGAAGCTTCCTTTTTCCTACCACTTGGAACAACAACAACAAAAGACTAGGAGATTTTTAAAAGACAATAGTTACCACTGAATCCAAAAGAATATTTTCTGGCTTCAAGTCTCTATAAAATTAAAAGGAAAGAGAAAAAAAAACCCTGATTATTACCTGAAATAAAATATTAAAAAGATATTCTTATATATAATACTCAAGCAATGTACCTGTACACTATTTTGATGGAGTGTAAGTAACCCAGTGCACTGGCAATTTCAGCAGCATAAAATCTCGCTCTCTGTTCAGGAAAAGACCGTTCTCTTTGTAAGTGAAAAAATAGCTGCAAAATTTTGGAGTGGAGATGTTAGCATTCATACACAGTGTTAAATAAATGTGTTCTATAAATACAAAGCTAGAAATTATTTCTGATATTTTGAACACAAAATAAATATGTACCAAAGCACAGAGGTGTGATCCTCCCTTGTCCAATAACTTTATCTTTAACACATATTTCTGTTACCCTTGCTAACTTCATGCTTCTCCCATGGAGCCTTTAATCCTCAATGTGGCAGCATCCTCACCATTCCAGACAATCTCTCTAGACAAGAGTATCAACAAGGACCAGTGTTTTTTGCCATGTGACTGTCTTACTGGGCCTTTATGGACTGCTTTTTCATTAAGAGACAAATGTAAGTGGCTATCAGTACAAATATAACCTGCAGATATCATGTACTTGAGATAATTCCTTTTCCAGTACTGGGGATTAAATCAAGGACTTTGTGCATGTTAGGCAAGTATCCTTTCACTGGCTTTATCTCTATCCCTGACAAATACTTTTTTTAAAAAAAAATTTGAACTAACATTTAATTACTGGCAAAAATTTTTTTTGGAACTGGAGATTTAAACCAGGGCCTTTGTACTGAGCTATATACCTGTATCTTCTTACCATTTTTTGTGTGAGGGGGGCATGTCTTGCTAAGTTGTCCATGCTGGGCTCAAACTTGCTGCCTCAGATTCCCCAAGTGTTAAGATTATAAGCATCTACCACTATGCCTGGATACTACAGGATTTGGAGGCTGGGGACTTAAACAATGATAGTTGGTATTTCTTGTAGAGGAAAAAAAAAATAGAGGGATGCTGCACTGTTAGGCCTAAATTCAATGTAGCAGCAATTGGCTGGGATGATCAGCAGCTGGACTCTCTATTGCTCATACTTTCTAATTCTTAATTTATTTCATATAACCAGTCCTTTGGCTATTGTGTTATCTGCCTCAGGAAAGTATGCACTAGGCCTGTGAGTCTGCTCCTGTCTGGTTCTATCTGTGATCCTTCTGGGTGCTAGACACTGAAGTGATGACAGTTTCTACCCTTAGTCCACTGTTATTCTTTCTCCAAATATCTTCCCCAGGCCTATGCATTCCAAAGATTTAAACCATTACCTGTATGTTGATGTCTTTCACATGGGCATCCCCAGCCTCCCATGCCTCTACTTGGAGCTTCTACTGCAAAGACTTATATATTACCTGATGTTTTTTCTTAAAGTCATCAAAATTTTTTATAGGTCATCGAATTTAACTTAACTAAAACAGAGACCCTTGTTTTCTCTCACAGACTTATTAATGTCATTGTATTCTCCCCAGCCCTCTAAGATACAGAAGAGTCAAACCAAAAACATTCAGAGCTTATCAAATATGGATTCAAATTGTGGCTCATCTCTTTTTGTATAATTACCTTAACCTCTCTGGATTCACTAGAACAGTTACATTACTCTTTAGTCCCTGCATCAAACAAGTAAATAAATTCTTCTGTTTTATCCTTGAAATATTTCTGGAATACTTCTCCCCTCTTACCCCTACCATCGCTTTATTACTTGTGGCCCACACTACTATAATATTCTTTTTATTGATTTCCCCATCATATTTGGCTGATAGATTAATACTAAAAAAACTAAAATGAAAAATCTGTCACTAATAATAACTAACACTGATTGACTGCCTAGTAAATAAGACACTATGCTAAAGATTTTATTTACTTGTGTTAATCCATACAATAATTTTGAGGTCAAAAATAAAGAGGAAACTAAAGCTCAAAAAGGCTTATCTGTTCCCTATCATATAAGTTATCTGTTGATACTCTGCTCTAAAAAAAGAGAGATGAAGTAGTATACAAAAAATATCTTGTCAAAGTTAAAATATAAGGATGAACATTAGGTGGAAATTATGGTTAATAATAAAGCGGGAAAATACAGTGGGTTAGTAGTCACAGGAATGGCTAAGTAGTTAAGGCATAGGACTTAGGATTCAATAATAAGAGGGAACACAGGATTAAACTGTTATGGTTTATGTCTGGACGTCCCCCTAAAGCCTCACACAGGCATGGCGGCAGGCTTCTAGAATTTGTGACTGATTCATGGTCCAATGCTGGGATAATCGGTATTGGTGTAGGTGCTACACCCACCCTAGAGGGTACAGCCTACATACAATATAAGGTAAAGAGTCTTCTTTCCACTTTCCTCCTTTTTTGTTTTTGCTGTTTTCCACCACCATGAACTGCTGTTGCCCTCTGCCTTGAGCCACCCTGCCTTAGACCCAGCACATTATGGACTGAAACTTCCACAAACTGTGAGCTAAATAAACCTTTTCTTCCTTTTCAGTGTTGGGTATTTTGTCTCAGCAGTATTTTCTTGTGTATTTTAATATCCTTCCATATCAGAATTTTGAGGAATATTATTAAATTAGTTTCAAACAAAAAGGAGACTTTGAGATAAAAAAATAGTACCTTTAAGAAATTCTTTAAGACTCCTCTCAAAGTCTTAAAGAACATTTAAATTACCAACACAGTGATATAAGGAAGCATTTCCCAACTAAATTCACCACAGGGTTCTTTATTAAAGGATTATTTCACTGATTAATATTTTGTTCATTTGAGAAGTGAGAGGCTCAAGTTTTATATGTAACTGTTAAACAATCATCTGAATCACAAATCATGTTTTATTTTAATATTTCAGTATGTCATTCTTGCAATAAAGCTTAGCACCAAATCTATCAATGAAGTCTGTAGCTTTGTACCAAGATTCTTTTACAAATCTTCCCAGCAATATTGTATGTCTGACAGTCTTTGTATTGTACTTCTCCACATCATGCATTGTAGCTAGTTGCTTGATAGTCTCTACTAAACAAATAGCTATTGATAATGCACTGTCATTTTAAAACTTAGAAGAAAACCTTTTTGACTTTATGCTATTTTTCTAACATTTATCAATATTAGAAAGCTAATTGTAAAACTCACCTCCCCTCCATTAACAAAATCCAGAACAAAATAAAGTTTTTCACTTGTTTGGAAAGAATAATGTAATCCAACCAAAAATGGATGTTTCACATTTTTCAAGAGAACATTACGTTCAGCCATAATATGTTTTTGCTGGAAAAAAAAAGGCAAAGTATCAATTTGTGTTAAATAATCAGAAATCAATTCTGTCAATTAAGAAAATGGGCTCAGAAGAAATAACAGCTATTTTACCTCTTTTCTATTGAGAACTACTTTTTTCTGTAACACTTTGACAGCATAAAATTTCCCATCCAGTTTTCGTTTTGCAAGAAGAACCTGTTATGAAGATTGTATAAATTATTAAAACTGCAGTATTTTCATAAAGATAATTCACCTATCAATAAAACAATAGCTCTTAAATTTTGTGAAAAGTCCACAAGGACTCGATAATGCTTTTGTTTTGGACACAGAATTATTGAATTCATTTCTATAATTCCATTTTCTTTAGGTATTTATATATAAAAAAATATTGATCATATGAATAGCTAAGTACTATGTCTTTGTGACTTACTGTGTTGGTAAGTTTAACTGAATTTAAGTACCAAAATCTAACCTGTTTGAGATGTCTCTGTGTTTGTGTGTGTCCATGTGTGTATCTACATGTGCTCCAGCCTTGTGTACTTTGAAAATACTGAAGCTATAAACTTAATGGCTATAGCCAGGTCTGGTAGTACATGTCTGTAATCCTAGTACTTGGGAGAATGAAACAGGAGGATCACTGCAAGTTTGAGACCAGACTGGGCTACAAGGTGAGTTTAAGGCCAGCTCAAACTGCACAGCAAAACCCTGTCTCAAAAAACAAAACAAAACAAAACACCAACCAACCAAACAACAACAATGACAACAACAAAAAATTTTAATGGCTATATAAAGGAAATGATTTTTAGTCGATAACAGTGCACTGCTGTTTTATACTTAGGTTTTCCTATAGATTTTATAACTTAGAATTCAGAAGAACTATCATGTATAGCTGAGTTTCTATACTGGCCTAGGTTGTATTCAGACATTCTTTAAGAATCTGAAGAAATCTTAAGGATCTCACCCAAAAAAAAGGTAGACATACTCAAGCTTTTACAAATACAGGCATGTGCTGCACAACATTTTGGTCAATGATGGACATGGTGAACCTTTTAGAGACTGAGTGCCCAAAATGCAACCCAAACCCACTTACTTATGGTGAAGTGCCAACACTGCAATTAAGCTTGAATACTGAGGTTCTAATTCAAAAAAGAACTAAACCTTACATTACATTAACATCTTTCATCTTAAACGAAAAACAAGGTAACAGTTTTCAATGATACAAACAGGTTTTTATTTAAAGGTAAAAGTTTACATTTGCTGTGCTTTTTCACATTAATGTGATCTTTGATGTTACATGCATGTTGATAATTTTTCAAACCTTGGCTAGGGAGAGTTAGCTCATGTGCTGAAAGAGAGGGCTCTGAATGTCCACTGTGGCACATGCACCCACAGGTTCACCACCACTGTATACCCACAGCCTAGGTGTACACAGCAGGTGATATAGTAGCAGCTGTATCATGCAGGTCTTTGTAAGTACACATTGTCATGTTTGCAAAACAATGCAATCAGCTAGAACACACTTCTCAGAACATGTTCCTATTGTTAAGTGACATATGACTCTGTGAGTGACTCAAGACCACCAACTTAAATCAAGATTTGTGCGATTATTAAATGACACATTCCAAAGTGTTTGAAATGATCTGACACAACAACTAATGACAATGAGAGGACTTCTATTTTCTTGCCAAAACCTTAACTCTTTCTAATCAGGCAAAAATAAATGAAGCATTAAAAAACTGAGGAGCATCTGACAATATACTTGACCAGTACTCCTTAAAATTGTCAAGGTCTTCTACAATCTGAGAAATTATTGCAGTCAAGAGAAGCCTAAGGAGACATGAGAACTAAATGCAATGTGGTATCCTAGATAGGATTCTGAAACAGAAAAAGGATACTAAGTAAAAGTGAATAAATGATGAACTCCTGTTACTAATACTGTATCAATATTGATTTCCTAGGTACCATACAACACAATGTATGGTGTTAATAAGAGGACAAATGGTGTTTAAGGGTACAGGGAATATTGAAAATTCTCTGGACTTTCTTGTTTAATTTTTCTATAAAGCTGTTCTAAAAATAAAGTTTGTTAATAAAATATTTTTATTACGCAAAGATGGAGTCAAATTACTTTTAGGATAAAAATGTTTTTTCTCAAGTGTATTTTTCTCACTTCTCTTGTTGTTCTCCATAGTATTTCACTGTGCTCAATATTACTTCTTAAATTTTTCCTTTTCTTGACAATTCCCACTTACTTGACCTTTCCTTCTCCAATACTTTGGTTCATCTTCAAGTACACATTGAGAAAATAATTCAAAGAATGTGAAAATTAGAAGGTACAGATTCCCTTCAAGTAGGTTTTTCTCCTTCCAATACATTGTCAGATTTGGTAAACATATGGTTAAACAGCAAACAGGCAAATGTAAAGTGGAGCCCAAACTACAAACTAGAGTTAGTTTAGAATAAATGTTAGATCTCTATTATTTATGCTATTTATCATATTTTTTATGTGAATTCGTTTATTTTTGTGTAGTTTTTCTTTGTTTTATTGAACTATGTTGATTTCTACCCATTTTCCAACACTTAAGTTTTTTAAATTAAATATAGTATATATATATATATAGAAAAGCTCACAAACATTATAACTTGATAAATTATTACAAAGTGAACACACCTATGTTAACACTATCCAGGTGAAATAAAACATGCCTGTAGCCTGAAGCCTTCCTTTTGCCCCATCCCAGTCATGATTATCCTCCTCAAAGGTAATTACAACTATCTTAACATGCAATGACTGGCAAGTTTTGCTTTTTAAAAATTTTGTGCAATTAGAGTCATATAAAAGTGTTTCTTTTCTGAATTATGTAATATTTGTTCAAGTTATAGCATGTAGCATAATTTTCTCATTTTCATTGTTGTGCAGAATATATCATCACAATGTATACAGTCTTTCATTGATAGATATTTAAACTGTCTAATGATAATTATAACAAGGGCATGCCTAAATATACGTTTTCTAGTGTAACTCCATTTCTGTTGGATAGCCAGCAAGGAGTAGAACCAATGTGTCACAGGTAATTTGTACATTTATTCAGCTTCAATAATTAACAGCAAAGAAAAGAAACAACTAGGAATAAAACTAAAGATGTGTACAAATTCTATACAGAACACTGTAAAATACTGTTGAAAAATTTTTACATGAGTTAACAAAAAGCTATACCATGGTCAGGGACTGGAAGACTCAACATAAAGAGGCTGATTCTCCCCAAATTTATCTATAGATTCAATGTGATCATAATCAAACTCCAAACAATTTCTTGCAAAAATTGACATTCTAAAATGTGTACAAAGGGCTAAGAATAGTCTCTTGAAGAAGAACAAGGAGCAAAGGACTTAATTGTCAAGACAATGTGGCACTAGTGTCAAGATAAACAGATCAATGGAAGAAAATATAAAATCTAGAAACAAAAATACAACAATTAAGCCTAAAAATCTGCTCATATATAAATACTAGATATATGATGAAGATGTCCCTTCAGATCAATGGGGAAAAAGTCTTTTTATAAGTTCTGTAAGATAATCTATATATTCATATATAAAAAAATGAACTGTGATCCTACATCTAAGAATGAAATCTTGGTGGATTCTGGATCGAAGCATAAGGTTCCCCAAAGACATTATTTTCTGCTGTTATATTTTTGCAATGAGATCTTGCCACGTTGTTCAGCCTGGCCTTGAACTCACAATCCTCTGCCTAAACCTTCTAAGTAGCTAGCATTACCAGTATGCGCCACCATTCCTAGTTAATGCTTCTGTTTTTAATTTAAGACTCTCTAGAACTGCAATAGACTACAATTATGTAGAGTAGGATCTTTCTAACTTTCTGTTGGTTATATTAGCAAAATGTTCTGTCAACATATATTTGGTGAATTGATAGACACACACAGATTTATTTGTATGGTCACAAGGGAATTTAGAAAACAAACTAGAGACACCAAGCTACAGCAATATTCATTTCTACTACAGACTTGAAAATAATGCCCAAAATACTTAAAACATATTTGATGATTCTGATAAACTCATTTATAATGCTTTTCCTAGTAATCCTGACCTTAAGGGATTCTCTTTCCTTGGTGTAGCTATGGTGTCAAGTTGTATGACTCATCTGATACTATATGACAGTAAGCAGGGTCTCTATATGATTTTCTGTCACCAACTGTTATTCATATAGATGCTCATTTTTGTCTTTGTAACCTCAACTTAATAGCACATCTTCAAAGAAGCATCCTTGATCAACCCAGGAATTTTTCTCCATACTATCTTATCTCTACTATCTACTAATCTCTGTCACTTTAACCTATTCTTCATATCAAAAATGTCCTGTGGCTCATACATATAAAAACTGCATTTTAAGTATTTATTTACTTAATGAAAAGTTAAAAACATTCTTACCTTGCCAAAGCTGCCTTTTCCAATAACTTTTAAGAAGTCAAAGTCAGATGGTTTAGCACTGAAAGAAATTAACAGTGACAAAATATTTTATAACTCTGTAAGTCTCATTAAGTTCTACTTAAAAAGTTCAGTAATGTCTTCTTTAGGGGAAAAGGAGGCATGTATTTAGATACGTATGTCTACATACAGACATATATGTATCTAAATATATATCTGGATATACATACATAATAGTTTTGAACTCAAAGTAGCTTCTAAGCCAATTTTCTTAACCATGAACCTCACCAATGTGAGAAAATCTAAAAACTATATATATATATATAATTGACACATTCCAAGGGCTCTCTAGTGTCTGATAATTCTTCTGAAAATGAAATTAGTAGTTGCAACATGTAAACGTGCTAAAACTTTCAAATGGAGAAAAAAGCCTCAGTGTTAAATATGGATCACTTATTGTACATTATAAAAGATCTCTCAGTTTATTCTTATGGATAGTGATATAAGAAAGCCAGGAACAGAAAAGCCAGAAGGAAAACTAAGATGGTCCTTTTATTTACTTTATCAGGTAAAAACACTGGTTATATATGGACAGATGTACATGGAAGCAGGAAGTTGAGCTTAAGTAGCCAAAAAAGCTGTTTTCTTCAAGACAGTCTGAATTCCTTAGTTGTACTAGAGAGGAGAATAACTCTGAATGAATCTGAAGTTTTCTTCAACTGATTATTAAAGCAAACTAGTCAATTCAAGTAAGAGAGTAACACTAGAAGGCTTAAACAATAACAATAAAGATTAGTGAGATAAATATTTAACTAAATTCAGATGTTTTCTCTTCTTCAGAAAACTGCTCTTTGAACTATTTTGTTCTTTAATGAAGCCTGAGTTACTGAAAAAAAATTTTTTTTGAACAAAAGCAAGCAAGCAGTGAAACAGTGTAACAGTGAAACAAACAGTGTAACTGAAAAATCAGGCAAACACTTGAAATAGCAAATAAGCCAAGGCCTCACTGCTAACTGCTAATGATGAATCTTAATTGAAAACTTCTATTTTGTGATACCATTTTGTTCATTATGAATGGCAGCAAAGAATGTTCAAAACCAAACATACTCTTCTAGTTACCATCCCATTCTCTATTATCCCATGCAGCAAAAACCTTTCAGCTCACTACTTTTCCAGATGACCTCTCCTCTAGTTCTCTCGTGAACCCTTCCCTATCAAGGTCTTACAACCACACTGATAAAACTGCTTGTAAAATTCACCAGTGACTTACTTATCAAATTCAGTGACCAATTTTCAATCTTTGTATTACTTGCCTGATCAGTAACATTAATAGAATTAATTATAAACATTATCTCTACCTTAAGACATCTTCTTTTCCTTATTTCAGGACATTCTATTCTTGTATTCTTTCTATGTTACTATTCTTTCTCAGTACCCACCACCAATTTTCCTTGACCTCATAGTATTGAAGCATCCTAGAACCCAATCCAGCCTGTGATCACTTCTCCCATGTGTCTGCACTCTCTCCAAGTAAGTCAAAAAGATAAGGAAAACCTGTTGTTCTGAGGTAAAAGAACACTCAAAATTACTCAAATAATCCTGTGAGGATAATTACAAAGTAAGGATGGCACCACTATGCTCCTTCTCCAACTTATGGCCAACCTCACATCATTAATCCATCTGGGCACTCCTTGAACCGAGTCCAGCAGCAGTGGAATCTTTTGTACTGGTTGCTGTAGGTGTTCACTTTTAATGAATGAATCACTGAGATTGGTGGTCAAGAAGACTGTTCTTGCCAGGTACTGCTACATGTCAGACTGTATTTCTTAAAATATTTTCCAAGTACTCAAATAAAAATAGAAATATGGTGCAAAATTACATAAATTTTAATACTCTTTAATATACTGACATCCATCATTACTTTTCTGGAACAGGCCGGGTAACTAGTATGTACCAACGACACTGAGTATGAACATCGGGAGAACGTATCAATTAGGCCTGCAAGGATGTTTTTGTTTTCAGAACACCCTACAGGACTATGGGCCCTTGGGAAACATGTTCAAATGGCTTTTCACATACACACACACAAAATAAAACCAGAAAAATAACAATCGCAAAACACCAGAATCCAATGAACTATTTGTGGATTAAAAAAATTGCTCCTTACTAGGGTTGTACTAAAGCAATAAAAAGCTAGAGCAGTGAGTTAGTCAAATCACAGGACAGTATCATATATTTCTCGTAAGTATGGCTATATTTCATAAGCCTCTAATTAAACTGCTATAATTACATATACCTCAAAAATGAGCCTCCTCAAGTTTAATTAAAGGATTGTTTGAGACAAATCAAACCTACTGAGGATTTCCAGTTGGTCCCAGGTTGATGTTCTGTGAGGTAGAGTGTAGCTGTTTAGATGTAGTAGGGGAAAGAAACACAGCATTAGAACAATGGCATTCTTACTGGAACTTCACAGGCTATATACCAACCAATCAATATTTTGAAACAAAATATACATAACTGTACCATAGATATGAATACATGTTAAAGAAACCTAAGGTCCAAATTCTTAGTAAGTCTATAGACTTACTTGGAAACATATATAAACATTTTTACAATGATAACTTTCAAGAGCAGTTATAAAGCAAAAAGGTAAGCCAGAAATCAAGCTCAAAGTTAGCAAATGAATAGAAACCTCCTTAAACTGACTTAGATTTATTATCATTCACCTTTCCAATACTTTTCAAAGGCGAATCCTAGAAATATCTTGATAAGATACAGGTTTATTTGCTTACCATGATCCACTTCTAAGACTGACTAACCCTTTAACATATACTGATTATGTACACATGCAGTAGAAATAAGTTAGGTGATGCCAGGTAGCAACATGTACATAATTCACTATACAGATAAAAAAACCTGATAATGCAGAGAAAGCATGTATGTGTGTGTGTGTGTGTATATATATATATATATATTTTTTTTTTTTTTTTAATGAAGAGAAAGTATATATATATATTGCTCTGGTTAAAAGGCACTTTTTTAAAAAAAATGTTCTCCGTATATGCATAATTTATACACAGACTTCAAAACTTTAACATGACATTGATTCTCATCCTAATTTATAGAAGACAAAAGTGATATTAGAGGAGGAAAACCACTTGCCCAGTGTAACACAACCACAAATTTGTAGTGGACACACAAGCACAGGTCATATTTTCTATCTCACCATCTCAAAGTATTTTTAGATATATTCTGTAATGTGAACTACGCACATATATAATGTAAGATACCTTTCTGTAAAGAACAATTTCGAATAAATCTATGGTATATGAATAGACTTCCTTCTTTCTTAACTACTTCCTATGCTACTGAACTCTTTCTTCAAGGACATTCACTCATTCACTGGCATTAATTCTGTCAACATAAAAAGAAGTGAAAGATAAATCATGTTGGTGCTGATTTAAATAAAATACTTTAAAAATAATATTAGACCTGAATGGTTATTTTTTTATTCTCTTATATTTGCCACATAAAATGCTAATGCTTTTTATCAGTGGAAGTGCAATCTAAATGTTCCACATATCTGTGGTTTTTTACTGTCATTTGTTCAACAAGTGGGAATAGTTTGTATAAGTTGCAAGATTCATCACTCTGTGATATTTTCAGGATATCAAAACATCTGGATCTCTAAGAATGTATCAATAACACATAATAAAGAACTAAATCTTGTTTTTTAGCCATTAAAGGCCAAAATACTATTGCATGTCATTGCTTAACAGCTAGATACAACAAATATGAGTCAGACAGACTGGGTTTTAACTTTTGTCCCTTTGGTTAATAAATGTAAAGTCTTAGTTACTTTATCTTCCTATTCACACTTCAGCACTTACAGAATAAGAATGATGTTCCTAACTTTATGTTGTAAGGAATGAATTAGAAAATTATGGAAAGTTCAGAGCAGAATGATTTTTTTAAAAAAAAATCAACAAGTATTTTTATGATAATGATGCAAAACTTTCTAATTAAGTGACATTTAAGAATGGAGTAAGAAATATTTTTGTTTGTTATACTGATATCCTATATTTCTGGTCTTTGTTTTTGCACTTAAATTTACTGGTACATTTTAAGCATATATCATGATCATATTCATCATAGAGGATTTGTAACTGTACATGGTATATTTTAATTCTTTTTTTTTTCTTTTGCTATCACCTCTCCTGGGAGAAAGGGACTTTCTTGACCAAAGTTCAAAACAATGGTTTCAGGTACGGAGATGGCGATAAAGAAATACAATGTTCAAAATAAATGTGTAAGATTTAAAGACAGCAGAATATATAACATTATATAATTTAGATATCTTTGAAATCCTATACATTAAGAGAATATTGGAAGGAAAAACTACTCAAATGCTAAAAATTACTAGTTCTAGGTGGTAACAACATGGAGAACACCTGCCTTCTTACCTATTACTTTCAAATTTTTCTTTAATCTATGTTTTATTTTTTAATCATAAAAATGTCAGTTCTATGAATCTTCTTGAATTTTGTAAGAAATACTGATCATTAAGTGGTTTTTAGAGAGTCTACAAGGTACAAAATCTACTACAAATGAAATCACTTCACTTTCAGCAAATTCTTTCCTAAACTAACTTATTTTATCTTTGGGAAATGGTATTTTATATTAAAAAGTACAAGTCTTCTTACTACCTTCTGAGTATTTCTTTCATCCTCATCTTCGGATGGATCTGACTGATGTTTTGGGCTGTCCATTTGAAGGAATGCTCTAACATCTGGACTAAAAACAAGAATTAACTTTATTATGATATAAAATCATATCTACAGCCTTTCTCCCTTTTAAAATGAAATAAGAAGTCACAATATTAGCATGTATAGTAAAAAAGCTAAATAAAATACATTATTGTTGCATTAAAAGAAATAAGCAATTAATTTTTTAAAAAACAGGAACCAAACGGAAAACAGACAAACATGTAATAAACAGGCAGTTGATAGAAAACAAATTCAAATAGCAAGTAAATTTGTGAAGACGCTAACTTCACTAGCAATCAGAGAAAGACAAATTGACAGTGAGTTACTACTTTATGTCTATTAACTGGCAAAAGTTTTAAATACCAAAAGTTAATAAAGATATAGGAAACAAGAAACCCTCATATGTTGCTGGTGAGATTGCAGAATTAAATAGCTTTTCTGAAAAGTAACCTGGTGATTCTTGGGGAAACTGTATGGATTTTTTCTAGACCTCAAAATTCCAATTCTACAAAGCACCACAAAAATTATACACAGTTCTAATGAAAGATCTGTAACCAAGACACTCACAGCATTCTACAGCAGTGAATTGGAAACAAAACATAAATTTACCACCAGGAAAATTAGTAAGTTAGAGACAGGGATATAGCTCATCAGTACAAAGCCTGACTGGCAAGTGCAAGGTCATGAGTTCAACTCCCTGTACAAAAAAAAAAAAAAAAAAAAAAAAAAAAAGAAAAGTATAGATAACTGCTTATAGAGAAGAATACCAGTCAGTAGGCAGAAAACAAGGAACAAGCATGGCACAGTGCCATTTATGTGTGTATTAAATACAGACACAATAGCTTAACGTTTTCTAAAACACAGAGATATCAAATACACAAGCATATTAAAGTAGAGATCCAGAATGGCAACAGAAAAATGAGTACAAAGATATAAGATGAAGAGAATAAAAGTGGAATAAAATTAAAAAGGGTTGTGTATGTACTAATGACAATTCTGAGGAATGGCTATATTGGTATTTCTGGAACTTATACACCGAGTTATTCTAAATAATTCAATACAAATAATAGAAATAGTAGAAATACTGAAAGATGAAAAATTATTTTTTCAAGGGGGAGGGCTGGTGAAATGGTGCAAGCACTAGAAAAGTTTAACAGTCTTCAAAAAGCTAAACATGGAGTTACTACATAATCTAGTAGTTCTACTCCCACATATATACCTAGGAGAAATAAAAACATATTCACACGAAAACTCATCTTTGAAATAAGAATAATGGAATTATTCAAAATAGCCAAAAAGTAGAAACATCCTGAATGTCCACTGGCTGATAAATGGGAAAATAAAATATGGCATATTAATACAATGGAGTGTTATTCAATCATAAAAGTAATAACATACATGTTAACAACATGGGTGAACCTCAAAAACATACTTAATGAACAAAAGAAGAAAAAAATCTTATCTTATATAACTTCATTTTAAACATAATGTCCAGAATAGGCTAGCTTTAGAGGTTGATAGTAGATTGCCAAGTATTGGAGGAAAAGAGAAATTTGGAGGTACCATTTCTTTTTGGGATATCAGAAATGCTAGATTAAGCCTGGGTGAGAGAATGAGATAGTAATGTGTACAGCATCATGAATATACTAAAAATTATGAACTGTCACTTTCCAACTTTTAACTACATAACTTTCACTTCTTCAACTAGAAGTGTTAACCTTTGTACATAACAGTACAACTGCACTTACGATTTTCAGGACAGACTTTTAAAATTATTTGGTCTGATTTATAAACCAGTTTAAGGCTTCAAATACAATCTGTTAAAACTGATTTCTAAGTTTTAACCTATGTAAATACTGTAATATATATCCAACTTGCCAATTAATCAATGATGCTCAGACTGGTTTTTACACACACAGTACATATTGTTACTTGTATACAAAAATTTGAGTTTTTCAATAATTAAAATATTGTATTGATCTAATTCTTCATAGGTCATCAAAAATTTAGAGGTAATTATAACTAAAGTTATAGGAATTTATGACAAAATGTCAGACTCCATCAACAAAGGGACCTAAGAGCCAGTGGGCACAATTGCTGTCCCTTAAAAACAATTTCTAAAACTTACTTGTCAGCTCTAATGTTCTTGCTTTAATTATATACGCCTTTGTATACATATTTTGGTTACACATGCTTTCACTGAAATTTGTTCTTGCCTAAAGGATGTCAAACCCCAAGTAATCACAGAGATAAAACCAGTAACAAATATGCTAGATTCCTTTTAGATTTTTTTAAAAACTGGGATACACTAGATCTTGTCCACATATAGAGAAGCCTTAATTAACCACTCGACAGGCCTTAAATAACACCACAGCTAGTCTCTCTCTCCTAAATGAAGAAATAAAATTAACGAGACAGGTTGTCTTCCAAAATCAGATGGCATTGGACATTCTAACAGCACAAAAGTTACTTGTGCAATTATAAAAACTGAGGGTTATGTATATATTCCTGATCCTTTTGCTAATACCTCAATAGCTGTTCCAGACACTAGATGACAAATCAATGACATGTCAGAGTCTAAATTCTCTGGACCTTACCCTTATCCTCCTTATGGGAAGCCATTACTAGTTCCTCTTAGTAGAAATCTGTTAGCAGTATGCATAATTATCCTCTTGACTCTATTATTCTGCCCATACATATTCAACTGTTTCTTTGGCTTTGTCTCCTCCAGACTGAAAGCTGTACACCTACCCAAGATGAAAATGTATGGTGTCTATTGAGGGCCATTAGGTAGACTCTCTGTAGAGTATCTCTGACTCCAATCAACAACTACGAGACCCTTCAGCCTCAAGAAGTAGTCACTTGCCCATTTCTCCCTCCTGGAAGTTCGGGGTACTTTTACAGGAGGGGAATGTTATAAGCAGCTGAGTTAGAAAAAAATATTACAGGCAAGTAGATAGGGCTAGGCCCTCAAAGGAGCCAGTGCAGAAGACCAGATACCTTGCAACTATGCCAAATCTCAAGAAAAAAGACAAAACAAATGCAGCCACACCCTAAGATAAATAAATCTCAGGGACTGATATTGTACATATGTATCACCTTGATACCTTGATCACCTTGAGGAAGCCAGAAGGAGTCACTAACCCAACCCCCTATATGTAAAGGCACTGTTCTGTATTCATGCCTGCTTGCTATGAGATTGGCTCCCTCACTGGATCCTGAGTTCATCAATTTTATCTAAGCAATTACATTTATAATCTTATTGGTTGAGCATGTTTTGTCCTACCTCATGCCCACCCCTGCCTTGTGAGTTTCCATTTTCCCCTACTGTGGACCCACCTCACCTTGTGGTTTTGCTCTATAAAAGTCCCTAGAAAAGACAAATCTTTGGCAACCACTTTTGTCTCTCTCTTGGACAGAAGTTTCCTTTCTCTCAATAAATATAATCTGGTCTTTAAAACCCACTGATTTCTAGGGAAGCTATACCAATTTATATTCTCAGTAGTATATATGAACATCATGATGACTCTTCTAGCCTTGATTAACAATAAATGCTAATGATCTAAATAACTTTATATTAGTATCTCTAATCAACTGTATCAGTAATCAGTAAAACAAATTAAAGCAACAATAAGAAGCCGGGTTTGGCAGCATACACCTGTAATCTCAGCACTCAGAAAGCTTAGGTAGGTAGGCAGGTAGGACTGCTGGTAGTTCAAAGCCAGCCTATACCAGATAGTGAACTTGAAGCCAGTCTGGACTACATAGCAAGAACATGTGTCAAAAAACAAAACAAAACAAAACAACAAACAAAAAAACCCCACCCAAAACAAAAAACAAAACAGTAAGAAACCACTACTCACTCATTTGAACAGTTAAAAGTTGTAAGATTAATGACACTAAGCGGTTGGTGAAACAATGTTGTTACATACATTGATAATGGAAACAACAATTTTGGCAATCATTTTAGATAACAATTTGGTATTATTCCCTAGGGTTATACATATCCATATCCATATCCTAAGGCCTAAAAACTTCACAAGTGTTCGCACGTGTTCATCAAAAGACTTTGTTAGTTGCAGTAGCAATTCATGACAGTTAGATACACTTTAAAGGCTCTCCTGAAAATGCTAAATGCAGTTCTAGTTATGCTAACCAAAGCTGGAGGAGCCTTCAGGATGTTCACACAGTGCTAGCAGAATATAAACTGGCATAGCTTTCCTAGAAATCAGTTTTAACAGACTGTATTGGAAGGCTTAAAATAATTCAAATCAAGTAATTTAATTTTAAAAATCTCTCCTGAAAATCATATATGCATTTCCAATGATATGCATCAATTTTTTGACGTTCAAATGAAACGCATGAAAATTAAAGTTAATTCAAATGTCTACCAGCAGAATTTAATAAACTGTGGTAAAGTCACTGCTGGGACAAAATACCCAGCACCCATGACTTTGAAAGATTATTTTGGCTCACGTTTTCAGAGGTTTTGGTCCCTGTTTAGCTGTCTCCATGCAAGAACCATTATGGCAGAAGAGAACAGAGGAGCAAAGCTGCTCAGTTCATAGCAGCCAGCAGCAGAGTAGGGAGTAAGAAAACAGTACCAGAAGGGAAAGGGCTAAGAACCAGACACAGTCCCAAAGTTACAATTCAGACACAGCCAGAAACGTGCTTTACTAGTCTGCGGGGTGTCTCTCAATCCTGTCAAATAACAATCCCAACAGTCAAAACTCTACATGAAGGTGAAAGTGGCACACTTATTAAAATCAGAAGTGTTACCCTTGGGAAGGAAAAACGGAACAGCAGTTGAGTAAAGTTGAGGGGCTTCAGGGACCTGCGCACGTAACTATTTCTTGGCAGGGGGGGATTGGGTGATAACTGGAATGTGTTTACTTTCTTGTAACTCATTGAGCTATGTGGTCATGATATGGGTACTTTTCTATAAGCTATTCAGAAATAAAATTAGAATAAGGTGCTCACATGAGGCACTTAATGTTTTTCAAAGGCATAAATATCAAATATTCAGCACAATGTTTTAACTACAATATACACATTTCTTTCAAATTTAATCTATAAAACTATTCTGAAAGAAAGAAAAAACCAGTAAGGTGAGCTGATGAAGGTAAAAGATGATAAAGAATATTACGGGGAAATGCTCCAGGAAATCTTACAAACATACATAGCACAATAGCATTTCACATAAATCAGACACACAACTTAAATATCACATGATTTCTCTCATATGAAAAACCCAAAGTAAAGATACAAAGCAAAATAAAAGCAAGGTAATTGGAAACAGGGAGATAGACCTTTCTCAAAGGGGAAGAGATGAAAGGGAGGAATAGAGGATGAAAAAAAGAATTAAAATGTGTTTGTACCAACTCTACATAAGGAATGTAAACATGTACTGCAAATATGTACAAAAAAAAAAAGAAAAGAAAAGGATCAACAGAGGGAAGGGAAAGGGAATGAAAAAAGAATTAAAAGGTATCAGGTACATGTACCAACTCCCCACAAGGAGTATAAATATCATGCACATGTATTAATAAAAAAATAGCATTTCACAGAACAAATCTGTACTAGACTTATTCAATATTCTTATATTTGGTTTCACAATATTAGATTTAGACTACAACGAAAATTACTTACTGGTTGTAAAGCTCTGGATACCTAACTAAGTTCTGAATGAATTCATTCAGTCCTGCTCTTCTTTGTTTAATAAAATCTGTAAGAGAGGATGTAAGCTATTAATATTATTTGTTAGTCAACATAACTTTCTTCAAAATCTTTATATAAAAATATACAACTTTACCATAAGAAGTTATTTTTTAATTCATGTTCATTGGTATACAATGAATAAATACTTTAGTGAAATTTAAATTAATACTTTAATCTATAGATGGATTAAAAATTTAAATAAATATATCACTCCCCCAATATTCTAAAACACTGCCTAGTTTAGTTGAGCACAGTGGTACACACCTACAATACCAGCTACATGGGAGACTGGAGGACCACAAGTTTGAGTCAAGCCTGGCCAATTTAGCAAAAACCTGTCTTTAACAATAAAAATGGCTAGGAATATAGGTTAGAGTGCTTGTCTAGCAATTCTAAGTGTCCTAGTGTCCATTCCCCAGCAGCAAAAAAAACAGAAAGCCTGCTTATTTTAGATTCTAAATAGACTCAATAAAAATCTTGGTGAGGCATTTGCTTTTTCTAAACCTTTACAAACTTCCAGGCAAGGAATAATATTTAACACAACAACACTTATGACTGAAATATCATATTTTAAAAAACCAATCAAGAAAACAAGAATTACTGTTCCTTTAAAGTTTTTTAATTTTTATTTTATTTTAAAGATGGTAAAACTAAACAAAACAGAATAAAGCAGATCAGAAGAAAACAATGTAAGAGACACAGATTTCAAAACAAGACAACAGGAAATCTACAGTGGCTACCATATGTTTCTTGTTTTCTTCTAAATAATTGTCCATATCTTCACACACAATGAATTCATACAAAA
The DNA here is from genome assembly GCA_004027455.1 of Hydrochoerus hydrochaeris. NCBI lineage: Eukaryota > Metazoa > Chordata > Mammalia > Rodentia > Hydrochaeridae > Hydrochoerus > Hydrochoerus hydrochaeris. The sequence goes on along the minus strand of PVLA01000839.1, from coordinate 363,748 downwards.
CAAAATAGTATTAAACTGATCAGAATAGAGTGATGAAGGCATTATAGGCCTTCAAAACCAGACAAAAGGAAAATCAACAATGGCTGCCATAATGTCTCTTGTTTTCTTCAAAATAGCTTTCCATACCTTTAAATGTATGTGAAATTAAACAATACAAAACAGACTAAAACTACTCTAAACAAAGAATAAAACCATTACTGGATTTCACAGCATGACAATATGGAATCAGCAATGGATACCATAATGTCTCTTTTTCTTCAAAGTAGCTGTTCATTTTATAATATAATCAATTCTTGTTTAGAAATAATTGCTTAACTGAATATTACTAAAATCTGGGCTTAATCTGTTGTTAGAAATGCACTTTCCTAAAAGAGAATGACAGAGCCTTTTCAAGGTGTTTTGCTCGGTGGCAGGCTTACTCTACTTATCAATAAATGATAAGCATAAACATTTCTTGGAATTAGAACATCTTATTCAAATATCTTATGTTATTTACTAATCTTCAAACTTTCTAAAACATAATTCCTTGTAGGTAAAACATGGATGAAGGTAATATTTATCTTTCATAATGCAGTTAGAGGATTACATGAGATAAACCATGTAAATTTATGGAACATCAAGCAGATAAGAGAATAACCATTAATTATCATTTTTGTTATTATTCAGTTATTGAGATCATAAAGTATCTCTAAACCCTAATTCTTAAAAAATACATTCTAAAAATCGAAGACACTTGAGAAAGTGACTGTATAAATAATACAGCTATGTAAATAATATACTACTTAGTGGGTTTTGATTTAGTGAAATCCAATTGTACTTGTGATGCTTTAGATTTAAAATGCACCCCAAAAGGCTCACATTCAGAGCTTGGGTTTTTAGAAAGTGATTAGATTGTGGGGGTACTATATTCATCAGTGGACTTCACTGAAACTGAACCAAAACAAACTTCTTTAAGTTGTGGGTGTCAAGTATTTTGTTCCAGTAACAGGAAAGCTGACTAATACAACAAAATCTGTCCTGAGGATGCAGTCATTGCTGTGACTGTACTTGACCAAGTGATTTAGAAACTTTTGGCTTTGTGGGAAGAACTTGGAAAGGTTTGGAGCGGTCAGCTAGAGAAGCCCCAGAATGTTGTGAGCAGTGCTTGATGTGAAGGTCAGAATGCTTGCAGGAATGCAAACAATAAAGTTCTGTCTCAGTTGGAAACAAGGACTCCACTAGCAGTTATAATAGACATTCTGCAGAAAATCTGTCAACATTTTGCTCATGTTCTGAGAATTTTTGGAAGACTGAGATTAAGAATAGTAGAATAATCTGGTGAGGGAAATTTCAAGCAGCCCAACATACAAGCTCTTGCATGGATACTTTCGGCTGCTTTTTAGCCATATCTATAGTGAGAATCAAGAGCAAACAGCAGAACTTAATGATTTCAAGTTTACAGTTTTGCCAGAAAGGAAAGCCAAAGTTGGGGCAAAGGGAAGCATGATTGCTGAAAAAGATTAGTCAAATACTATGTACAGGGACAAGAAGAAAGATGTCTTGAGGGCATATTAGGAATTAGTAATACTTCACCCATCACAGGCTCAGATGTGCAAAGTATAACCTCTGCTTTGAGAAGAGAGAGACTCAGGCATCCAGCTGAAAAGAGATGCATAGAAAACTGGTTCCCTGGGATTCATTTTGTGGTGTTTAGCCATTTAGGTACTCAGAAGCTGTTGCAGCCATGGTCCAAGGGAGCCTGGCTACTGCTGAAGCAGAGAGCAGACTTCGGCCTCATTCACTTAGTGTTGTTTTTTCAGACATATAGAATGTAATAGTTATGGGATCACAGAGGCTTCCCCCAGATGTTGATAAAAGGTCTTAGAGGTCAGGCAAAAATATGTGACAGGGTCATGTTTCCTGACAGGAGCCCATGACAGCAGTGTGTGAAGCTATGAGAGAGAAGCTAAAGGTGCAGTGAAAATCGTGGAAGTTGGAACCTGGAATATTTGTTAAAGAAAGTCACAAGCATTGAGCAGAACTACCCTAAGAGAAGTCAAGTGAGTTGCAATCAGCAAAACCATATAGAGGCAGGGTTGCCAAATCTCTTTAAAGTTCTCATCTTATCCACCCTCCCCAGAATACTGGATATGCAGCCACACCACATAGTATTTATCCTGCTGGGTTTCCATCTTGCTTTGGTTCTGATTTCTGTCTATTGCCCCGTTCTTATAAGTCAGAATGGGAATGTTTACCTTGTGCCAAACTTTTTTAAAAAAAATTTTTTTTATAGGGAGCTATAACAAAGAGTTTGCTTAGAGTCTGAGGAGACTCTGGACTTGGACTTTGTACTGTGAAGACTTGGACAACTCTTAAAGATGGACTACCTGCATTTTGCATAGTATGATGGATACACTGAGGGTCAGGGATAGAATGATCTAAAATGCCCCTCCCAGAAGTCTCATGTTCAGAGGTGGGGCTTTTAGAAGATGACTGAACCATAGGGGTGCTACCATCCATCGCTGAGTTCATAGGTGAATGCAGGGTTAGGAGGTGGGGCCTGGTTGGAAGAGGCAGATCACTGGGGTGTGACCTGGCGGGGTATATTCTTGTCCCCAGCTCCTCTCTTCTCTCTCTGCTTCCTGACCTGCCTACCATGTAATAAATGATTTTTTTCTGCCATGTTTTTTTTGCCTTGGAGCCAGCTAACCATGGACTGAATCCATTCAAACTGAGCCAAAATTAACTTGTCAAGTATTGTGCCCCAACAAATGTTTCAGTCACTTTCTCATCTCAAGACACAGTACAGTACCTGCCACCTACAATTTAGAGAGATTTATTTTGACTCTGTAGAATTTCAGTCCACAGTCTTCTGGCTTCAAGGCAAAACAGCATGGCAGAAAGCAAGAGCGGAGGAAAAGCTGCCCACATCATAGCAGCCAGAAATCAGAGAGAAGGAACAAATCAGGGAGAAAGATACACCCTTCCAGGACATCCCCTTGGTGATCCACTGCTAATTAGGTCCCACTTCCTAACACCAAGCCAACTGTAACACCTCTATCATCCAACTGCCCCACCGCTAAGTACATGAGGCTTTGGGGGCACATTCAGATTTAAAGCGTAACAGACAGAAAAACTAATACACTACTTGATAACATTAAAATATAGAGTTGACTACCAAAATGATGATTTATTTTCACGTGGCTTGTTTTCATTTCTTAAATGAAAGGTATGGCTGTTACAGAACAAATAAAAAATTGGGTCTAGTCTCTGAGATTCAGGTGCACATCTTGGTGAACTATGAATTCCTTTAAGAAATTCAAGTAGGTATTTTTCTTTTTGGTACCAGGGATCGAACTCATAATCTTGCATTTGCCAGGCAGGCACTGTATCCCCAGCCCACAAGTAAGTGTCTTGTAAAACTCTTCCAAGAACATTTTTCTTATAAAGTGTGAGGTTTACTTTAAAAAATTGTACCTGGAGGCTGGGAATGTAGCTCAATGGTAGAGTACCTAGATGTAAGACACCCTCAATCCCTAGCATTTCAAATACAAATTTCTAAAAACTACACTTGAAAGACATTTCTTAGGAAATGGATTTAGTAATTTATGAGAATGAACTGGAATGAATGGCCACATTAAGAATATTAAAAGGAAATTTACAGTATATGGAAACAACTGTGGATACTTGTTACACATTGTATTTTGAGAAAAAAAAAAAGAAACATTTTACTTTGGAGAGCAGAAAAAACAAAACAAAACAGGAATTTCCTTTCTTCAGTGAGCTGATATAGGCAAAGCTATGCTAAGTGCTAATAGTCTTTTCATTTCTATTTTAAACCATTTGTTAGTCCCATGGAAAGTCTTATATAAGAAAAGAAAAATAGGAAATAAGAGGTCCAACGGCAATCAGAATTTAGAGGCAATGCCAAATTTAATTTTTACATTAACATAAGCATGCACATATCTGGAAAAAAATTCTAGGCCAGATAAAAATGTGTTCCAGGCCATTATGAGAAATAGCAAGAATTTATGTAAGACTGACCTATTATCTTTAACACCTCAAGTTAGATTTATGTACTTCTTATAATCTCTCCAAGAATTTATATGAATATAGGTTTAAAAATGCAGAAGTTTAAAATTAAGAAATAGAAGAGTTGTCTCAAGCTGTTGAAAGCAAGCATCATGATTACTTATTTGTTTGTTTATTTTTTGGTACCAGGGATCAAACTCATCAACTTGCACTTGCCAGCAGGCACTGTGCTGCTAAAGCTGTATATATCCCTGGCCCCCCCAAGCATCATGATTTACAGGGGAAAAAAAATTATCTCTGGTTGTCAACATAGCACTATATCTTGGAAAATACTTAATAGGTGCTTGTGAACAAATAAAGACTGCTTTGTTACTGTATTTTTGTTTTTAAATTATGTAAAACGTACATGATTCCAAAGTCAAAGCAATAAGCGATTTTTTCAGGAGCATCTAATTTTTACCACTATTGCCTCCCTGGGTTTCTCCATTCCCTTTAAATCATTAGTTCCAATATTTTTATTTATACTTTCATTATTTCCTTTTGAATTTTCCTAGTTTCCTACGCAAAAAATATATATCTGCACCTTGTTTCTCCCCACTGAATATATACTGGAGATCACATTATATAATGCATTAAGAGTTTTTCTTTTCACAGCTATGATGCATTTTAACTCAGGAAGGATATTTTAGTTTTTGTTATTAAAAATGATGTCATAAAATTACAGCTTTGCATGTATGTCAGTTTATCTTTGATACAGATTCCTAAAAATTGTTATTTCTTGGTCAAAAAGAATTATTAGCAAATTCCTCTCAATGACTATAACATTTTGCATTCCCATCACAATATACAAAGATGCTTGTTTCCCAAAGATTAATAACCAAATAAGCATCTTTTCCATCTTTGAATTCTGAGTATGATTTAGATTTGATTTTCCCAATGCAAGGCTTTCCATGACCCCTAAGACATACAATCTGTTTCACTGTTGACAAGGCATATATAACATGCTTAAGACAGATTTCAATGGTTCTTCAATAAAAATCAATTATAATGTCAAATAATAAATTCATCAAAACTAAATACTATAATACAGTCAGTCTGGCATTGTGCTTTCAACAATGAAGCACTGATGTTGCAGGTCTTAGACTTATTTTCTTTCTTTCCTAATGAAATGATTCAGCCTCAAGGATTCAAAGGGCTCCACAGAATTCCAGTGCAAGTCCAAGTTTCCTATTATCACTAACATACAGTTTTATTCTTGAGTCTTCTTGCCACTTCAAACTAATCAATTCTCTCATTCAATGAAAGACACTGATAAAATGTACAGCCTGAATCAAACGGATTAGCAAATACAATGAAGTATGCTTTAATTCTCTCAAGAGAAAAGAAGTCTATATGTAACAGTATTCTATATATTCTGTAATCCTGAGGTTCATAAAGTATAAAGAATAAAGAACCTCCAGTGAAGATGATCAACAGCTGGAGGTGGGAAGGAGGTTAGGCTTTAATTAAAGCAAGAATGTGAAAAAATATTAAAGAGATATAGGAAAAAGAGACATCTGTTAATCATGGACAAAGAGAAAAAGTTTGGGAGGGAAAGGAATAGGGGAAGCACAGTCAAAGTAAGTGATCTGAGAATACTTAACTGACCAAGAAAGCACGTATATAAAATAGCACCTGGACTCTGGGGAAAGTTCTAGAGTTGAATCTTCAAACACATGGGGTTCTAGATTCTCAAGACTTTCCATCACTAGGCTTCCCAAGAGTGAAAATAGGAAAACTTTTGGGAATCCCATACAGAGACTTGCAGGTTGCTATGTATGGAGTATATATTTAATAACAGTTACTGAATTAAAGAATGAATATCCTTCATGGTACCAATTTAATGTTAGGAAACTATCTCAGATGATCTATAATGATTAAGAAAATTATCTGAAGATGACCACTTGAATTGAACTTCCAAAAGTGCTATTTACTACCTGAATTTGTCCCTGGGCAAATGAATGAACCTGTTTCATTTTCCTTAGAAATCTTATATACAGTAAAATGAATACGTTAATTACCTTCAAACTTCAACCATCACTTAACAGTGGGTCTATGCAAATACTGCTTACCTGGATCAAAATTATCACCAAATATTCTCTTGGCAGGAATCTTCAGAGCCATAGCAGGAAACTGTTTCTTCAACTAGAGTTTTTAAAAACAATATTACATGAACTAAGTTTATAAGTCTTCTAGTTATGCTGACACTAAAACTAGATACAATCTGATAATAAGAAAATTCATAAGACACACTTTTAAATACATGATCATATATGTACAATATTTAATTTTAATAATTGTATCAGTAAAATATCAGAGACTTACTAATCACCCCATTTGATTCCAATACAACACTTGGTATCTGTGTGACTTTGAATAAGTTACTTAATATCTCTAAGCCTAAGTTTTCTTACATGTGAAATGGGAACAAGTTGAGCAAGAATCTTAAGATTTGTTGTGTGGCTTAATGGAAACTGTCTATGTTAACTGATTAAACTGGAACTAAGCATTTAGGTTCTGAATATATTCCCCACCATTAATTACCTCAAAAACAGGTATCTGTTTTCTTTCAACAGGAATAGGTCAACAGCACTTTTTGTCCACAGTTTTCTGAGAAAGCTGTTAAGTTTGGTTTTGAATACACTCTTTTAGCTTTCCCTTGAGTAATATTCTAAAAGACTTTTTTTTGTACCAAGAATTGAACTTAGGACCTAGCAATTGCCAGGCAATTGCTGCACTACTGAGCTATATTCCCAGCCCCTCTAAAATACTTGTTTATCTGATTTTCTTGTTTTCAGAGAGGTAAACTCAGCTCTGAATAAAACAAAATTGGGGCAGTAAGGTATAAAAATGTACTATACTTTTATTATAAATGCAATCCATGCTTATAAGCCATACACACTACGTATCTATAGTTTTTAAATGTATGTTATAGTTTTTATGTATGCACATATAAAAATTGATCTAACTAGTGACTGACAGGATATATATAAAAACAAAAGAATGTATTAATCATTATACATCATGGAAATGCTATGAGCAAAACTCACACTAAAATCTGTTATTAAAGGATCCTTTTTTAAAACATACACACACACCCTGTACTGTACAGGAAAGAAGTAGGGGAGAAACCAAGCTATTAAGACACTTAAAACACTTATCAACTAGTCACATAAAACAGTAACCAGATATTTGATATTAAAGGCATTTCTGTTAACTTACTTTCAGATGTGTTTATGATAAGTGTGTGAATGTTTTGTTTTTAAGAATCTTTATCTTTTAGGGATATACAATACAAAAATATTTACAGATGAAATGATATGTGCCAAGATTTGTGCCAAAATTATGATGGGCTACCTGGCAATTCAGATGAGACAAATGGTCTTGCATCAGTAATTGAAGCTTGCTGGTAGCATTGTATTCTTTTCTGTTTTGTACTAGTCTGTCTGGTTTTACATGCATTTGAAAATTTCTACTAATGAAAAGTTAAAAATACAAACTATAGCCATAAAACACACATGTAAGCTGACAATTAAAATGCTTACATACTAGAAATGTTTTATTTTAACTTATTTTTATTTTAAAGGAATGACACAAGGAAGATTTCATGTTTCAAACAGTAAAATCCAAGGAAGGTTTAGCCTGAATTCTACAATTTTAAAGATCACAAATATCATTCTCTAATCTCCTTGTTCTTCACCATAAAGCAGAATTTGTATTACATATAGTAATTATATATAATTTGAAAATTACAATATTAAAGTTATATGTACATGAGAGTTAGACACAAAAAACAGTGGAATATGGAAAAAATGAAAATCCAGAGAAAAGAAGAAAATGGATGACAAACATGAGCTACATGTTAAGGACATTTTTCTGAAAAAAGTTTAAAAATGGAATATTTCACAAAAGAGAGATGAAAAGTGTTCATGGGAAGAAACAAATCTGAATAAGTTCTCCTACTTTATGTTTAAAGATACTCAACCCACCTAATTAATCACCAGTTATTTAAGTCACAAACCCATTATGGAAGATCAATCACTAACATGGGTCTCCACTCTGCATGATTCTCCCCAAGTCCCTTTCCCATGTTTCCCACAAAAGGCGTTTTGAAGGTAAATCTAGCCTATAAAGTCTTTTAAAGAAAATACAGGGGACTTAAGTTTCAGTTATGAGCGCTTCACTGAACAAAATTTAAGGTCACATAAATGTGTGTGCATGTAATATTACTGTCATGTTATTTACACCTAAGCATAACTTCGGTATATTATAAAAAAAAAAAAAAGCTTACTATGTAGATAATGGGTGTTAAGTTGCTTTAAAGAAAGCTAACAGTTAACATTCACTCAGCCTCTTAAAAAAAAAAGTACATTCTCCCTCTTACTGGTTATCATTTTGTGTATGTGACTTCACTTAGAGTCAAAAAGGACTATCGCCATAGTGTGTGATTATGCAATATTTAAACTATATATAGTATATTTAGTTCTAAATACATTAAAGAAAAAATAAAGATGAAAACAGTAAAATGCTAACAGTTACCTAAATATAACATTAGGGGTCATTTTTACATTTAACATACTGTTAGTTTCTTCTGTTATTCAAGCTTTTCCAGAACATATACTGATTTTACGTGGGAACAGATAAACATCATTTTAAAAGTACCTGTAATACCAGCACTCAGAAGGCTGATCTAAGTGAGTTTGAAGCCAGCCTGGGGTACACAAACAAATTCAAGCCCAGACTGTACTACATAGTGGGACCCTGCCTCAGACAAATACAATACAATACAATACAATACAATACAATACAATACAATACAATACAATACAATACAATACAATATAGTATAAAACAGTAGTTCAGGCTGCTTTTGCACTTACTATGTAGGTCAGGATGACCTTGAATTCAAGGCGTTCCTTAATCACCACACCTGGCACTTTTTTTTTTAACTGAAGCAAAGATTGGAACTTAGAGCTGTCCTAACTTGGGATTCTGTAAAAACTAACTAAAGAGGCATTCTTCTTTTTTTTTTTTTTAATTTAAAGAGGAAAAAAAACATGTAAAGGGTAGAGATAATACAGAATTTAAAAAAAAAAGATGAACAGTAAGAAATCACTAGTTGATAAATTATATATTGTCCTCTTAGAAATAGTTGTTCAAGTTACAAAATTAAAGCATACAAAGTAGACAGTCAAACAGTGAGACTGTAAACAGCTACGCATGCATGAGTCTCTACATGTATTTCTATCCTTTCTGTATTAGAGGGAAAAACAAAACCTAGCAATACAAAACAAAACAAATTCCTATAAAAACATGAAACCAAAAAGTCGTATAAAACCACAGTACAAGGTGATCTACAATGATTACTGCGTTGTTTCTTATTATCTTCAATAGAATGTTTATATCATCAGGCATAATTCAATATAGCAGTATAATTGAATATAGCAGTACATAACAATACTAGTAAAAATAAAACATTGTAGACAGTATAAAACTTCAAAGGCAGGTAATAATCAAACCAGAGTGGATATTCTAGTGGATCTTGTCATCTTAAGTGCAGTTGCCTATACTCTCAGACTTGATACTATCAATCATAATAGCTTTGAATAAAATGTATCAATACAAAACAGTGATCTAACAAACCAGATTCGATTACGATCAGTCATGGTAAAACAGTGTAGGTTATACAGAGCTTTAGATTAAGTGAATAGGAAATTAAGGATGACTACTGTACTATATCCTGTTATTTTCGGATTACTGTCTGTGCCCTCAAATCTAGTACAGGTAGAATGACTGGTACATCTAAGCAGAGTAGTGTGAGTAATGTGGGTTTTAAATCCTGGTTCACTATTAACAATATAGTGTATCAAGGTCATCTATGTTAAGAGATTCTAATTATCCTTCTCTGCCTCATTTCTGCTATGCTATTTTTCTGCCTTTGTCTACTTTTCTCCTTCATTCTATTGCCTGCCCCAATCACTGAGGCCTTTCTGCCACTGTTCCTAAAATCTTGGTATTTTTTTTCTCTCTCTCTAGAATGTCCTTCAGTATTCTCTGTAGGGTTGGATTGGTGGTCACAAATTCCCCCAGTTCCTCTTAGTCAAGGAAGTATCTTGTTTCTCCATTAATTTCTAGTGACAGCTTTGCAGGCAGGGTACATCAATCTGGGCTGGAGGTTATTTTCTTTCAGGGCTTGGAATACTTCTTCGCATCAAGCTCTTCTAGATCTGATGGTCTGTGTCGAGAAGTCTGCTGTGATCTTGATGGGCTTACCTTTATAGGTAATCTGTTTCTTTTTTCTGATGGCTTTTAATATTCTGTTTTTATATTGAATTTCTGGTATTTTGATTATTATATGTCTGGGTGTAGATCTGTTTTGGTTGTAGGTGGCTGGAGTTCTGTATGCCTCACATAACCAAATATCATTTTCTTTTCCCATGCTTGGGAAGTTTCCCTTAATTATTTCCATGAACAGCCTTTGTAATTCACCTGTTTGTATTCCTGCTTCTTCGTTCACATTTCTTATTCTTAAATTATAGGTTCTCTTGTTGTTTTCTAGCCTTTGTATTGTTACTGCCTGTTTCCTTGTTATTTTTAAGAGATCTTTCCTTTCATGATCACACATTGCAAACTTGTCTTCAAGTTTTGATAGTCTATCCTTGGTTTCTTTAAAGGAGTTTTGTCAGCTTTCAATGGAGTTTTTAATTTCCTGGTAATCTCTTTGAATCTGCTTCATGTATTCTATTATTTTCTTTATATTGTTTATTGAATGTTTCTCTCCATTTTCTGTGTTCTTCCCTTCTTCCAAGTCTTCCTGAGATGCTTAGCATTTCTTTTATTACTCTACTCATATCTTGCTTTACCTGATTTAATATTTTGGTTTTGAGCTCGTCTACAAGGTCCTGAAGGTATCTCTTAATGTCTAGTGAAGCCATGTCTGATGTTGCATGCTTGCTGCCCTCAGTCTCCCTTGTTTTTTCCTCTCCTGGATCAGTGCTCTCGGGGTTCTGGGATGGCGGGGGGGGGGGTCTTGCCTCTTTCTCCTGTCATGGTCCTGGCCTCCTCCATACAGCTGTACAGTGGAAGTCCCAGCCCCCTTCCCTGTTGGCCACAGTTCCTCTGAAGCATGCTGGCAAGGGACCTCTGCCCTCTCCTGCCTGCTCTTGTCACTGAGGTGTAAGCAGGGGCTGTGTATACCAACCCCTCCCCACCAGGCCAGCCAAACTTCAGGGGCCTTCACCAAGTTAGTGCATGTTAGGCACAGGGAATAGATTTGGGATGGCTCATTGGATCCAGCTGGGGGCACAACCCAGTCCAAGCAAATCCCACGAATCTGCTCTGGGGAGGTAGCAACCAACTGAAGTCACTGTGGCTCCCAGTTCAGGCTTCTCTTGCCAGATTCCAACACGTCTCCCATTTGGTCATGCCCTTCCCGTGTGTGTGTGGGGGTCTCATTCCCAGCACTGACTGTGGGTTACTGAAGGTCCCTTCACTGGCTCAGCTCTCTGTTGGGCTCACCAACCCCCGACTTCAGCACAGCTGTGACTCCTGTGAGTGGTGGCAAGTGGCTCTGCTGGCCGGTGCAAATTTGTGAATTCAGGCTGGCGCAAACTTGGCAAGTTGCAGTGAAAATGCCTTGTCCGGTAATTTTAGCTGTTCCAATTGTAGCTCCAAGACTGCATGTTTGACGAGCTTTTTTAAGTTTTAATTTCTTCCTGTGTCAAGAGGATCCATCTCCCTCTGTCTGGGTCTCTCCAGGATGTTTTATTCTGGCATATGAATTGTTTCTCCCGGGAGGCTTTGTATTTTGTTGCTCAATGATTAGCCATCTTTAGCTCCTCCCCTTAAAGAGGCATTCTTTGTGAACTCATTTACCTGGTGAGATTGGGCCTAATAAATTAGCATGGGCCTGGGGTCTCTCTGCCTACTTTAGAAAGTACTGTACATACAACTACAGACACTAGATTATTAGTATTGTTAATATCTGAATCATGTCTGTATGTGTATATATGTGTATGTATGTATTGGCTTTAGTTATTTAGTCATCTAATGGTCTCTTTGTTCCCACCCAACCCCCACCCCCAGTTCAGTTAGTCAATAATCATTTCAGTTGTGTCACCTACTAACAATACAGACTGTAAGACCTATCTCTAACTAAGAATGAAATACAGGAGAGGGGACTCATGATAGACTTTCAGCCCTAAAGCTGATAGTTAGGCAGTGTGGCCAGAAATAAGATGGAAAGATTTATTTCTAATACTTGATGATACTAAAATGTATTTTGAGCTGTTCACGCAGCTTTCTTTTTTCATGGCTTATTCGGAACTGTTCAACAATCCTTTCTCCAGTTTTTTATGTAAGAATTCCAAAGTGAGGATGCTTTTAAAGAATCCCTTTTCTGTGTTCCTTATATATGTATTAATTTAATCATTCAAATAAATCTTCTTTTGGAATTTTTCCCAGTTGTTTTGGTTTTAACCGAAATCCTTTAGATGATTACTTACAGTGTTGTAAAGTTTGTCAAACTCTGCATATCTCCTGAAGACAAACCACTCACTCCTGCCCACAGAGACTAGAACTTTATAAACCTATAGAAATAAAAGTAACATAATTTAATAAATTTTAGCTGCAAAAAACCCTTATCTATTAAAATATGGGTTAAACATCATTTTAAAAGTACAGTGTAATACTTTTATATACAACACTAAGTTTATATAAGATTCTCCAAGTACACAAGCATATTAACTGGAACATTGCATCTTGGCAAAACAGTATTTTTAAAATGCAAAATATTTCAGTAATTTTCAGAGAATTATGTAATAAATACATGTACTCATTATTTAGATCTACTGAATACTAATAATGGGCTATTTTTGCTTTAGATTTCTTTCACAAAAATAAAACATTACAAATTCATTAGTGCCATCTTCCTCTTTTCTTCCCCAGAACTATACTATTATCTTGAAATTATAAAGTATTTTCAAAAGTGATACCTGGCACAGCAAAAACAGTCAATATAAGTTCTCTTCTTTCTAGTTCAGGGATGGCAAACTTTTAGAGAAGAGTGCCCAAACTACAACTGAAAATCAGTTCACCTATTTATAGTAAAGTGCCAACACTGCAATTAAACCCTTTATTCTGAGGTTTTAGTTTAGAAAAAACAACTCATACATTAACATCTTTTGTCCTAAAAGAAAAGCAACAAGCATGTCATAGGTTTGCCACCAGTGTGCTAGGTCATCTTTCACACAGTCTTTTCAAACTAAGAATTCATAGATTTTCTAATTCTATCTCAATGTGTTTGATATTTCCATATATATACTTCCATAGATCCTAATAAGCAAGCCTATGACATAAGAACAAATATTTTTTGTCTTTTTGAGACAAGGATCTCATTATGCAGTTCAGCTCACTTCGTAGCCTTTTGTGGCTCAGAATGTATTGAACTTGCATTGACCCTCCTGCCTCAGCCTCCCAAATTGCTAGGATTATAGGTGTGCACCATAAGAATGAATATAACTATTATAAAATAAGAACAAAAAAGTAACTTGCCCAAGTTCATACACTTAATAAAAAACATAAAACTCAGGCTAAAATCTAAACTTTCTATCAGAGCCAGTATTAAATCAAGTTTTAGAACTAACTCTTATAATTTATGCCACAGGTACTCTCAGACTATAGTTCAACATATAATTGCAATGAGTTATCAGGAAATACCACAGAACCTCTATCCCTGCTAAAATGAAAACAGCAAGAGGAAAGGATGGCTGATGTAGGGCTTGGATTATTAAACTCATTATTTTATAGCAATGAGTAGATGAGAGGTACAAGTTGGTTTTGGTACTTATACCAAATATGATTGCCTAAGTCTGCTGGACACCTTAACAGAGAAACCAGATTTATCGCAGCAGACAGGCACACAAACGTATATAAATTATCTTTTCCCATGAGAGATAGAAAACTTACATTTGCGAGTTCATATTTGACCATATTGTGAGGAAAGAACTGTTCTGATACTGTATGTGTTTATACTGTATGAATTCTGTAGTGTTGTCTTACAAGCCTATTGTGTTGACAAGCCAGAGCTTTAAGGAAACCTTCCCCTATGCCAATGAAAATTCATATTCCTCTGTGAGAAAGAGGACAAAGTGTCACTGAAAGGTGAATTGAAATCACTGGTGTCAGTCAATGGGGCAAAGGACATTAATACTCAGATGGTTAGAAAAAATACTTAGGCAACACATGAACTACAGTGTGATAATCTGGTTCTTTTGGTCAGCCAGAAGGCACCTTGAGATAGTTATATTAAGTGACATAAATCAGACACACACATTTAAATATTGCATGGTTTCTTTTACATGAGAAACCCAAATTATAAATAAAGAGCAAAACAAAAGACAGACAATAGGAAGTAGGGAGATAGATCTTCCTCAAATTGGAAGGTGATTAAGAGGAATAGAGGGAAGAGAAAGGGGATGAAAAAAGGATTAACATGTGCATGTGCCAACTTCACACAGAATGTAAACATTATGTACTGCAAACATATACCAATAAAAAATTAACTCCATTTAAGTAAAATGTGATAAATAATATAAAAAAGAGGGAGCTATTGGATGTAACATGTTAGAATTAGTGAACACTTCCCAAAGAGCCTGAAGAAGAAAAGATGCCAATGAACTTAACCAAGACTAGACTGTGGATTTATCTGGTAAGATCTCAAGGATCAGACTGGCTTGGAAAGCAGCATAAAAGGACAAGAAACTTATTTCTATGACTGTGAGCTTCTTAAATTCTTTGTGCAGATTTTCTTGTGAGAATAGTCCCTAAAAAGGTCAGATAGCCTCCTCTGGCTGCCCAAGTACAAAAAAAAAAAAAAACAACAACTAAGTTTATATTCCATACTATAGAGGCTCTACAGCAAATAAGGTCTTGTGAATTTATTTAACAGAATGAGTATAAATAAGCACTTATTAAATAAGTTCTCATAAAATACAAACAGGCAAAAACATCTTCAAATTTTAAAAATATTTGGTCATCAGAAAACAAAAGCAGGATTTCAAAGAATGCAGTTAAATATGTTATGATATGAAATTATCGTCCTATTTTTTAGTGTTTCTTTAGTGTCTGTCTTGCCCCATCAGAACATAAATTCCTTACAAGCTAGAGTTGTTTCACTTTTCTCACTGAATCCCAGTGCCTAGAATAGTACATGGCGTAATACAGAAATTCACTGACAAAATATAATGTAGAATTGATACAAGTCAAGCTTTCTTTGATTAGGCAGCTGATACGGAAGGTTCAAAGTTTGGGCCAATCTGAGCCACTCAGCAAGACATTGTCTAAAAATAAAAAATGAAAAACACTGGGGATGTAGTCTAGCACTTCCTAGGTTCAATCACCAGCACCACCACCAAAAACAAAAACAAAACAAACAAAAAATACACACACACACAAACAGAAAAAAAAAAACCCACCATAGAATGCAACACATGACTCTGTTACAAGCTTCACACTACAGAATATATAAAAGACAAATGAAAGCAAGCCTTTAATATATTAGTGACTGCTTAGCTGCACAATGTCTATTTTTGTTAAGTATAATATAGGCACTGGCATCCCGGCTTGCTGAAGCTGGGTGAGTCTATGTTGGATGCAGTGGTGCTCTGATTTCATCTGGGTGCCTGTCTCCCAAGTTGCATGCACTCAAAAATTGGGCTTTTGAAAGGCAAATGGATAATGGGTTAGCGTGCTACAGCTGACCTGTTGTTAAAAGCTGGGGTCTGGCTGGAAGAGGTAGGCCCCTGGGGGCATGACTTGGCAGGGTATCTCTCTTCCTGGTTCCACCTTTCCCTCTCTACTTCCTGTCCAACATGAGACAAACAGCTTTTCTCTACTCAGGCTCTTTCTGGATGCCAGTTCTGTCTAGAACTGGCTGACCATGCAAGGAATGAAACTTCTAATACATAAGCCAAAGTATAGCCCTCCTCCACTGGGACAGAATACCCAATGACAAAATTTTCTTGAGAACTGTGGACTGTACCATAGTGACCTAGAAACTAGCACTTGAACTTAGTACTACTTTCAACAGCAATTCAACAGATACTTAGGGAACATTTATCTCTATTCTGGGGATTAGGGAAACAATACGGTCCTTGCTTCAAAAGATCTTGTATTCCAGCAGGCAAGACAAATATAAAAAAACACACACATACAAAACATGTCAGGTGGCGATAATTAATATTTAAGTATAGTAAGTAGGACAGACAGTAAAAGGGGTAGGATAGGGTGTGAAGGTGATATTTTATATTTTAAGTAGCCAAGAAAGATCTCTTTAATGAGGCAAAATTTGAGATTTTGAAGAAGGTAAATGAACAAGGTGATCTGGACAGGGACTGAGAAATCAGGGCACAGCATGGGAACAGCTGAGTGAGAGTACTTGGAAAGGCTGTCCAGACCCTTTCCAAGAAGATATGGAAATACCTCTATCCTGAAAATCAAGAGACCTGAGGTAACCAACTGCCCACATCTATAATGTAAGTCCCCGAAGGGGAAAATGGTGTGAAGAGGGAAAAAAATGAGAGGAAGCTGGACATGGAGGTACATGGTTCTTGGAAGACTGAGGAGAATCACAAATCTGAGGCTAGCCTAGCTACACAGGGATAGGGAGAGCCTGTCTCACAAAAAACAAAAACAATAAACAGAGAGGGAGACAGGAAAAACCTGTGCATATCTCCCTATTTTACCCTATTTATCTTCAATGTGATATTGTGAGAAGATAGCTTATATTAACATGTAGAAAAGGCATATTTTTAAAGATATCCCTGCAACACAGAGGCTTAGGGCAGGTAAGTGGTCAGACACACATACTCCAATATCTCTGGTCCTACTTCAGTGCAGGGCATGGGAGATGTATTTGTTTAGGCAGGAAAAGCACAGGAGTGACAGACTATTTCAAAGTTCCCTAGATGAGGCCTTGGGAGAAAGCCATTTGGGGGCACTCAGGTCCCACTAACTAAGAAGGCAGCATAATGCCTAGACAAAGAGTTTAGTTTAACTCTTCAGCCTTCCTCAACTTCCATTTGCCATTGACTCTGAGCTGAAAGTTATCTGTCATGAAGCTCAACAGGTGAGTCCCTCAATAGAGGGTAGATGTGGGCCACTTAGTCAAGACCAGCAAAAGATGTGTCAAAGCCACACGTGGCTCTTCAGCTTCAAGAGCCAAAGCACTGAAGGGACAGACAGCACCTCTAAGACTCTGGTCAAACCAATCGAAAAGAGATCCCAAGTTAGTCCAGCAACTGCAGATGTCTCAGGGAACAGCTATCTCTATTCTTGGGAACAGAGATAGATATAGATGTTCCCTAACTTGGTATTTGCCAGACCAGCCACTCTAAAACCAGAATCGCAAAGATCTAGAACAGTGACAGTGAACCTTTTAGAGTTTTCAATGATCAAAAACAGCTGGCTCTGGCATGGATGCCATAGGTTTGCCACCACTGAACTACAAGGATGACAAAACTGCAACAGCCTTCAGTAGGCCATGAGGTCAATCTTCTAAGCAGACATTCCTCATCCCACAAATCGAGGCACTAACTTGGGGAAGCAAAGGTGGGGGGGAGAATTGTGACCATCTGGACATTTTTATCAAGATAAAACTAAGTGTTAAACACACTAGGTTAAATTTAGTGGGGGAGGAGGACACTTACAGGGAAGACCAGATCAACTAAACATAAGATAAATGATACTGGTTTTTTCAGAAGAACTAGGGCAGGAGATCTCTGCCTATACTAGCTGGACTACTGGAGTTAAAATAATACTGTGTGTGTCATTTTAATCAGAGAAGTGACTACTCATCAGTAAGTTACTGATAATACTGATTCAGCAAAAATTCATTGTACATATGTTTTCTGAAGTCCTACAGTATATACTATAGTGATAGGATATAAAATCAAGACACCCAAGCCTGTCTGTGTGAGTTAGCGCCATTTGCAGACTGTGGGAGGAGAGAACCAGGCCTCACCAGGAGGTGACCCCTGCCTGGAAACCATATCATTTTCACTGTTTTCTTGGGTTGGGTTTTTTTCTCTTTTGTTGTTTGATTATGTTAAGTCTGATGACATGAGCAGCTATTTAAAAGACAGAGAGACATATTATGGTTGCTATTTTGGATTTACTATTAGCTTATTTTGAAGTCCTTTATTGCATTCATTGTTTTGCTTTTACTGTTTCTACTCTATTCTGTTCTGTTCAATTTTTACTATGTCCAAATGTATGTGCAGCTATTTTGAAGACAACAAAAGGCTGATTTCGTAAGGTTGTGAAGTCTCGTATCACTTATACTAGTTTATTTTGATTGGTTTGATTCTGTTTTATTTTCCTTGGTTTTATCCTCTTTAAAGTAAAAATAAAAAATAAAAAATAAAATCAGAAATGGACGTTGCCTTTCAGGTGGAAAAAAAGACGAAATAGTATTTTTAGAACTATTTTTATATTTTATAACAAGATATAAAATAATTTATGTCATAAGAAAGACACTGCGGAAAGTTCAAGACAGCAGTTCTTAATATGGGATCTGTGACTTCAGGAGCCCACAATACCTGACAGGGCACACAAAACTATCAATGGGCAGATAAACATGTATGAACACATACATTTTTTTGGTAAGATGATCTAGGAGACAGTGTCATAAGATTCTCCAAGGGAATATGTAAGTAGGAAAAAATCTACACTAAAAGAAGGAAAATTTAAGCCAGACATAGTGGTTCATGCCTGTAATCCCAATACCAGCCTAGTCTTGGCAATTTAGCAAGACCCTATCTCAAAATAAAAAATATGCAAAGGTCCTGGGTTCAATCCCTAGTATCATGTGCATGCATGTACACACACACAGGGAAAAATCTGTATATGGGCAAAGAGAAGCATTCTAAGGTTAGGGGAGAACAAATCACAACACAGAAATTTCCTCTGTAATAAACTACCCCATATGGGTTATATTACATACTTACAGTAAACCTTTTCTTTTTCTCTCTGTGTTCATCAGAGCTGGGAATGCTTACACTTGGGCAGCTTTCCTTGTAGTCCATGGTATAATCTTTTTGTATTTAATGCCTCAAGAGAGTCCGAAGAAATAATCAGGAGAATGAAAACTGTTAATCCAAAATATGAAACTTCTTGAGGTAATGTTCAAATTCCATCATGCAACCTTAACAGGAAAAAAAAATTATTAGCAAATTATTAGGTTTTATACTACTACTACTACTGTCTGTCATTCCTTCTAAGTAGGCCCCATTTGGTGTTCATCCTGGTAGGAATTTACTTTTGCTCAGCTTAAGTCAGAGACTTAGTTTCTATTAGGTTACTAACACTAATCCACAAACATTTGTATCCCACCTACCTTCTTCACTAAGGAAGTTCCTGAAGTTTATATTCTTCAAGTTATGTGGAATGAGGGTTAACTTTCATTAAAGGAGCTCTGGTTGGATGACCAGAGCCTCACCCTCCTGTCATAGAAGTCTACTGCTTAAATCATAGAGCAGGGGAGCTCCCATCAGTGTTTAAAACAGATTAGCTCTACTTGGGAGCCCCAGGATCCATCTTAGCCCACCCTTCTCAATCTGCAGCACTGGCAAGAAGCAGAAGGTTATGAGCTACCCTAGCCACACCTGTCCCTTGAGGACATGATTTTTGTTGTATTATAGTTGCTGCTATTATTATGACTACTATTGGTACTAGAGATTGAACCTAGGCCTTTGTACTGAGTTACATTCCCAGCCCTATTTTTTAAATTTTGAGATAGGGTTGCACTAAATCACTAATTTGCCCAGAGTGGGCTTGAATTTGAGATTCTCCTGCTTCAGCCTCCCAGAGTGCTGAGACTACAGGCATGTTCCACTATGCCTGGCTTAACCATCAAGAGATGGAGGAAGAGAGGAGAGTGGGGAAGGGAAGGAGATGAAAAAATGAGTTAAATTGTATTACGCACATCTACCAGCTCTCCACAATGAATGTACTTATTATGTATTGCAATCATGTACATCATGTTCTAATGAGAAAGAGACAGACAGACAAACAGACAAACAGAAAGCATGAACAAGCTAGCAACATAGGTGTGGTGGTTAACACATATAATCCCAGAACCTGGGAGGCTCATGCAGAAAGATTGCCACGAGTTTAAGACCAGCCTGTGCTACACAGTGAGTTCAAGAGCAGCCTGAATTACAAAGACCCTGTCTCAAAAAAAAATCAAACCAAGAAAGAAAGAGAATGTAGGATAAGGGGTGGTAGGTCCCCCTGGTACTTTTATTATGTACAAGCATAAATGTCTGTGCCTTGTTGTGGTACAGCCCATGAGAACAGAATTAGGAAAACATTAGGCCTTGGGCCTTCCCTTTAGAAGGGACAGTAAGATGTAATACTGAGTGGCATGTTATGAAGGAGGAATGAGCTGGATAGGCTGTTTCACAGAAAGTACCTAGGGGCCACCCAGTACAGGAAGAGGAGGCAGTTGAGCATAGAAAACTACAGTCAAGGTGCACACTTAATCTGGGCCAGAGGTTCCACTCTGGCAACTGTGGTAGATAGTAACTATTTGCCTCTTACAGATTCCAAGGTTATTTAGGTCTCTTGCTCTTTCTGACAGCATGGTTTCACTTCCTAAGACCACAGGCATCCCCTTCCTCCTACAGTTATAGCTGGAAGCCTAGGAGTAATAATGACTTCCTGACCTTGCTAGGGAAAAGGAGCTTCACCATCCCTTGTTTGGTATCCTCTGCTCTGTCCATAACTCCTCAGTAAACAATCCTGTTAAGACTCCCTTCACAGGAAGGAGTATAGATGGAGGGCAGGGTGTTGAAAACCCAAGTAGCTGTTGAAAACACTGACTTCGGATGGTAACAACGGCCTGGACCGGCTTTTGGTTATTCTTGAGAATGTCCACAAAGCCAATGACAAGTTGAAAACTGAGAGGACTAAGGATTAAGTGTAGAGTTTGATAGAAAGCATTCGGCCAATTAAGCAAACTAGCAGTCTTCTATGCTAACACAGGGGTAACTATCTGGAAAGCAGAATAATTTTAATTATGGAGAAATCTGTACAAACGTAAGGGAGAGTAAGAATGCTGAACTCCAATTCAGCTGAACTTCCCTGCTGAAAGCAGCTACTTCCTCCTCTGAGGAGGTCTATACTTCTGATCTTTCCCCTCATAAAACCTTTTCAAGTTGTTTGACAGAGGGACACCAATTCTCTTCACTAAGCACTCCTACTACTCTTTATTGTCTCAACACAAAAGAGACTAGAAGTTCAAGGCTTACTCTGAGAGAAGACTACCTTTTTACCAAAAAATCTGCAGAATATCAGCAGGAGTCTCGGGAGCACATGTGGGAGTACACCCAGAGGGTATTAGGGCAAGAAGGATTAAACAGATTACTGAGGTTCATTACAAAGCCACATGTATATACTATTGCTCTCTAGCTTTTGTCAAGAGCAATATGCAGCAATTCCCCACGGTGACTGTCTACTGCAGAAAGGTAAACACAGTCCTTCCAAAGGTTACTGGATACTAGCTCTGAACTGACACTAATCCTTGGAGGCCCAAAATGTGGTCTACCAGTCAAAGGAGGACTCCTGAAGGTAAGAGATAAAGATGTTTTTCATATCTGATGTGGGATTCTATGGAACCATACGTCATCTTGTGCTTATGTATCTAGTCCTGGCATTTTAGTGAAAATAAATATAGTAGTAACGAATCAAACCCCCTACACTGACTCCCTGTTCTATGTGATAATGTTATTAAGAGGGAAAGGGCTATATACCAGTCTCTGACAAACATCAAAAGAAGGGTAAGAGTTGTATCAATTGCCATGCACAGGACTACCCCCCCTACAACACTCATCTGGCCCAAGATGTCAGCAGTACAGAAAACAAAACTAGCATTTACTGAAGGTTTACGCAGGGCTGTTTTAAGTACTCACATCTAATACACCACTTAATCCTCAAAAAGAACTCCTGTGCTAAGGATGTAGCTCAGAGCAAAAGCCCTAGGTTCAACCCCCTGTACCACCAAGCAGTAAAATAAATAAAAGAGTTTCTGAATCCCATTTCTTCACATCATAAAGATTGTTCAATACTGACTAGTGGATCCTACCCAGACTAGAAAGCAGATATATTCCTAAATTATCAAAATATACTCTTAATAGGCAGAGAGGGCTGGGAATTCACCAAGGCATAAAAGGAAATAAGAACAAGTCTGTTCCAAAAGAATTAAATTAAACCTAGGAGAGCTACAAGTGTTCTTCAGCAGAGAGACAGATTTAGGCACTAGTATTTGAGAACAATTACACCTAAAACATAAAAGCTTACAGTCAGGAAGGTATAAAAGAACACTGTGCATATAATATAGACTGCAAAACTACAAAACTGCTAGAAGATAACAGAACACCTATCTTTTGATTCTGTAGACACCACAACAACAAAGGCATGAATTGTCAAAAGACACTAAGAAAATGAGGACCATAAGGCACAAACTGGAAGCAAGTATCTTCAAAGGACATTAAGTAAAAGAATATTACCTAAAATGAACTCTTAAAAATGAAAGAAACAACACAATACACAATCAACTTAAAAATGGGCCAAAGATGTTAACAGATACCTCACCAAATAAAACACACTGATGGCAAACAAGCATATGAAAAGACGCTCCACAGCTAGAGGCAGTGGTCCAAGGCTATAATCCCAACAGTAAGGAAGCTGAGGCAAAACAATCATGAGTTAAGCCGGCTACACAGCAAGACTATCTCAAAAATAAATAAATAAATAAATAAATAAATAAATAAATAAATAAAATAAAGATGTCCCATGATATGTCAATAAAAGGAAATGCAAGTCAAAACAACAAAATACTAACTACATACTTACTAGAATGGCCAAAATCCAGAAAATTGACAACACCAAATGCTGGTGAGGATAAGGAACAACAGGAAGTCTCACTGCTGATGGGAATGCAAACTGGTACAGTCACTTTGGAAGACAGTTTGGCAGTTCCTTACCATGTGATCCAACATTGTGTTCTTTGGTATTTACCCAAAGAACTTAAAAACTTATGTCCACACAAAACTCCACACATAGACATTTATGGAAATCTTACCATTGCCAACACTCAGAATTAAGATATCCTTCAGTAGGTGAGTAGATTAACAAACAGTGGTATGCTCCAACAATGGAATAGCCATGAAAAAACATGGAGGAACCTATTACAAAGTGAACAAAGCCACCTGAAAATGCTCCAGACTATGTGATTCCCCTATTTGAGATTCTAGAAAAGATAAAACTATTGAAACAGTAAAAAGATCAGTGGTTGCCATGAGGATTTTCTAGGGGGTTGGCAGGGTGTGCTGACAATTGAACCAGGGCCCCACACTGAGCCACACCCCTAATCTTTCTTGTTTTACTTTGAAACAGGCCTCACTAAGTTGCCCAGGCTGGCCTTGAACTTCAACTCTTCCTTTTTTAATTTTTATTTTTTTCTTGGTCTCAGGGATTAAATGCATGACCTTGCGATTACCAAGCAGGCGCTTATGCCACTGAACTATCCCCGGCCTTATTTTTGTTTTTTTGAGACAGGGTCTTACAATACAATTCAGGCTGGCCTTGAACTGGATAGCCCAGGCTGGCCTCAAACTTGTGGTAAACTTCCTGCCTGAGCCTCCCAAGTGCTGGGATTTCAGCTGTGCGCCACTATACCCAGCTCAGCTCACTGTGTCTTAGCCTCAAGAGTACCTGGGATTCCAGGTGTACACCACACATCCAGCTAACAGAGAGGTCTTTTAAAGTACACCCTATATGATACTAGTGGATATGTGTCATACATTTGTCCATACCTGTAAAATGTACACCAAGAAGGAATGTTATCATAAACTATGGATTCTGAATGATTAGGATGTGCCAATGTAGATTCATAAATTGTAACACATGACCTACCTGGTGGGGGTCGTTGATAATGTGTAGGAGTACCAGGTATATAAAAAAATCTCCGTATCTCCCTTTTTCTCCCCAGTATTAGGGATTAAACCAAGGGCCTCACACCAAGGTACATCTCTAGCTCTTTTTTCATTTTTCATTTGGAGACAAAGTCTCACTCAATCACTAAATTGCTAGGCTAGGCTCAAACTGTGATCCTCCTGCCTCAGTCTTACAGAATGCTGGGGTGAAGGATGTGAGTTGTAATGCTTGATTCATACCTTCCTCTCAATTTGACTGTGAACCTAAAACTACTATTAAAAATTTAAATCTGTAGAAAAACATCATGCACCTAACATAGAGATTAGATGGGAACTAGCTTGGGAACTGGAAATTAATCCAGGAAATACAGAATTATGCATCAGGACAGGGATTATTCCTGAGCCTCAAACAGGCTTTGTGATGTTCATATTAAATTTACATTAAAAGCATCTTCCTAGGAAATTCTAACCCCAAACTAACTGATTACTGGTACTGAATGTGTTCTATAATAGTATACAATCTGTATCTGTTTATTTCCTCCTCTCAGGAAACTAGCTACCAGCACATCTGAAATGTTTTAGTAGAACAAAGCACATCTTTGTCATATCTGTAAATTAGGTTCACTGCAGAATAGATTGAAAATCTAACAGGATCTTCCAATGAAAGACACATAGTAACCACCTCCCCTCCCATCCCCCATATCCAATGATGAATCAGTTACAACTTTTCCTGTTTTCCTTCATTACTAATGCATCCTTCCTTTAATTCCCACTCTGCTGCCCTCTTTGAGGCTTCCCTCATCCTGTAATCACATAGTCCAGTTTTTCCTAGAGTTACCACATCTCTTATTTGGACATCTTTTATTCATCCTAATCGGTGAAACTGACACAGTTTAAAGTAAAAAACATGCAAAATAGCCCTAAGTTGGGACTAACAATAGAGAACAGTTTGAAACGAGTGGCCCAGAGCCTCAACAAAAGTCAAATAAGCCTGCTGATTTCCTTAAACTGGCATTATTTTACTATAGACATTTATGGAAGGGAATGAGAGAGGAGGTGAAAGTAACTACTGACAGCCCTTTGTTTTTCCATACTACAATCAAAACTACCAGGACAAGAAGGAAAGTCCACCACTTCCTTCAGTGATAACATGTACTTCCATCTGGTCCAGAACCAACAAGACCATAATAGTAATAGTGGCTCTGGCCCATTCTCAGCTTTCTAGGGTCCTGACTCGGGTCTCAATCACAAGAATGGCTGTACTATTCTGTTTCCCAAGCTTTTCCACTCTCAGCACAACTTGCAGGCAGATGTGAACACAGCATACACCATGGATTTTTCTTAGAGAACTGTGATCACGGAAGGAGGAGAGGCCCATGGTAAAGCTCCTTGCGATTGTCAAACAAAAACTGAGACTGAGAAGGCACAAGCACAACAACAACAACAACAACAAAACCCTCAGAAGTCAACAATCACCATCATGTCTTATGGAGCATCTAGGGAGAACCTTCAAGTTGCTATCTCTGCTGCTTTTTTTTTTTTTTTTGTTCCTGCGATAGAACTCAGAATCTTGCGGATTGATATCACACCTTGTGCGTAACGCCACTGAGCTAAACCCCCAGCCCTTTCTGCTTTTATTCTAACCCTTCTCCAATCCATTCATCTCACAGTAGACTAACTGTAAATCCCTGCTTACACCTTTTCTTTGGCTTTCACTGCTCTTAGAATAAAATCCAAATTCTGACTTACTAAACATGGCTTAACCTTTGTCTACCTCTCAGGTCTAACTCAGAAAGCCTTACCCTCTACTCACTAGGCTCCCACTGAAAGCTCTTTCTCTGTTCATACACATACTAAGCCCTTTCCCTGGTCTCTAGTCTCTCCCTCTTCGTACTTGTGACCCCTCTGTCTACCATGCACTCTCCTCAGCACTTCCTACTGAGATCTTAGTATAAATGTCACTCCTTCTGACAATAACCCTACCTAGAGTACCCTCTTCCAAGTCAACCTTCCCTCATCAGTCCCTTCATTTCCAGTTCAGCATTTATGCATTACATCTAAGACTGCACTCTGCTTGCTTATTGGAAGCTTCCTCAACTAGGGTGAAGGAACTGGGACATTCACTGTCACACACATAGCAGATTCTAATAACACATGAATTTCATTTATTCACTTAACAGGTAGAAAGAGATGCTTGGAAATTCCAACTTTCCAAGTGTGCTGGTGAAGTCATCAAAGCAACCAGTGCCTCATCATGCCTCTCAATCATCAGTTTCTCCCTGTTTATTGATCACTCCCATTATTAACCACATTCGTGTGGTAACAAAATCCACCCTAAATTACGTATTTATTTATTTAATAGTTATTTCATAGTGCTTACCACGTGCTGGGGATATATCACTAGCTTTTATTATTTGTAACACTCTTAACAAAGTTGCATTTTTTCTTTTCAATACTAGGGATTGAATCTTGAGTCTTTGCACTGAGCTACATCTTCATCCCTTTTTTTTGTTGTTGTTGTTGGTTGGTTGGTTTGTTTGTTTTTGAGTCAAGGTATCTCTAAGTCACTCAGTTGCCCAGGCTGGGCTTTGCAATCCTCTTTCCTCAGGCTCCCACAGTCCTGGGATTACAGGGACAACTCACCATTCCCACCAACAAAGGCATTTTAAAAAGAAAGAGAAGTGGGGCTGGGGATTTAGCTCAGCAGTATAAGAACCTGCCTTGCAAGCACGTGGTCCTGAGTTCAATCCCCAGTACCAGGGGAAGGAAAAAAAAAAAAGAGAAGACTGGTTAAATAGATCTTTATGTAGCATAACGAAGGAAACTACTCCAAAGAAAGTATCTGCTTTATAATTCTTCTCATGGTGAAACTTTATTGGTTAATATATTAGAGAGTATTTCCTGAATTACAACTAATTATATATTTAAATTATATTGACATTTAGCATATTTTTTCAACTCTTGATCTTATACTGGTTGTATTACTAGTAACTGGTACAATTTTATCTTGAATTGTAACATTTCAAAAGTAGGACCTTTATATTTTCCCTATTAACTGTAGAAATTGTTGCTTTACCCTTATGACTCTTTTCTGTCAGTACAAACTAGCTTTGCCCTTAGAATGGTAAAATAAACACATATCTGTAGCCGAACATGATGGCACACCTGTAATCCCAGCTATTCCGGTGACTTAGACAAGAAGATCACAAGTTTGAGGCCTGCCTGTGTAACTCAGTCGAGCCTGGTCTCAAAGTAAAAAATAAAAAGGGCTGTGTATATAGTTTAGTGGTAGAGTGCCCTTGGGTTTGTTCCCTCGTACCTAGTACCCCACACCAAAAGGGTGCTACACTTACAAATATCAAAATCTAGAACAAAGAAAATAAGGCTAACATATGGCCTAGAATGGAAAATTCCTATGGAAGTTTGGGAGGCAACAGGAAAAGTAAAGATAAAAATTAAATGGCAAAAACATAGCTTCTTAGATCGTTTTAATGAGATACTAGTAAAATCAATGCACTGATCCAACTAGAATATGTGCATAAAGACATTTGTAGTGTAAAATTAAGCTAAATGTGTTAAATCAGATGCTAATATTAGACTTATCATTGTAAGCATCAACGACAGACATACTCAAGTAACTTATATATTGAAACATTAAAAAGTTTCTGGCATAGATTTCCACATATACAGGAAAATGAAAAAGTATGAACTTTAGAGTGAACAATGACAAGAGATCACTTTCTGCAAGATTAGACAGAATATCAAGTCCTACCCAACTCAGAAAGCAAAGTGGAGAAACAATATTATGTATGCTTGGAGATACAAAAACAAAAATATAGTTTAGAAACAACATTTCACAAGACAATCCAAAGTGGTAGATGTTGCTCCATAAAATCTATCTTGTCCTAATGGCTTCCTTTGTGAGATTACTGTGTATTTAAAAAAAGAAGTCTGCTTGCCCATCTATGAGAATGTTATTTTTCCTACATCTACTTCATTCTATGAATTCAGACCTCAATGTCTTCATTTGTATCTTTTTACTGAGTAATGAATTTTTCCTGCTATCTTTCCTATATATTCATACTGTAGAAATAATTGTTGAATCTCAATCTTCAGTGATTTAAAAGCCTATTAGATAGAGCTTTAAGTTCACTTTCATTCTTAAGCATGTAAGTAGGTGTGGTTTTATATTTCCCTTAAAAGTAACTGAAAACAAGAAAAAAAATTAAGAGAAAAATAAGTAGAATCTCTGTGTATGTACTTTTTGTCATTTTGTTTATGTGTAACAAAAAAACATTTGAAGAATCACAATTCAAAGCAGACTGTAATAAAGTCCCTTCAAAAGTCACCAGAACTCAGAGGAAAAAATCTAGTATTTAGGGTGGTAGTGGCATGTAAAGGAGGTTTGAAGGCTGAACCAGAACAGAAAGGGCAAAAGTCTTCAGCACAAACAGAAAGAGCTATTAGCCTAGTTTGTTAGAATGTGTAACCAGACTGGGGAAAAACACAAACTCATTAATAAAAATATACAGAGAAATTATCATGAAGCAATATTCACCCTGACATTTTATAAGGCAAACCTATATTGGAAATCACTTTACCTACAGGAATTACAGGCTGTAAAAGTGAGTCTGAGATCACACTGTAGGGAACTCTACATACCAATTGTCTCATTCTTGATCTTACTCTGCACACAAGGATGTGAAGGCATCTGAAAAGGGAAGTGAAAGGTTATAGGTGTAGAAGATTGAATGAAATAATGGGCATGAACAAATAGAGGCTTGGCAAGAACTGGAGTGGCATGCTTGCAAAAAAAAATGACAAGTAAATAAGGTGGTAGTTATTTACATGTGGGGTGCAAGGCAGGAGGAAGAATTAACATGGCCTCAAGGATAAATAACTAAAAGTGGGGAGACAAGAGAACAGGGCAAGCTGACAGTGAATTAGTTTAATTACTACTCTTGCTGGAAATGTCTGCATCAGAACCAGGTATATGATACCTTTTGTGTCCCAGGAATTGTTTCCACACACTTAGGACAGAGTAGCAAATATAACTGGGAAGCGCTCCTAAACTACATGAAACTTATTCTTTAGTGGCAGACAACTGATAATGAGTAATTATATAAAATAAGTAAATACATATTATAGGAAGTGTGTGGTTGTTTGCAATTTTAAGTAGGTAACATCTGAGCAAATATCCAGAGGTGAGGGAGGGAACTATGCAAAAGGCTGGGTAAGCATCAGCAACTAACACACCAATATCTCAAAATAATTTCACTCCACAATGTTTTTGAAGATAGCAACAACATTGCAACATACTTCTTCAGGTCCCAGTCCTTCCCTGGGCTTGCCTTTAAGGTTCCACTTCCTGGCTTTATCATATCCAATCAAGAAAACCTCACCAATAACACAGTGATAACAAACTGCCAAGTAGGTCAATTTGTTTATACTGGCTATTTACTTTCTCTACATGGGAGAAAAGGAATGTATTTTAAACAACAAAACCAAAGCACTGTTAGAACATGTTTGTACAAAACTTCAGAAGACAATCATCTTGTTCTCAAAGCAGTAATTTGACATAGCAACTTTGAGACTTGTGATTTAAATCAAAGGTGCTGAAGAATGATCATGAATCATGCAATTAAGCTACCAAGGAGGATAACGCTGAGAGAAAAACCATTTGTGACACCATAAAACTGTCAAAAATAAAAACAGTAACTATTATTAAAAGTAGAGGTAATATCTTTCTTTGATTTTATAATCTGTTGATCATCAGAGCTGAATTCAGTTTAAACTCTGCCATTTATTGATTCTACGACTTTGGCCTCAACTTCATCTGTAAAATCCAGTTGGTCTGATTTTGAGATCCCTTTCAGTTCTGTGATTCTATGGATCCTATGATTTTTTTTGAACATGTGTTGTGATATGGTTTACCTAGTCTTGCAATATAAAGAAGCACCCATCCCAAACAACACAATTTGTAAATTCTATAAAGTGATAAATCTACCTCAACTTGGTGCTTAACATGAGGCCAAAATCACCCTACAGGCACTACCTTTTTTCATCTCTCTTAAAACAGCCTTGAAGTCAGGTGGGATGGTAATGTAGCTCCCTGACAGAACGCTTGCCTAGCATGACTGAGGCCTTTGAAACGATCTCCTGTGTTGCAAACACAAAACAAATCAACGACAACAGACTCCTGTGTCTATAGCATTTACGAGTGAATTTGATCTGGAACAAGGTGAAGGATCATATCAGCTAATAACTTTAGTACAGATTAAAGTACAGAAACCTTTTCTTGTAGTGCTCAATTTACAGAAACACAGTTTCCAAAAAATCTTCAAGCATTTCTAGTAAGAGCTCTGAGGAAAAAGCATTGGTATTTCGGTGATGACAACTTTGGAGATTAATGCTCACAGGAATGCCTAATAGAGAAAATAGCCAACATTTACTGTTGTCAAGCATTAGGTATCAATTCAATTTTTACAACAATCCTGTAAGGCTGGAACATTTTACGGATGTGAGGAGTAAGACATACATAAATTAAGCAAATTGTCCACATTTACAGTTAATTAGTAGATTCCAATCGAGGCTTTCCAACTTCAAAGCCAAAGGCTTGTTGGGCAGGGAGGCTGGCATAAAACAGCACTCTGGGAGGCTGAGGCAGGAGGGTTCAAAAATTCAAATCCAGCCTGAGCAATTTAGCTACTCTGCGTGAAACCCTATCTCAAACATTTAAAAAAGGGTTGGGGATGTAGCTCAGTCAGGGCCCAGGGTTCAAAAGACAGAAAGGAAGAAATAAAAGAGAAGCCTGCGCACCTCGCTGCACTGATACACTCCTTACAGAAAACCCCAGTCCATTACCATGAGCACCCTTCTTGCCGGCTCCACAACACTAAGTCAACATACAGCCGTCCCGCAAGCTCATTATGTTCTCCCCTTCCTTTTGTGGCCACGAGGGACGAACGTATTTTTTAAACTTTACAATACCTGAGGTTGCTCACGATTTGGGGTGGGAAGGTGTGTGCAAATGTTCCCGGCCGGGAGCACGTGCAGGGGGCAGGCGCAGCGAATCCAGCACACGGCCCGCGGCTCCCGGCGGCTCCTACGCCGAGGCGCCCCGCCCCGCCCGGCGCGGAAGTGGCACCTGACCGGCGCGTCCCAAACTTACCCACCCCGGACGCGCCCGCCGGCTTCCTCCACTTGGCCGAGCGGAGCCGGCCTCTCCCCACTGGACTCCTGGGCCGGGTTCCCGGGCGCCAGCAGGACCGACTACACGCTCACCTTCGGGAAGCCTCCGGAAGAGCGAGAGGCCACCCACTGGAGTTACACCACCCGAGCCACACCTCCAGGTCCCCACCCTGCGGCAGGCCCCGCCCCCACCAATCACCAACCGACCCTTTGGTTAGGGGGCGGGGTTACGATCACTAAGCCCCACCCCCGCGCGCTGCAGGTCCCGAGCCTGGAACAGCCTCGGACGGGGTGTATCCTCGGAGGCTCCTGTAAATCAAGGGAGGTGGGGGGACTTGCGAAGTATGGTCCGCGCAAAGAAGGACTGGGCGCAGGTCGACGTAAATGGGAGGAGAAAAAGAGAGGGACAGGGACAGAGACAGAGACCGAGACAGAGAGACAGCCCTTCGGGCGTAAGGTAAAGAAGCCTGGGAGGAGAAAGGTCACAGTTAAGGTGCAGTACTGAGTCCGATCTTCAAACGACAAAGTTCATTCTCAGGCGGGGGTAGGAAGCACGCAAGAAGTTGGATTCCAGGCCTGAGAAGTTATTAAGAGTGATCGTCAGAGGGCCAAAAAAAGGAAGCAATTCTTTTGCTGACTTCCACTAAAAATCCTCATACTTTGTTTTAAAAATCACGGACACTGGACAGGGGATTATAGCTCAGAGACAGAACACTTGCCTAGTTTGTGCCAGGACCTGGGTTCAATCCCCAGCAATAACAACAAGTAAAATCGTGGACACTCGCTCCCAATAAGAATGTTTATTCCCTCTCCTTCACACAGTTTTGTGAAAGCGGATCCATTCAACAGGACCAGTTTTGATACGGTTAAACAAGAACTGTAAAAGACTACTGTTTTGGACTCAGCTCTTGCACTAAGTCCCAACAGACTAAAAATGAAAATGTAGTCGGCCATACTAAAGCTCTACATTACCAAATACAAATTAAGTTATCCTGTTGCTTTCTCAGACAGGAAAAAGAGAGAGTCTAATTTCCCAGATTAATGGACATGATGATGAAGTTTCCCCTGCTTTAATCCTTACCTCCTTTAATCTTTACAAAAAGCAACCTGAAATAATCTGTTGTTAACATATCAGTTATTTTTCTATTGTTCTGTTTTCCTGTCCCAACCTGATGAAGAAAACAATTTTCCAAACACCCAATCTACTTTTTGGTGTAAGTGCTTTCTTCAGTCCTCCTTTGTAAAACTGGCCTGTTTGCTGGGCTCATTGGAACACTTTCTATTTTACGAAAGGGCCATAAGGCTCAAATTTAGAACATCAAAATAAAGCCAATTAAAATCTTTAACCAAATTGTAATATTTTTACACAACCTGGATGTCCATAGTACACTTCTACAAGGTTTGTGACTGGATTTATAAAAGGAAAAAAGGAAAATGAGCCTCCTTGAAAGTAATTACAGTATTTTAACTTAATGCATCTGAGTGTGAAAATGACTTGGGTTAAGTGAGTAACTGACTTGATTTACAATAACTGAATTAAGGTAGGGAATAACATTAAGGGAAGTCACAATACCCAACATCCTCAATTTGTGTATCAATAAAATGAAAGGATTCAGATAGGTGACCTCATAACTTCTAAATATTCTTCCATACACCAGTTTGTCCCAACAAGCTTAACTTAAGAGAGAATGAATGCTCATCAGGGCTATTACTTTCAGGAGCTATACCAAGAATGTGAAAACTTTTAGAAAAAAATTTCCAGGGATCTCTGGCATCAAACTTCATTCAAACTCTTCTTTCTGACTTTGCAGTGTATAATAATGGTAATAATGTCATTCTTCTCCTGGCTCAAAACTTTTGACTCATCTTCCTTTTCAACCCTCACACTTAGTCACCAAGTCTTTAGCTTTCTCCTTTACAAAGTCTCCTTAATGACTTTTCTCATTTTCACTACTGTCTCTGTATAAAGTACAAATTGAAGGTACTCAGGAACTTTTATCTGACCCTAATCTACTCTTTCCACCTAGTCTCCAACTACACTCTTTTGTACAGTTTGGTCTGCCATTTTTGCCATTATACATGTCTACAAACTGTTCCCAGCTGGTTCAGAATAGCCTCTTCTGGGTCCCAGATACCTGTCCTGACACAACTGCGCACCTAGGGTACCCCTCTATGTAATAAAATGCCACAATACTTGTGATCTACACCATTCAGCCTCGTACTTAGCAGGGATGCCTTCTTTTATTTTCAACTATTTAGAATATTTATGTCCAAAAATAAACTCTACTACTTATTAGATGCACTGAAGTCCTAGACAATCCATCCAGAGAAATAATTTTTGCTGGGCATAGTGGGACATTCCATAATCTCAGCACTTGGGAGGCTGGGGCAGGAGAATTGTGAGTTCAACACCATCCTGGGCTACATGGCAAATTCAAGGTCAGCCTGGACAATATAGCAAGACCCTGTCCCAGTGCCCCCCAAAATACAAAAAGTTTAATATCTCAGAAAACCTAAAAGAAATAAAATATTCCTCTATAATTAGGCTTTTCTGGGTTCCCTATAACAACAAGATTCTGCTTTTGTCTGAAATATTATGGTAACTGGTGAAGTAACATCAGTTGCTTCTTGCTAACCAGAAGC
Organism: Hydrochoerus hydrochaeris; assembly: GCA_004027455.1. Lineage (NCBI taxonomy): Eukaryota > Metazoa > Chordata > Mammalia > Rodentia > Hydrochaeridae > Hydrochoerus > Hydrochoerus hydrochaeris. The sequence continues at coordinate 329,870 of PVLA01000839.1, read as the reverse complement.
TTTGGTTGGTAATTACATAGGGCTTGTTCAAAAAACTGGGAAAATAAATTATTAAGTAGGACTTGTTTGGAAGACTAAATCTTTGTAACTCATGGAGATAACTAAAAAATAAAATAGTGTAATCCATTTGTTGTTACTCATTGCTCTAACAAGTTATAGAACCACATTAAATGCTTCAAAATATATGAATCAGTCTATGATTATTTTCAACTTCCTTTAAGTCTTCTCTCTTCCTTGCCTTAACTAAAATACTGGTCAGTTTTTTTCTCATGCAAATAAGAAAGTAAAAGCTTCCCCTTTTAATTTCAAAAAAATTCTCAATAAGATTAACGTAGCACTTCTCATAGTTGGACTACAAAGGTTTTCAGTGTTTCAGAAATAAATCTTCAAATCATGATAAATTTCCTGTTAGAGAGTTCTACATACTACTAAGACTTTAGAGAGTAATTTTCCTTAACTGTAACCTTACCCAGATGGCACAAATAGGAGAACTAAGTTTTCAGAATGACTACCAAGTAAGAGTGAAAACTGATTCGCAATCTATCAATGGCCCCTTGTGTTTTGAAAATGTCACTGGCACATTTCAAGGAGGCCCCCAGAGCTCTGAAGTCTGGCCCAAATAATCTATAAATCACTACCCACAGTAAACCTTTATAATGTTCTAGAGATTTAAAAAGTACTAAATAGGCAGACTAAACAACAGTCACACTTTATTTGTGCTTCTACCAGAGGCTATGGGTTATAGATTCTTGGAACTTTTCCTGTCCTCAGAATGTGAGGTGACTGTCAAGAGTAGAGCTGTGTGGGGACTTTTGACTCTGCCAAGACAGAGCAACAAGGACCAGACTGACCCTCCCACGTTAACCAACCAAAAGGAAAAAGAACCAGACAAAATATATAAAACAACAGTTTACAAGATACTGAGTAGCAGGCCATGAAGGAAAATGATTTCTTAGAAATGGAAAATAAGCCAAGGTTTACACCATCTTATTACATTCTGAGAATTTATAGACTCCCTGGATTGAGGAAACAGAACTGTGAATTCAGGGAGAGCAGGGAGACAGGAGGAGTTCACAAGGCAGAGTACAAGCAAACATTTAACTGTATGGAAATCCAGAGATCTATAGGGGGTTCTCCTTAAGAATTTGACAGTACTTTTCAGTGCATACATGTGAGTAAACTATAACAAGTCCAGGAAAGAATAAACCACTGGAAAGCACTGGAAGAAACAATGCTAGACACTCAAAGGACCAAGGATACTGGTTGTTCCCACCAGGCTGGCTAGAAAACCTACAGTTCAATGGGGTACTCAGAAGGGTCTTGTCTTTGTATTGAGGAGGAATTAGCTTTAGACTTGATGTTGTCTGCATCTTATCCCCCAAAAAATCATAGAAGTAAGATCTGAAAGGATAAAATATTTCTAAGTAATTTAACCCACCTCAAATTAAAATTCAAGTACATTTATAGAAAAATATCCAGCATCCATTTACAATGTTAGACATTCAATGCTCAATATTAAATAACTGACATTCAGTATCAGAAGGCATCCAAAAAAAAAAAAAAGGATAGGTGTAGTGGTTATGCTTATAACTCCAGCTATTCAGGATTATAAAGTTACAGCCAGCCTGAGCAATTTAGACAAGACCTTGTCTCAAAAATTTAAAAGGGTTGGGATGTAGCTCAGTGGGAGAGCAGTTGCTTAAAATATGCAGAATCCTTGGTTCAATACCAGTTTAAGAAAAAAAAAAAAGTAAGACTGAGGAAAGGACAACAGAGCAGACAGGAAAAAGAAAACTGATCCATAATGAGAAGAAAAAAAATTAAATTGACCCAGAAGTGACATACATATTGTGACCACTGGATTATGACATTAAACAGTTAGCATAGTGATAATAATCTAAAAAAAGTTAAGTATAAATCCATTTTTTAGAAATGAAAACAATCTCTCAGGTGAAAACTACACTGGATGGGAAAACAAGATTAGATGTTACAGAAGACTAGAGAACTTGCAGAGAGTAATAGACACTTTCTATAATGAGCTATAGAGAGAGAAAAATTAAAAACAAAAAAGAATGAGCTTTAAGCTGCCTAAATGCTTATAATTGGAATCCGTGAAAGAGAAAATAAAGGTACTATTGGGAAAGACAATCAGAAAGACATTTGAAGAAATAATAGCTGAAATTTTTGTAAATGTGATGAAAACTAAATTTATTGATCCCACTGAAATACCAGGAGTATGAAGAAAACTATAGTTGCACATATCATAAAGAAATTACTAAAAACCAATGATAAGCCAGGTGTGGTAGAGTATACTGGTAACCCCAGCTCTTGGGAGGCTGAGTCAGGAAGATAGCAAGTTTGAGCCCATCCTGGGAAATGTGAGGACTTAAGACACTGTCTCAAAATAAAAAGAGGAGAGGGCTGGGGATATAGCTCAGTGGCACAGCACCTGCCTGGCAAGTGCGAGGTCCTGAGTTCAATTCCTGGTACCCACACACAAAAAAAAGTAAAAACCATATCTGGTGCTGAAAATAAAAAGAGAGGAGGAGACTGATCCTGTAGCTGAGTGTGAAGGCTCTGGGTTTAATTTCCAGGACCAAAAAATAAAGTGTTAAAGATAAAAGCTTAATATAAGCAGCCAGAAAAAAAAGGACATGTTATATACAGAAGAACAAAGATAAAGATGACAGAAGATTTCTTTCGTCTTTAAATTCTTTGATTTCTTTCTTCTTCAACTTTTTTTAGGGGGTGAGGATTCTGAGAATCAATTCAGACCTGGAGCTTGCCAGGCAGGTGCTTTGCAGCTAAGCGATATCCCCAGCCTGACAGCAGATTTCTTATCCAAAATAGTGTAAGCAAGAAGAAAATGAGCAACGTTTTTCTAGTACTAAATTTTAAAATGGCTATAACTAGAAGAAGTATCTTTCAAAACTGAAGGCAGTATAAAGATCTTTTCAGACAAAAGCTGAAAGAATTCCTAATGAGCAGATTCACACAGGATCTGAAGAAAGGTTCAAGAAAAACTTGCAGACATAAGAAAAATTATTCCCATGTTTCTGGAGATATAAATCTACAAGTAACAAACAGCACTGGAAACAGGGATAAACATTTTTGTTGATTTTTTTGTAACTTAAACCTCCTTAAAAGATAACTGTTTTATGAAATATTAAAATTTATTATAGATTTTATAACCAAAGTGTTAGTAAAACATGACATCAATAACATAAAATCTGGGAGAAGATAAATGGAAGTAGACTATTATAAGAAAGTATAAATGTCTTGTAAGCAATATAATTCAATGAAATAGAATTAACAGTAATAAATTAGATGTGTATATTTAAATCCTAAAACCGGCATTAAAATAGATGGGAAAAAAGTTGTACTTAGCAGGTCAATAAAAGGACAAAACGGAATCATAATCCTCAATCCAAAACAAGGCAAAAAAGGAAACAAAAATAATATATATAATAAATAGCAATCTGACAGACTTAAACTTGACTTAGATCAATAATGACATTAAATGTAATGGTCAAAATAGTCCCAATTAAGTAATTTGTCATACAGTATTGGATCTGATAATGATCCAAGTATATATTACTGATAGATAAAAACCACTACATTTCACCTATAAAAATAGTTAAATTAAGATTAAAGGTTAAGTACAGTTAGATCAAAAGTAAAGTGATGGGAAAAGATATACCATTCTAATGGTGTTTGAAAGAGAAACAGCTATGTTAATGCATTAAGGCTATTCATAGCGTCGCCAAGGAAAGAGAAGTTCATTTCATAATGATAAAGGGACCAATTTATCAAGAGGATATAATCCTAAACATTAATTTACCTTATAACAGCTTCAAAGTATATGATCAAAAGCTGAAACAACTTCAAGGAGAAATAGACATATCTGCAATTAAAGTCTGAGACTTCAAAACCTCTTCATATTAGCACAAGTAGACAGAAAAATAGCAAGAATATAGAAGACCTAAATAATAATAATATTAAAGAACACCCAAAACCAGAAAACTACACATTCCTTCCAAGTGCACACAAGATATTTACCAAGACAGATCATATTATGGCCCATAAAACAAGTTTCAATAAACATAGAAAGCTTCAGATAATATAAAAGCATGTTCTTTAAATACAATGAAATTAAATTTCAAGTCAGTAACAAAGAAATTTGGGGAAAAACACTAAATGTTTTGATTAAAATATACAACTCTAATAACTCATGAGTCACAGAAGAAATCAAAAGGAAAATTAGAAAATACTTCGCAATAAATGAAGACGAAAACACAATATATCAAACTTTGCAGATGGCACTAACATGCAATTAAAAGGTATTGCCTATGTTGCAAAAGAAGGAATGTCTGAAATTGATCTAGCTTCTGTCTTATCAAACTCTAAAAAGAAGAGCAACTGAATGAAAATGAACAAAAATATTTGCAAATCGTGTCTGATAATTTGAACAACACATTCAACAAGGATGGACTCCGCAAAAAATATGTCAGACAGAAATATCTGAAACAAAAACAGTGTGGAATTCATACACTGCAAAAATGACCAGTGTGAAGACAGTGTCTGATATTGAGGACAAAATAGTGAATTACAATAAAGAGTTCAAAGAAACCAAAAAGAAAATAAGGCAACAAGAGAAGACTATCTAACAGTTACTAGATAATAAGAAAACTAATCTAAAGCTGATCAGAATTAGAAAAAAAAAATGGAAGATAGCACAGACAGATTCACTAACATGTTTATAGAAATTATAGAAGAAAAATTCCCAAGTCTAAGAAAAGAATTTAAAATACAAGTAAAAGATGCTTATAGAACACCAATTATGATGAAAGGCATATGCTCACTAAATTCAGGTATTCAGCAAAAAAAAAAAACAATTTTAAAGGCAGCCTGAGGAAAGCAAGAACTCACATATAATGGTCAACCAATAATGGTCAGCCAATAATGGTCAACCAATTAGAATCATAGTAGACTTTCAGCACAAACCTTGAAGGCCACAAGAGCTTGGAGCAAAGTATCTCAAGCCCCAAGAACAAATAACTTCCAACTCAGAATAACTTTTTCCATGAAAAAGAACAGCTCAGAAGGCACATGAATGCTGAACTAGCTCTAGAGAAAATATTTAACAATATTAGGATAGGTACAATGAATTGGACACAATTATAAACAGCAGAAAATAGTGAGGTAGAAGGATAAAGAGAAACAAAAAACATCAGGAAAATAAAAACAAATGATGCATCAACCACTAAAGAAGAGAATGATAATAAATAACCAACACATCTCAGTAATACCTCTCAATACTAATGGCCTCAACTCTTCAGTCAAAAGACATAGACTGGTAGATTGGATCAAAAAACAGAGTCCAACAATCTGTGGCATTCAAGAAACTCACCTAATCCAAAAAGACATTCATAGACTAAGAACTGAAGAATGCCTGTAATTCCAGCACTCAGGAAGCCCAGACAGGAGGAGCATTGCAAGTTCAAAACAAACCTGGGCTACAAAGTGAGCTCAAGGCCAGCCTGAACTACATAGTGAGACCCTGTCTCAAAAAGACAAAAAGAAAGGAAAGAAGGAATACAAGGAGGAAGGAAAACAACATTTCATGGTCCAGGACCCTGAAAACAAGCAGTGATAGCAATTCTAACATCAGACATGGTCAACTGCAAGTTAAAACTTACCAGAAGAAACAAAGTAGGTCACTACATACTAATTAAAGGAACAATCCAACATGAAGAGATAATATTGATAAACATATGCATTGAATACTGGGGCATCTACCTTCATAAAACAAAAGCTGCTGAAATTAAAAGATCAAATAAACACTAATAGGGGATTTTTAACATCCCCACTTTCACTAAGGGACAGATCAACAAAACAAACAAACAATAACAATAAAAAACAATAAGACAGTTTAGAGGTGAGCTACAGCCTTGAACATACGGACTTTAAGGCTCTATTCAGAGTATTTTCCCCATCTACAACAGAGTATATATTCTTTTCAGTAGCACATGGTACTTTCCAAAATAGATCACATACTAGTCTACAAAGTCTGCTTAAGTAAGTATAAAAGTATTAAATTCATCAGACACCTGTGCCATGAAAATATAAATCAGTAATAGAAATTTTGGGAAAGGCCAAAGCTCCTGGAAAATTAACAGTATACTCCCAAATAGAAGGGTGGGTCAATGGGTCATAGAATAAATCAAAGAAGAAATTTTTAAATTTCTGCAAGTTAATGACAATGACTGTTCAACTCAGTAAAACCTCTGGGACACTATTAAAAACAGTCATAAAAGAAAAATTCATCACAATCAATGCACACATTAGGAAAATGTTTCACATTCAAATAAATAACCTTATTGGAAATCTTACAATACTTGGAAAACAACAATAAACCAACCCAAACTAAAATTAGGGAGGGAAATTATGAAAGTGAAAATCATTGAAATTGAGACTATAAAACTCAAAAAAAAAATCAACAAATCAAAGAATTGGTTCTTTGAAAGAATAAATAAAACAGATAAGCCTTTAATGAAACTTACCATGAGAAAGAGAAAAAAGACTCACATCAATGCAAATTAAAACTAGAAAGGTGAAATCACAACAGACACTGTCTAAATCCAGAAAATAGTAACTGCTTTGAAAAATTATATTCCAACAAATTAGCAAATTTTGAAGAAATGGACAAATTCCTTGACAAATAAACTACCAAAACTAACTCAAGAAGACATTAATATGCTTTGTGACTCAATAACAAGCAATGAAATTGACTCAGTAATAAAAAAATATGTCAACTAAGAAAAGCCCAGAATCTCATGGATTCATTGCTTGTTTCTTTAAAGAAAGAAAAAAAACAATAAAAACAATTTAAAGTTTCAAAATAAGATTGTAGGAGAGTAACAATGGCTAGTACATTACATATTGTTATCTTCAAAGTGGTTGCTTATATTACAAAATTGATCAAATAATATAGGCACAAACCTTTCTTTTCAATGAACTAACAGCAATTAGTAGTATAACTATTGTCTTAGTTACTTTTCTCTCATTGTTGAGACAAGATACCTGATGCCCAAAGTGAAGCAAGGGAAGGTTTAATTCTTACAATTTTGGGGGTTTCAGTCCATACTCATCTGGCTTCAAGGCAGGGTGGCATGGCAGGGCAGCCGTTCATGGCCACCACAAACAGCAAGCGGGAACAGAGCATAAGAGCAAAGACACACCTTCTTCCTGCCCTTACACTGTATGTCAGCTCTGCCCCTGGGCAGGTGCAGCACTCACATCACCAATCCCAGTGCTAGACAACACACCAATCACAAATGCTAGATTCAGCTACATCCATGATTGCATAAGGTTTGGGGGACCATCCCAACACAAACCATAATAATTATTTTAACCTTTTTTTGTGTGTGTGTGTATATGTGTGTGTGTGTATTTATTTTTCCTTTCCCCTTCCTTGCTTTCTCCTTTCTCCATCCCAGTTCCTCTTTCCTTTTGAACAGTTTCTTCCCATTTCACAATATCCACCATACATTTTCACTGCTTCATTCTATAAAACCTTTAAGGATGTTGTATCACCAATACTCAAGATCATCAAAGAAATTGAAAGAGATGGAATGCTCCCAAATTCATTTATGGAAGCCAGTATCATTCTGATCTCAAAACCAGAAAAAGACCCAACAAAAAAAGAAAATTATAGACCAATCTCATCAATGAACATCGATGCAAAAATCCTCAACAAAATATTAGCAAATATAATGCATCACAGTATCAAAAAGATGATACATCATGATCAAGTAGATTTCATCCCAGAGATGCAAGATGGTTCAACATACATAAGTCAATAAAATGTAATACATCACTTAAGCAGGAGCAAGGTCAAAAACCACATGATCATATAAATAGATGAGGAAAAGGCTTTTGACAAAATCCAATACTCCTTCCCCATGACAAAAACCCTGAAGAAAACAGATATAGAAAGAAAATAACTGAATACTATAAAGGCTATTTATGACAAAACCATAACCATAAAAAACTAAAAGAATTTGCCTCAAAATCAGGAGCATGACAAGGATGTCCACTATCACCTTATCTATTCAACATTGTACTTGAAATATTAGCCAAAGCAATTAGGCAAGAAAAATAAATAGAAGGATTAAAGGGACACATATAAGAAATAAACCACTCAAATTATTATTATTTACAAATGCCACTATACTTTACATAGAAGACCTACACAACTCTACCAAGAAACTTCTAGAAATAATAGTTTCAGCAAAGTAGCAAGATATGAGGTTAGCACACAAAAGTCATTAGCATTTGTGTATACCAACAAGAACAGAATTAGAAAGATACTATGAAAAAATACCATTCATGGGAGCTTAAAGACAAAGGAAATATCTAGGAAATAATCTAACCAAAGAAATGAAAAACTTCTACAGTGAAAACCATAGTACCCTGAGGAAGGAGACTGAAGAGGACGTCTGAAAATGGAAAGATGTCCCTTGCTCCTGGATAGGCAGAAAAAATATTGCCAAAATGGCCAGAACCAATATTGTCAAAAAAAAATTTTTTTTGAGACTATAAAACTCAAATTTTTTGTACAGATTCAATCCAGAACACCAACAGCATACTTCACAGATCTAGGGAAAGTAATTCTAAAATCCATTTGAAACCCAGAACAGCAGAAGTACTTTGAGACAATAAGAGCAAAGTAGGCAGCATAACAATACCTGACTTCAAGCTATACTACAAAGCAATAGTGATTTAAAAAAAAAGTGGGGAAAAGGAGAATGAAGGAAGGGAAAAGAAAATAAAAATACATATATGCATACATACACACACAAGGTAGCTAACATAATTGTACTATTAATTTCTTTTAGTTCATTTGAAAAGGTCAGTTGGTGCTTATAATGCTTGATTAATTTTGCATGCCCATATCTTGTAATCTGAACAACTACTTTGAAGACAACAACATGCCATATATTAACCATTGTTAATCTCCTATTATCTTGTTTTAAAATTCTGTATCATTGTGAATTTCTTATTTATTCTGTTTTGAAACTGTATCTTTTTTGTTTACTTTTCTCTTTAAAATAAATTTTTAAAAAATGGCATGATAATGGAACAAAAACAGACACATGGATTAGTGGAATATAACTAAGGATATGGAAACTTCACCAGATACATTCAACTATCTAATCTTTCACAAAGGTTCCAAAACCATTAGAGGAAAGATAGCCTATTCAACAAATGGTGTTGAAGTGGTTATCTGTTTGCAGAAGAATAAAACCGGACCTTATCTCTTACCATATACTAAATTTAAATCAAAATGGATCAAAATCTAAAGGTTAAAACAGAAACATTAAACCTGGAAAATAAAGTAGGTTAAAAAAAATTTGAAGACATAGGTATAGGAAAGCAAAAGAATTTTCTAAACAAAACCTGAGCTGCATAAGACGCACCAGCAAGAATCAATAAATGGGATGATATCAGACTAAAAAGCTTCTGTGCAGCAAAAGAATCAATCAGAAGCATGAAGAGACAACCTACAGAATTGGAAAACTTAGTAATAGCTAAATCCTGGAAACAGCCTGTATCAACAGATGATTGGAGAAACAAAATGTGGCATTTATATATAATGGAATACTACTTGTTGACTATAAAGAATGAAAAATTTGAGACATTTGTAGGAAAATGGGTGCACCTGGAAAACAAAGTTGAATGAAGTGAATCAGATACACAAGTTTAAATACCATTTGGTACCTTACATTTGAGTGGGGCAAAGTACAAACAAAGAAAATGATATAGGATGGATAGAACAGGACAAGAAGATTGACCTCTTGCAATAGGGAAGTGGTCCAAGGAAACAAGGGCAAGGGGTGAGGAAGAGAGAAAGGGGAAATGATAATACAAATATGCTATGTATGGGGATGTAATAAGCCCAATTAATATAAATAATATATAACATGGGCTAAGACAAATAATATCAATAAGTATTAAAAAGGGATAGGAGAACCAGCAGTGGAGGAGGATAGAGAGGGAAGAGAAAGGAGATTAGAAAAAAAAGAAACAATCCATAATATGTACATGTAACCACTCCCAAAGATGATTGTAAGCTGTATGAACTGCAAACATGTACTAATAAAAAGCTGTTTGATAAGAGTTTCGTATCAAGAATATATAAAGAGCTAGATGACAACAAAACTAGATGACAAAAAACCAAAAGTATAAACAGCAATTTAAAAATAGGCAAAAGCTTTGAATAAATAAAACTTCAAAGAGTATATACAAATGGATAACAAATGCATGCAAAGATGCTCAATATCACTAGTCATTAAGGAAATGTAAAATAAAACCACAGCACAATACTACTTCACAGCCACAGGATGGTAATAATCACAAAGGTAGAAAAAAAAATATTAGAATGTAAAGTAAGAGCTCTTAGACATTGCTGTTGGCAATGTAAAATGGTATATCTGCTGTGGAAAACAGTCTAGAGGTTTCTCCACGTATTAAGTAAAAAATTGCTGTGTGACCCAGTGTATGTACCCACTCTCAGATATAAACCCCAAAGAACTGAAAACAGGCCAGAAAGTCTGAAAACAGCACCCAAAATATGAAAACATCCAACTGTCCATCAATGGATGAATGGATAAACAAACTGTATATATGTTCCATGATATATATTACCTGGCCAGAAAAATGAAGTACTGATACATGCCATAACATGAAATTACCTTGAAAATAGTATGCCAAATGAAAGAATCTAGACACAAGAGGTCACAAGTGTATGATTCCATTGATATAATAAAGTTCTTAGAAGACAGATTGGTAGATGCCAGGGGCTGCCAGATTAGGTAGTAACTTCTTACTGGGTATCGCATTTTGTTTGGGGGTGATAAAAAAGATAGAGGTACCAGTTGCCTAACATTGCAAACGCATTAAATGTCACTACACTGTTCACTTTAAAATGGTTCATTTTACATTATGTGAGTTTCACCTCTATTTAAAAAAAACACACTGGGCATGTACAGTGGGATGTGCTGATTGTCCCATCTACTCAGGAGGCCTCATTGGGCAATCCAGCAAGACCCTGTCAAAACAAAACATATTTCAACAGTTTGGAACTGAGAACTACAAAATAATTGGATTAGCTTAGTCTTCTTGGTTCTTTACATTCGTACCACCCTATTTTCCTTGCACATACCCCAAGCACCAAGCAAAACAAGCCTTTTCTTTATATGCAACACAGCACTGAACTTCTCTACATATGTAAGCCCTGCTCAACCCTCAAGGCATAATTCAAGCACAAACCCCTTCAATACTTTTTCTTCGTTCTTTTAGGGAGAAATATGCTCTTTCCCTAAGCTTCTCTGAACATTTAACCCACACTTGCCTTATAACTCAGTTACTTATTTGTATTTATGTATTTTCTGTTAAACAATAAGTGCTAGGAAGAATCATATATATGATTCATCTTGTTATTCTCAAAAATTCTCTTTTACACACAGCAAGTACCAAAATATTTATTGAAGAAAAAAGCTGACTATAAAACAATTTTCTGCACAGAAATCTTCTTGGTTTTCATTTTAAATTAGAAGTATGTTTTTCTGGAAGAACATTTGACTGACTCTAGGATGCTTAAAGTCCCTTTGAAAACAGTATACAGTGGATATTATAATTTCCTGATGAAATAAAGAGTTCTGAACACTAATATAAAATAATTACAACTACTGGTATTTTGACAACATTTGTTGGTGGTCTTAACAGCTAAGTTCATCACAACAGCTAACATTTACATAGTACTATGGGCCAGGCTCTCCATGCACTTTACAAATATTATTCACTTGATCCTCACATTAATTGTAGGAGCTAGTTACAGTGATCAACTCCATCTTACAAGTGAAGAAACACCTGAAAAGTCAAATAACTTGACTCAAGGCAACACCAGGGAATGTGGCTAGGATCAGAACTGAGGTACTCTGGCTCCAGATTCTATCCTTTTTACCATTATACTAGGTAACCTCTCTAACAGTAACAGCTTAATAAAATGACTTTGAAAAGGCCAATTAATTTTCAAGAAAAATATAACCTAATATTATAGAGCAGATTAATGTGAAAATTGCATTGTTTTCTCATTATATCCTGTTTTTCATTATATCCTAGAATTCTGAAATGGCTGGTAACTTTTAGAAAGAAAGTTCACATTCATAGGCTGAGGATACAGTTTAGGTATAGGGCGCTTCCCTAAAAACCTGAGAAGCCCTAACTTTCTTCTCAAGACCACAAAAGAATAAAACGAAGTTGATGTTTATGGTCTGGATATATAGGTTAGCAATAGGGCACTTCCCTAGCATGCATGAGGTCCAGGGTTTAATACTCAAGACTGCAAAAATAAACAAACTTGATTTTCAGTGGACTGAACAAATTACACTAAGAATCAAAGTTGAGGCACAATACAACACAGTATCAAAAATGTAATAAATGAACTAATAACAGAAGAATAACATTAACAGAATACATTAGAGGCTAAGAATGTAGCTCTGTGACAAAGTGCTACATATATTCCCCCTCCAAAAAAAAAAAAAACACTTTTGTTTTGGCTTAAATGCATGCTGACTTACATAAATTTTAATATTATAGTGAAGGGACTAAATTCTATAGAAGAGAATTATTGACCTATTTTATAATTACATTTAAAGTCTTGCTTAGCAATGATCCAGAGGAACTAAAACTTGATAAACAACAATTAGAGGTTGTTTATCTTAGAGAGGAAACAAAATCTTCAGATTTGACATTGAACTGGATTCTTGCCGTAATTCTCAAAAGTCAGTTCTTTTCCATTAATCTTGTCTGCATAAAACCTTATTAATGATGTGCTAAGTAATCTTATTAGACACAGGGATTTAGGATAGGCCTTTGAGTTTAAATTTGTCCCAAGTGATTTATATGTTACAATCAACTTTTAATTCATGGTTAATTACTCATATTTATTTAAAAATGCTGCTTAATTCAGATTCCACTGGAGACAAATTAGAAGCACAATCTCACAATGTTTATAATTAGGCACTCTTATGTGCCAAGGAGAAAATTATTTTTCACTACATTTTTACTATTCAATAGATATATCATAAATAGGTAAAGTATTTTTGCTTTCCAGTTTAAGTCCCAGGATTCAGCATTAACATTCATTGAAATGAATTTAGTACCTAGATTTTACGGTAGGTTAACCTCTTCCCTAATTAAAGAAAATCCCAGCTGTTTAACAAGGGCATGAAATAGTAAAAGATAATGCAACATCCAAAGTAATTTACAGAAAATGAAGGGAAAGGAAACAACTACTCCTGATTCTAAATTCTTGATCTGACATCATGATTTATAAGTTATTAATAACTGATATAGTCAATACTTCTATTAATAGAAGACTAATATTTTATTTGGCAAAAAGTGTAAAAAAATTCAAAGTCAGTTTGAAGCCAGGCATGTTGGTGCATACCTGTAATCCCACCACTTAGGAGGCTGATGCAGGACTGCTGTGTGAGTTCAAGGCCAGCCTAGGTGACAGAATGAGTTCAAGCCCAGCCTGCAGTACACAGTGAGATCCTATCTCAATAAAACCAGAAACAAAAAAGTCAGCTGTAGTTTCACATGATTGTAATCCCAGCACTTCGGAGGCTGAAGAAAAACACTTAAAATTCAAGGCCAGCCAGGGCTACATAGCAAAGGCCTTCTCAAAAAACCCAAGCCAAACCAAAAATTTGATTTAGTTCAGCAACTTTTGGGTACCTAACGTACAAGGCTCTTTACTAGACTCTACAGGTATGATGGGTCTAAAAACTTGGAAACCTTTCAAGTCTACCATCTATAGTAGATAGAGCAAGAAATGAAGTAACTAAGTACAATGGTCAGTTGTTTTACTAGTTTTTGTTTTTTTGCAGTGAGACACACCCACAATCCCAGAATTCTGGGAGGCTTCAGGCAGGCAGATCACAAATTCAAACCCAGTCTGGGCAACTCAGCAGCTTAGTGAGACACTATCTCAAAATAAAAAATAAGAAGACTGAGGACATAGCTCATTGTGAAGGCCCTGGGTTCACTCCCCAATACCAGATTTGAAAAGAAGAAAAAGTTACTTTTGAATGATGCTAAAGAACTAAGATACTATTTTGAAAACTGATAGGCTGTGCTCGGCATTTCCAATACAAACTATACCCCAGTATAACCAAGTAGTCAACAAATGTAAGTTTATAAAATAAGTCCACTCAGTGACTAAGGAAGACACAGAGAGAAATAGCTTGGAGTTATGGCTCCATGGTAAAGCATGTGTTTAATATGTGTGATGCCCTAGGTTCAAACCCCAGCATCCAAAGGTGGGAGGATACAACGATTTTGCAATGAATTATTATATGCAATGTATATAATGATATGCATGTCAACAATGATCACCAATGGCTGCTCACTTAATATTTAAAAAGGATAGCTGAACAAGTATTTTATCCTTCCTGACAGAGGAATACAACATTTATGAAGCATTCTTACCAACATATTTAAACGCAAATTTCTCTAACTGAAAATTTACAGGAAATACAGAGATTGTGGGTGCCTGCTAAATGACATCATACAGATGTGGTCAGCAAAATTTAGTGGAAAATTCTCCAGGCCAAATAAACTAGTTACTTCATTATGTAAATTGTAAATAAAAAAAGGAAGGCACAAAATAGATTACAAGGCTTTATATATCACTTACCAACTGTAAAGTATGTACCTTATTAATATATGGATCTTGATTAGACTTAAAAAGGTTGAAAATGTTATGAGGCAATCACTGGATAGCTCATGAAATTAAAAATGTCATTGTTTTTTCAATGTGATGATGTAATATTGTGCTATATTTCTTTTTAAAAGATAATATTTAAACATAGATGAAACAACCTGATGTCTGAGAATTTTTCCAAATTCTGTGTAAGGGGTGAGGGTTAATGAGCTGAAATAAGATTAAACCATAATTAGGTAACTGTTGAAACTGGTCAATAAGTTTATGGTTATTAGTTACATTATTCAGATTATTTTTGTGTATGTTTTCAATTTTCTGTAATAAAAAAAGGTTGTTTCTTTTCCTTAAGAGTACTTATTTTAGGGTAATGGTAAAATAGGAGATTCTTCTTTCTTTCTTTTGCTTTTTGAAGTTTTAGATATATGCACATTTTATTTCTAAAGCAGGGGTCATATTAATGCAATACAAAGTACACATAAATTAAAAAAATTAATCAGTCTATGATTTAGCTCTAAATGGTATACACTAGAAATTCTCACAGTATAGGCGCGGACCCTTGGAAGGCTATAGAACCCTGCGATGGTTTAGACTAGAATGTTTCCCCAAAGTCTTACACGTTCAGACTCCCAGGTTTGGGGAGGTGATTGGATCATGCTACAACTACCAGTGGACTGATCCACTGAGGAGTTCACAGCCAAATATGTATGTCACTGGATGCTTGCCTTTGGAGGGTAAATCTCCCTCTGTGGCTCCACTCTCTCTGCTTCGTGGCTGCCTTGAAGCTTGCAGCTTCCTCGCCATGCCCACCGATGAGCTGAATGTACTAACAGCAGGTGGGGCTTGGATGGAAGGGGAGGGGTCACTGTGGGCTCCTTGGAAGGGCCTATTCTGCCCAGCGCTTCTCTGAGTCCTGGCCACCCCACAGAGAGCTGGCCCATGAACCAAAATCAACCTCTCCTTTAAGGCGCAGGGGTCGTGTATTTTGTCCAGCAACAGGAAAATGACATGCCCCGTTTTAAAGCATCTGTTAAATAAAATTACTTTTATAATAATGCTAGCCTAGTGCTGACATTTACACTGACAGTGCAAAAACAACAGCAGCTGGAAGTCTCAGTACCCTGGCATAAATCAAGGGGTGCGGCCACTGTACTAGTATTCACTCATTTCTTCACCATCATTTTCTAACTTGCAGCTTTTTTAATAAAGCAAGCGTTGGGGCAGGGTGTAGAGCTCAGTGTCAGACCTCCTGTCTGCGTGGACAAAGCCATGGGTCTGACCTTAGCACTAGAGGAAAGGCAGCGACAGAAGGAGGGAGGGAAAGATGAAGGGCAGGAGGAGGAAGAGGGGGCCACTTAGGAAAGCTATTGATAAAGCAGTAAAAATCAATTTTATTAAAACTTGAAGTTTGAGTACGTTTCTTTTAATATTCTATGTGACAAAACAGGAAATACACAGAAAGTACTTTTGCTATACTCCAAATTCCAACAACTGGAGAAAAAACTTGTGTGACTGAGTTGTAAGCTGAGTGGTGAGCTGAACCTATGTCAACATGGAACCCCTTTTTACTTGAAAGTATGACTGACAAATGATGGTATTTGCCAAATTTGAGTATTTGGCAGAAATTTTCTTGAAAATGAAGACAGTAAGCCTGTCACATCAGGGAAAACATTTCAATGTGTCTGTTGGCAATGACAACATTTAAGCTTTCAAGTGTAACATGTTTTGGAAAATTTGTTTCTGCTAACCACAAGCTTGTCTGCTCCTTTCCACTGAGAGATACTGCTGATGCATTTAGTTACATTTTTAAAAATATTGTTGCTAGGTGTGGTAGCGTGGGCCTGTAATCCCAGCACTTGGGAGGCTGAGGCAGGAAGACTGCTGTAAATTCAAGGCCAGCCTGGGCTACAAAGTGAGTTCAAGGCCAGCCTAGACTGCATAGTAAAACCCTACCTCAAAAAAATATATATATATTGTTGAGTGAAATGTGTCAACATATGGATATTTACATAAACCAATGAAGGGAATCAATATTTTCTAGATTACTAATGTGTAAAACTATAAAGCCATACATACATCAAAGCCTGTTCAAAATGTAAGACTGTACTAGCTTGGTGACCCCCCAAAAGGATCTCATTGAGATCATCCCAGATTATTCAAGTAAGCCCTAAATCCCCCCATTCCCACAGTCTTGCCAGCATTTGTTATTGTTTGATTTCTTGATGACAGCCACTCTTTCTGGGTAAGATGGAATCTCAGTGGTGTGTTAATTTTCAATCCTCTAACAGCCAGAGATGTTGAACATTTCTGCATGTATTTACAGTATTGGTCATTTGTACTTCTTCTGAGAAGTACCTATTCATTTCACTTGTCCATTTTATTGATTAGGTGTTTTATTTGTGGAAGGGTCTACTTTTTTGAATTCTTACATATTCTAGATATTAGTCCTCTAAGGAATAGCTGGAAAAATTATTTTTCCACTGTGTAGGTTGTCTCTTCACTTTATTAGTTGTTTCCTTTGCTGTGAAGAAGCTTTTTTAAAAATTTTAAAGAAAAAAATGAAACAGAGAGTAGAAATAATACATAATTTCAAAAAAAGTAAGAAATCACTAGTTGATAATTACATATTTTCCTCTTAGAAGTAGTTGTTCAAGTTACAAAAGTAAAGCATACAAAGTGGACATTTAAACAGTGAGACTGCAATCAGTTCTGTTCATCAATCCTACAAAAACTTAGTAATATGGTTATCAATCTTACACACTTTAACATACAGGCAGCTCTATCCTTTAGAATACTTTCTTTTCCTCTTTTTTTTTTTTTTTTACAAAAACTATAATCAATTCTCATAAACTGTTTAGAAGTTCTACACATGTATAAGTCTCTACATGTATACCTAGCCTTTCTGTATTAGAGGGAAAAACAAATCAAAACAAGTCAACAAAACAAATTCCTAGAAAAACACGAAATGAAAAAGACATATAAAACCATAATACTAGGTGATCTACAGTTGTCATCAAGATGTCTCTTGTTATTTTCAATAAAATTGTCTATATCATCAGGCATAGTATAATTAAACATAGTAGTACACAGCACTATTAATAAAATCCAAACATTGGAGACATTATAGGACTTCAAAGTCAGTTAATAATCAAACAAGAATGGGTGTCCTATTTAATCTTGTCATCTTTAGAGTAGCTGCCTCTACTCTCAGACTTGATACTATCAAGCATACCAGATTCAAATAAAATTAGTCAAGACAAAACAGCAATATAGCCAATCTTCTCTGCCTCATCTCTGCTATGCTATTTTTCTGTCATTGTTGTTTACTTTTCTCCTTCATTCCACTGTCTGCCCCTTTCTTTGAGGCCTTTCTGCCATTGTTCCTGGAATCCTGGTGATTTTCTTCTCTCTCTCTAGAATATCCCTCAATATTCTTTGCAGAGTTGGATTGGTGGTCACGAATTCCCCCAGTTCCTCTTTGTTGTGGAAGTATCTTGTCTCTCCATTAATTTTGAGAGACAGTTTTGCAGGGTACATCAATCTGGTTTGGAGATTATTTTCTTTCAGGGCTTGAAATATTTCAGGCCAAGCTCTTCTTGATTTGATAGTTTGCATCGAGAAGTCCACTGTGATTTTGATGAGTTTTCCTTTACAGGTGATCTGTTTCCTTTCTCTGACCATGCTTAATATTCTGTTCTTGTGATGGATTTCTGGGATCCTGACTATTGTATGTCTCGGTATAGATCTGTTTTAGTTGTAGCTGGCTGGAGTTCTGTATGCCTTATATATCTGAACATCACTTCTGTTTCCTATGCTTGGGAAGTTTTCCTTAATTATTTCTGTGGATAGCCTTTTTATTTCATTTGTATTTGTCCCCATTTCTTTCTTTTTTATTCTTAAGTTATAAATCCTCTTGTTGTCTAGCCTTTGTATCATTACTTCCTGGTTCCTTGTTATTTTTAAGAGATCCTTTCACAATCATATATTGCAAATCTATCTTCAAGTTTTGAAAGTCTGTCTTGAGTTTCTGTCAAGAAGTTTTGCCAGCTTTCAATGGAGTTTTTAATTTCCTGATATTCTCTAGATTTTATTTATATTCTTCATCAAAGTCTTCTCTCCTTTCTCTGGGTTCCTCCATTCTTCCATTTGTGTCTTCTTGAGGAGTGCCCAGCATTTCTTTTATTAATCTTCTTATATCTTGCTTCACCTGAGTTAGAATTTCAGATTCAAGTTTGTCGATGAGGTCACAGAAGTATTTCTTTATTTCCGTTGACGTTGTGTCTGATATTGCATGTTTGCTGCCCTTGATCTCCTCTGTATTTACCTCTCCTGGATTTATTTTCCCCGAGTCAGTGGCTAAAGGCTTTTTGTTGTTTCTCTGTCTTGTCATGTTTCTGGTTTCTTTCAGACAGGTGAATGGTGGAGGTCTCAGGACCTTTTCATACTGCTTACAGTTTTTCTGAAGCATACTGGCTAGGGAAGTGCTGCCCTCTCCAGTTTGCTGTTGATCTGTGAGGTGCACACCGGGGCGATGTGGGCCAGCCCTTCCCCTAACCAGTGAGTGTCTTCAGCACATTAGTCTGTGCCCTGCGGATGTCACAGGTTTGGGACAGCCTCGTCCCTGGCCATTGGGTCCTGACCAGGGGTGTGGCCCAGCCCAAGCAGATCCTACCAATCTGCTTTGGGCCAGGAGCCACTGGCTGATGCCACTTCAGTTGTTGATTCAAGCCTGTCCTGTCCAACGCCAGCATGTTGTCTAGCCAGTCACCCCGCTCTGGGGAACCCAGTTCTCAGCACTCACCAAAGTCCATGCAGCTTGGTTCACCGGTTCCGCCCACCAAGGGTCTCAGGTTCACCAATACCCACTCTTGGCAGGGCCACGACCACAGCTTGATCATGAGTCACCCAGTACAGTGACGGGAGTGTGCCCAACTCCAGCCCTCTGTCCACGCTTTTTTTCTTTTCTTTTCTTTTTCCTCAGTTTTTTCCTGGGTCATGAGAATTCCTCTCCTTTCGTCTGGTCTTCTCCATAGTGTTAAATTCTAGCATCTGAGTTGTTTTTTTCAGAGAGGCTCTCTATCGTGCTACCTATCAATCTGCCATCTTTTCTTCTCTCTTCTTCAACTCCAGAGGAAGAAGCTTTTTTAATTTGATATAACCTCATTTGTTGATTCTTAATATAATTTATTGTGCAACTGGAGTTCTGCTCAGAATAGTTCTTGCTTACACATATAATTTTAAGAATTTTACCTATTTTATCTTCCAGAAGTGTTATTTTAATATTTAGAACTTTGATCCATTTTGATTATAGTTTAGTATGTCATGAGAAAGGGGGTCTTGATTCAGTCTTCCACATGTGGACAACCAGTGCTCCCAGCACCATTTATTAAAGAAGCTCTATTTTCTCCAGTATATTCTGTGCTGCTGTCAAAAATCAGACAGCTGAATATGCCGAAAGTTGCTTCTGCCTGCTCTGTTTCATTCCAATGATTCAATTTCTTTTTATTAGTATATATTTGTGGTACATGATAAATATATTCATGCCACAATTTTTAAAAGGCTATTAAAATACTCCTGGTTTTTCAATTGTACATCTCTGTAAGACTAAATCATTTTTATATACTTCAGTCAAAAGAGTATACTGTAATAGTATGAATGTACAAGCAGATATAAGGATTCAGTTGTTACCAATAAAGCAAATATTAAAGAGAATTTCAAACATAAAGTTAATCACTAATTTTTAGCTTTGGTGAAAAGTTTATCATAAAGGTATGCTTTATGTTACTAGGTAATGGAATTTTAAATTTAAGTGAATATGTTTAATTTCTCAGCTTTAACTTCTAATACAAGTGACAATAGTCTATATAACTACAAGTTCCTTGGAGTCCTCAATAATTTTTAAGAATGGAGAGAGAACCAGGTGTGGTGGCACATACCTCTAATCCCAGCACTCTGGCAAGTCAAACCAAGTTTGAGCCCAGCCTGAGCAATTTAGCCATTTAGCAAGATGTTGTCTCAAAAAATTTTTTTTAAAAAGCGCATGCCGGGGGGAGTGAGGATTCAGCTCAGTGTGAAGGCTCTGGGTTCAACCCTTATTGCAAAAAAGAAAAGAAAAGTGCAGTATAGTGTGTTCTGTGAGACAATGTGTTTGCGAACCACAAGTGTACACCATAAGTGAAAGAAGACAAATACGCTAATTTAGTCAAAAAGGAAACATAGAGGTGAGGATTTCTACTCTTTTGAACTATACATTAGATTTTCAGAATCAGAAAAGTGGAGAAAAGCTCTTCTAGGCAAAACAACCTCATGAACATATTATACAATTAGAAGCACCTGTAAGAAAGATAAGGTTTGGGGAAACTGGGCTTATTCTCAGATGCCTAGGTTATTAATCTTTTTTTTTTTTTAAACGTAGATGCATGGCTGAATTTCAGGATCTTTAAGCTGTCTTAATGTAAAAGGATTGGTTTTCTAAATGTGTATATCACACTATTCCTTATTCCTTGTGCTTCAAGTAGATGGAATGAGTCTTTAAACACTAAACTAGCTAACCACAATCCCCTCTGAGTCTTCATACATACTTTTATCTCCTCCTGGAACACTCATGTTTTTACTTTTTGTTTGATATATTATTTTGCTAGGGCTGCCACAAAAAGGTACCACTACTGAGTAGTTTAAACAACAGAAATATATTTTTCTCATATGTCAGAAGACTAGAAATCTGGGATCAAGGTGCTAGCAGAGTTGGTTTTTTCTGAGGTCTCTCTCCTTGACTGATAGATAGCCATCTTTTACTTGTGTCTTCACATCATTGTCCTGCACATGCCTGGTCTAAATTTTCTTAAAGAAAGTGGTTACATTGGATTAAGGCTCACCCATATGATTTTAACTTCATTATTTCTTTAAAAATCCTATCTCCAAATATAGTCATATTCTGACAATGCAGCATAGGATTTCAACATATGAATTAGAAGGAAACACAGTCCAGTCCATGACACTGGCTAATTCCTACTAACTCTGGGAATCTTCCTAAATCATGTCCTTTCTTAATAGAGTTTTCCTCGCTCCTGAACTTAAATGAAGAACCCTGTTATATTTCACATAGCATCCTACACTTATCCTAAATGTCATTTGTCATAAAAATAGAACAGTTGGTATAACTGTTTTAAGACTATCTCACCTACCAAACTCTAGGTGCCACAAGGACAGAACTGTCACATTCATCACTGGGTCCACAGAGTGGAAAACAGTGCGGGACAAACAGGGTTCACTCAGAGAGTGTGTAAAGGAATGTTGTATAAGATCACATTTGAAAGTTTCAAAGACAAACACTCAATGTCTACAAGACTAATAGGAAGCATTCTGAGACAGGCAGAGGTACCCACAAGAGATGTACCAGCAAATTACCAATCTTGACAGTACCATTGCACTGGCTTTTAATCCCACTAAAGTACTGGTTTAAGAAAGTAAGGATTTAACTTTAAATCTCACTTTTTAAATTTAACTTTAAAGTTAAATCCTTACTTTCTTAAACCAGTACTTTAGTGGGATTAAATCCTTACTCCAGTCCTATCTCAATTATTAACCAGCAATATTCAAGTGAAGCAATGCACCTTAACTTTTGCAATATTTCTTAGTCCTCATGTATAAGAACAGAAATTATTTAAAGCCAACACTGGTCACAGTTTAAACAGAAAATCCCTGACCAGTGACTGTCCCAAACACACAAACCAACTCTACTCTACCTGACTGGGACCTTTGTCTACCATTGATAAGAAGGTCAATTTCAACTTTATCATCAGCTTTTGGCAGAATCTCTGGAACCCACCATCAGACCTCTAAAGTTTTTTCCCAGGCTGCACCAGGGAGTTGCAAATAAAACTAAGCTCCAAAGAAGCTCTGCAACTTCCCAAAAACCTAGGACTCAGAAAGCAGTTGCAAGTCAGAGATCATAAGGGCAGTTGAAGTCTATAACCACTATTAATCTTGCAACTGATTAGGAGTTAAGAAGTTACATCTATGTGTTTTGGAGGAAAATGGATTTGAGTTTAAAATACAAAAATACAAATGAATGGCTACAATATTTTGGGAGAATAAGAAAGTGTGTCATGTACTTTTAAAATAACTATTGTTTATATGTTTATAGTACATAATGATTACATTTATCATGGGAAGTTGGTACATACACATGACATTTCTTTCTGGTTGTTGTTTGTTTGTTTTTGAGGTAGGGTCTCATTTTGCTGGCCGTGATCTCATTGGGTAGCCCAGGATGGCCTTGAACTCACAGTGATCCTTCTGCCTCAGCCTCCTGAGTGCTGGAATTACAGGCATGTACCACCATGACCATCTGGCATTTCTTAATTTTTTTCAACCTGCTCTTTGTAACTCTTGGACCCACACGTACATATTATATATATGTACACATATATTAACTTGTTATACATGTTTGTAGTACATGCTGATCATGTTACTTAGACAGACTTGGTGTGTGTACACAGCACTTCAATTCCCCCCACTTTTAAAATCTTAACCTCCCATACTCTTTTTAAAATTTTGAAAGTTAGCTGTGGCTGTTATAGTAAGAGTATCAGCTGCATTTGCTTTCGATGCAACCAAGGGGTTGGTGGATCATAGTCTGGGAAGGTCACAGAGGCTAACTTTAGGTAATCTAAATGGCCCCTGACCCCTTCCTCTCGGGCACTGTTCCCTTTCTCTGTTTCTCAGTCTCAATGAACAAAGCAGCTACGCCCCACCATGCTCTTCCACCATAATGTTTTATCTTGGAGCCAGCTGACCACAGACTCAACAACATTAAAACAGAAGCCAAATTAAACCTTTTCTCCTTTTAAATTGTAGGTGTTAGACATTGTGTCCAGCAAAGGAAAATTTGACTAATATGCTGGAAAAGTATGTAACATGGAGAAACGAGCATTTGCCTAACCATGTGTCTTGACTACTCATTGGACTTTGAACAAGATTCTACCTTTATTACTGTCTCTTCAGCTGAAGATAATACCACAACAAGTGGCTGTATTAAGGGCACATATGGAAATGTTTAAATGGAGAGGTGAAGAATGAAGGCATCTACAGATTTTTTAGAACCCACGGAATACTGGCACCCACTTCTTAAGAACTGTGTGTTCTTGGACAAGTTTCACCTCCTTTAGGTCTAGCTTTCTTCATTTGTAAAACTGAAATAATAATAGTACTAGGCATAAAGGCACATGCACACAAGCTCAGTACCTTAGAAGGCTGAGGTAAGATGACCACAAGTTTGAATCCAGCCTAGGCAACTTAGCCACGTAGCAAGACCTTGTATCAAAATAAAAACTAAAAAACAGACTAGGGATGTGGTGTAGTAGGAAAGTCCTGGGTTCAGTCCCCAGCACTGGGGAATGTGCTTGTTGCGATAACTAAATACGACAGTAGTTACACTGTACTTAGCACCTGCAACAAAGGAAGCATCCATAAGTGTCAGCTATTTTCTTTAATGTTTTGTAATTGCCAGAGACTTTCATCTAACATGATCTCATTTGATCACCTTAGAAAGCTATGGTTTCCCCACATTCTTCCAACTTGCATCCCCTTCTTTTTCCTTCTCCCTCAGGGATGCCCCACACTTTTAGGCCACCAGGCTTCACTTCCCTTAGCATCTCCCACATCCTCTACCTTCTGTGGTATAAGCACGTGGGCTCCCTTCCTACATGCCCTTTAGACATTTCACTTTCTGTTTCTGGAAAATACAACTTGTGCTTCTCTGTCTGAAATGTTCTTTCTCCCCGTTTTTATCAGGGTTTTATCTACTTTTTTTTCTGGTGTCAAGTCCTCTCAAAGCTATCTTTTCTGCAATGCAGGGAAGTATTCTCATGGCCCCCAAATTTACTTCTACACTAAATTATTATTTCATATAAATAACTCTTTGCTGGTATGTCTATTTCCTTTACATCCTCAGAGACAAACACAGTGTCTGGCACATAGGTGACTAATTACTATGGTTTGTCCAGAACTGGTTTTAACACTCAAACACTGTGCTCCAGAAAAACCCTGTGGTTCTTGGTGGTTGGTAAATATATATTCAGTACATTTTATTTAATAAATAGAGACTGCATTTACTGTCTTCTCTATCTCTACTGCCGACTTCTCAAACCAATGTTATCTTCTTCCATTCTCTCCCTCCCCTAGCTGCTGGCCCACGGCATGTTGTTCTCCTCACGGCCAGATGTACTAGGCAGTTTATAATCTTTCACACATCAAACTTTCAATAATGGTCATTAATAATTAGAGGCTAATCACATGATATACCTATTCTTTCTTAAAGTGAAGCAAGCCAGGAGTAAAACATTCACATTTATTAAGCATAGGGCTATGTGGATTCAAGGCACCACCTCATGTATTACTCTACATAATTCTAAATGCTGTGTCATATGCTTTCATTAAAATAATTACAAGATGTTGCTGGGTGTGGTAGTATATGCCTGTAATCCCAGCATTCTGAAAGCTTGAGGAAGAGAATCCCAAATTCAAACCCAGCCTGCGCAATTTAGCAACTTAGTGAGACTCTGTCTCAAAATTTAAAAAATAAAGTATGGGGGCCACGGGGGATGAAACTTAATGGGAAGGCCCTAAATTCAGTCTCCAGCACAACATCCTCCTCCTCATGAGATATGATCGATGACTGCTAAAAGTTTCCTAAATAAGGATTTCCCAAGAGTGAGGATATAGCTCAGTGGAAGGACACTCATTTACTACATGTGTGGCTCTGGGTTTGATTCCCAGCACCGCAAAAATGCAGTGTTTTCAGATGTGATGACTCATGGCATTAAAAAAAAATTTAAGGCAATGAGAAAAGCAGTTCTCCTTTTTTATGAAATCAAAACAGAATGGTGTTTTGGGAAGTTCATAATAAATTATTTTTCTTTTTCTCTCTCTTTTTTTTTTTTTTTTTTTGTACCAGGGATCAAACTCACAACCTTGTGTTTGTCAGGCAGGCGCTTATACCGCTGAACTAAATCCCTAGCCCTTTTTCTCCTTTTTAACTGTGAAAATATATGTACAGAAATGACCTCTAAAAATGAGTAAGCAAGTATTTGAATTAATCAAGTATTTTTAAGTCAAGACAGGTTTTGTTGTTGTTGCTGTTGCTATTACTGATGTTTTAATATCTTAAAAGCAGAGGTTTTCGTCAACCCTCACAGTCCTTAAGACTAAATATGAGGCCAGGTATGGTGGTTCATGCCTGTAATCCCAGCACTCAGGAGGCTGAGGCAGGAGGATCCATGTAAGTTCGAGACCAGCCTGGGCTACAAAGTGAGCTCAAGGCCAGCCTGAACTGTATAACTTTCGTCAAAAAGACAAAAAAAAAAAAAAAGAAAGAAAGAAAGAAAGAAAAAAGACTAAATATGAATCATCTCTTAGCAAAGAATAATGCCTGGAAATTGCCTGTTTACACATTCCTCTCTCCCACTGAAATCTAAGTTCCTTGAGGGTAGGATTAGATTTGGTTTCTTATTGCATCTCTAGAACCTTAGAAAAACTCTTGTCTTTGGGACAAAAGCAAATATTTCAAGCAGTAAGGTAGCAGAAAAAAGTGAGTGGGCTATTGTAAAAACTAAGCTTTAGCTGGGGATTTAGCTCAGTGGCATAAATGCCTGCCTGGCAAGCACGAAGTCATGAGTTTGATCCCTGGTACCAAAAACAAAAATAAAAGCCTTATCAGAAGGGAAGGTATTATATCAGAAATGCATGTATATTTTACTTGCAAAACATTTCCATTTATACACAAAAGAACATGCTGGAAATGAACAGTAATTGTAAAGCTGGCTTTTCTCTTGAACTTGTAGAATTTCCATATCACAGTAAAAAGTTAATTCAGCATCTGATTCATGGTTAGTAGAAGATCCACCAGAAAGCAAGGTGGCCTGAATACATAAAATACAATGACTTTTTTGTCCAAAAACCGAAAAATCTGAATGCAATGTTTTTTTTACCTCTCATAGCCAGAGATTCATTTACCACACACACACACACACACACACACACACACACTTCCTGTAACTATTTCCAGGCTGTAGTAATCCCAGTTACTTGAAAGGCGGAGAGAGAAAGATTACAAATTTGAGGCCAGCCTGAGTAGTTTAGCAAGACCCTGTATAAAATAAAGAGATAGGGTGGGATGGGGGTGTAACTCAGCATTTTTGGAGTTCAATCTCCAGGACAACAAAAACCAAAACAACAGCATACTTGGGTTCAACCTCCAGCTCCAAAACCAAACAGAAACCAAACAAACAAACAAATTAAAAAAAAAAAAAACTATTTCATGGCATAAACCAGGACAATCATCCTGTTTTGTATATTTCAATGTTCTACTATTATCAATGTTATATTCCAAGTCTTGGAAATGATAACATGTATCATATCTATATGTACCTTTCATCCATACATAAAAACACATCTAAATTACCTGGAACTCCTATTTCCTGAAGTTCATGAATAAATCAATTACTGCTAATTTCAAAAGCAAACTTTTCCCAAGAAAAGTTGCTAAAACTGATACAAAATTATCAAACAACTAACTTGGACCAAATTACTTCAATCTCAGATCCTTCTTAAATTCAAGGGAATGTGAATTGCATTCCGTACAAAATTCTGAGATTAAACAATTGGCCTAGAATTTCTGCCCTCATTTACATTCACCCAGGGAGGAACATATATCAGAGGTCAATGTTTTCATTAACTAAAAGACAGTAACAAACCATATAGACATCAAGTATGAACAGCCAGGTGTGGTAGTGCATGCCCATAGCTTCAGTCATTCAGGAGACTGAGTCAGGAGGATCATTCAAGCTCAGGAGATTGAAACCAGTCTGGCCAATATAGTGAGACTTTGTTTAAAAAAAAAAGAAAAAGAGTAGATAATTAAATTGTGTGGTAGTGATATCATGGAATATTATACTGAACTGAAAATAAAGGAGCCACACCTGTATATATCACCATGGATCAAAGTCATCAACACTATGTTAAAAGTAAGATAAAGAAAAAACAAGTTTTTTGTTTTTGTTTTTTTTGAGACACAGTCTCAGTATGTACTTCAGGCTGGCCTTAAACTCATTACATAGCCGAGGTTGGCCTCAAATCCACAGCAATCTTCCTGCCTCAGCCTCCTGAGTGCTGTGATTACCATGTCTGGCCTATTTTATTTTTCTAAGTGTCAGATGTGAAAAACCCAACTACATAATGATACATACAAATTTTAAAACAAATTGTAAAAAACTCAACAGGGTAAGAAACACAAAATTTTGTCATGGGTATTTGGGTAACAGGGGGAGGTAAACTAAACTGGTAAAGGGTACACAGGGACTCTAATATTAGTCATACTTGGTTTCTCAAGCTGCATCATAGATACATAAGTTTTTTATTGTTATTATTCGTATTATACATATATGCTGTGACCTTCATGTGTTTGCTTAATAATATCTTTTTGGAAGTAAATTTTAGGGCTGGGAAGGTAGCTCAGTGGTACTGTACTTGCCTATTATGTGCAAGGCCTTGAGTTCAATCCTAGCACCAAAAAAAGGTAATTTTTCAAAAACGATTTTCAACAATACAAATATAATATACCTAGAATATTATATGTTTAAATAAAATGGTAGAAGTGGAGATTTTTAGTTAAATAAAAATATTTTCATAGAGCTGCATAGTATTTACCATTAAAATTTAGAATAACTGTTCTAAGGGCAAGAAATTCAACTTAGTAATACAATTACTCTTCTATGAGTTGAGGCAAATCTAATTAGCCCATTTTGCCATATGCTGAGCAAAGGCAGTAGATTTCAGAAGTACATGAAATAAACAGTGGTACACACTTGTAATCCCAGCTACTGGGGAGGATGAGGAAGGATGTTCATAAATTCAAGGGCAGCCTGGGCAATTCAGAAATACTCTTTCTCAATATAAAAATAAAAAGGGCTGGGAAAGTAGCTCAGGCAGAGCACCCCTGAGTTCAATCCTCAGAAGCACAAAAAAATAGGAAGAAGAAGGGGTGTGAGGGGGAGGAGGAAGGGAGAGAAGAAGAAAAGGAAAGAGAGAGAGAGAGAGAGAGAGAGACAAAGGAAAAAAAAGAAAGAAAGAGGATCTATGGGCCCAGAGTCCCTTAAGCCCTTCGTATTTCCATCACCATTCTCTCATATAAACATTCACACCCTTACACTATGTAGTGAGGGTTTCACAGGAAATAATTTAGTAAGAGAACTCAGAAGTCCCTAATGGTTAGCTCTGATATGATAGGTTTCAAATTGATGAGCCCACCATCTTTATAAGAGTAATTCAGACAAAAGGATGACAACAGTAAGTAGGCAGTTTTCAAAATTAAAATTGATGAGCCTGCTCCTGTACTTGTCAAGAGTTTATTGATCTCAACGTCAGTAGTGCTAGTGGGAGATGTGAGTCAGGGCATTGCTGAACTGGTCCTGTGGGTCCTCGCCTGCCAGGGAGCGTCAAGTTAGGTCCAGGAGGATCGTGAGGCTGCTTTAGCATTAACAGCAGGGAAGACACGTGCCCCACAGAACCCAACATATTGACAGTGCATTAACATAAGAAGGAAGAGTCTATCTTGGCTAAACATATTTGTAAATTTCTCTAGATAAAACATGAAATTAAAATAGCTTGGTAAACAAAATTTTGAGTTCCCTCTAGCAACTCACTGTTGTTTTGATAGATTGCTAATTCAGTACAGATAGGATTGATTCTCTACAAACTCATGAGCATAAACAAATACTACTTCAGTAGTAGCAATTTTTAACTACCCAAATTATCTTCAAATTAAATTTCCTAAGTATCAGAAGAAAAGCTTTAATTATATGACTTCTTACTGGTAGTTTTGACTCAGCAGAACCTCTTGAGTAAGTTGGAGGAAGAAACATTCTGCTAGATGCTTTACATAACTCAATAAAAAGAGCCAAGCATGGTGCTGAGGACTTGATGTGTATTGTCTCTTGATGCGTATGGTAAGCCTATAAGGGAAAACTTATCTTCCATTTGATATTTACAGAAAGTGAAACACTAAGTCACTTGCTCAAATTCACTTAATTACAAGAATACAGTGCAGGACCCCACACCAGGCCTAGCTAACACTAATGCATTAATGCATCAATGTAGTCAAGAGATTAGCATATTCCAACCTCTTTAGCGCTGTCTTTGGATAACCTGTCCATTGAAAAGCTTAGGAAACAGTTTCTTTCAAAGCACAGCCACAAAGATATTTCACCCTCTTATCTCTGAATTCCCCTCAAAACAACAGAGAAAAAATCCACTAGTAGCAAAGACAAAGTCCACACTATCTGAAGAGACAAAGCTGATGTAAGAGTGGGGAAGAGGCAGAGGGTAAAAGAGTAAAAGAGAAACCTGAGAGCCTGCAGAGGGGACCCCAGGCAGGAGTGAGCAGGCCTAACCTGCAGGATCCAAGGCAGCAGGCAAGTGGCAGGAGGCTACTTCTCTGGGAAAAGTGAGTGGCCCTAGAACAAACAATGTGTGACTGCCCTATCAAAAAGGGTGCAGCAGGCCTATAATATCAGCACTCTAGGAAACTGAGGCAGGACAATCACAAGCTTGTGCCTACCTGGGCAATTTGGTGGAGATATTGTCTCAAAAAAAAAAAAATGGGGATAAGCTCAGTACAAAGCTCAGTGGGTTCAATTCCCAGTACCACCACTAAAACAAAAAATAAAGCAAAAGAATTGTTCACCTTTAATGAGTCTGCTATGGCTTCAATACTCATGAACCCTCCAAAACACACACTGAAACTTAATTACCGGTGCAACAAATGGGAAGTGTTCAGTTCTTAAGGGTGCTGACCTCATTAATGGATTAATGCTGCTTAAAAAAGGACTTGTAGGAGTGGACTTAAAATTTTTTGTTCTTCTGCCAAGTGAAGAACAGTGATTTTTTCTCTAGGGGACACAAAAGTCAAGGCACCATCTCAGATGCAGAGCAGAGGCCCTCCCCAGACAGCAAAGTTGCCAGCGCCTTGACCTCGGACTTCTCAGGCTCCAGAACTGCAAGACATTAATTCCTGTTCTTCATAAATTACCCCATCTCAGGTATTTGGTTACAGCAGTGCAGAAGTGACTAAGACAAAGCCCCACACAGATATACAATATAGTTACTCACTCTGTGTTCATTTGTGTGTATGTGTGTATAAACTGGAGAGACTGAGTTTTAAGTAAGTAAGCACCAGTCACTTGAACAAAATCTCTAACAAAGAACCCAAATAAATATTTGTCAGCAATTAATAAAGTTACTCATGTAGATGTGTATTCAACAGAAGACTGCTATGTCTAATTTTATTTATACTTTTTGGCCTGGGATATGTGTTTCAAATGGACATTGTATATATTTGCTTCATTAAAATGAACAATACTTGTAAAAACTATAAAAAGAGAAAAGAGCAGAAGCAAAAAACTTGAGCCCAGCGAGGTGGTGCACACCTGTAATTCCAGCTACTCAGAAGACCAAGACAGGAGGAACACAAGTTCCAAGTCTGTCTCAAAATAAAACTTATTTTTAATTTTAATTTATTTATGTATTTTTGGTACCAGGAATTGAATGCAGGACCTTGCACTTGCCAGGCAGGTCCTTGCTGCCTGCCTCACCATGGACTGTTACTTTTTTGCCATGCTGCCCTGTCTTGGATCTTGCTGACTATAAGCTGAAATTTCTATAAACTGTGAACCTAAATAAACCTTTTACTTATGGGTATCAGGTAGTTGATCTTAGTAATGAGAAAAGTAACTAAGACAATTTTATTTGAAGTGGACAGCCTCAGCAATAAGTCCCTGCCCCATGAAACACATTATCTGAGGAGCTAATCCATTTGTAGAATGTCAACCAGTGTTTTTCAAACTTTTGAACAAAGACCTATAGCAAAAAAACACGTTCTATATGGTGAGCCAGGAGTGCAACAAATGTATCATGAAATAATATCATCCCTTTTTATGTGCAACACATTTTCATATTTTCTATTCTGGTCTGTTTTATTCTAAGCTTTTCAATGCTGGTTACAAACCACTAAACTTACTTCATGAGTCGTTAATGAATTGCAACTTACACTTTAAAACATAGTGCAAAAGACTGAGGTGTATTTTATCAAAAAGAAAAAAGAAAACACTTTGGAATAGAAAATTGGAGGTGATAGAGAGGATAGCAAGAAAACGGAGATTTGACAGAAAAGGTATTTGACCTGAGCGGTCACGACCATCTTTGACAGGCAATAAATGGGAAGAAGGCTGTTACCCAGGGCGGGAAGGCAAGGCAAGGCTCAAAAGCAGGAAAACAAAGGGTCTGCTAAAAGCAGAAGAGATAAAGCCTTTGTTCTGTAAACCAACATGTATGTTTAAGTCTAAATTCTGACACTAGGACTAGATCTGAAAAATCAAAAGCTGATTCAAGGAAAAACAAATAACCTGTAGTCTGCCTCTTATGCAAACCAGTCTAACTGCACAGACTTACCTGTAGAAGTACTGCCCCAAATAGGTTAAATAGGTAAGGCAGGGTGAGGAGTTTGAACTTGAACTAAACAAAGAGCTATTGTGGGTTAAAATGTAGGCATATAATTAAAACAGGGCATTGAGAAGATTAGTCTACTCTGGAATGCAGCACAGAATGGTGAATTTTTTCCTCCATTATCTTTGGCTTGTATTTTGAGCTGTAAGCACATGATCATAGCAATATGAACAATCAACCACAAAGGCTGTGTGTATGAATGTAGTTTAGTATTTGTTAACTGAAGAAATATTTTTTGAGGATCTATTTTTTATGCATTTTGCTAAGTTA
The DNA here is from genome assembly GCA_004027455.1 of Hydrochoerus hydrochaeris. Taxonomy (NCBI): domain Eukaryota; kingdom Metazoa; phylum Chordata; class Mammalia; order Rodentia; family Hydrochaeridae; genus Hydrochoerus; species Hydrochoerus hydrochaeris. Next base: position 297,250 of record PVLA01000839.1, on the reverse strand, counting down.
CAATAAAAACAAATTTTGGGGTCTGAGGTATAGTTCAGAGGTAAACCTACATCTAAACATGTCCAATGTGCTAGTATGAAAAAAAAAATCATAAACTACAACCTGACTCATAATGAAAGGGAATTTAAAAAGCATTGAAGGCTGAGTCACATTAATGTGTCAGCATTCCTGTACAGAAAGGAGAATCTTTGATGCTTAATGGGGAAAAATGGGAAAGAATCCATATAAAATGACTAAATTTACTATTCTCATAAGACCAAATGGCATTTTTCCTATTCTTTCCTTACTTTGCTAGTGCTTCTGTACCAATAAATAATTTCAATGACAACTATGACTCTCACTTCTGGAGATATGCAGAAATATGTTGAATATATTGCAGGGAGTCCAAGACTTCTTTGTGGGCTGCAAAAATATAGACAAAGAATCTGAAAAATTTAGGTACAATAGTGGGTCAGAAGTATCCAGAAGGTACCGTGGAAACACTGGGGAGAGGTAAGTATTTTATGTTTGAGCAGTGATATGTGGAAAAGGGTAGGGAAGATGCTTGAAGAAGTAACTCTGGAGCTCAGTACCAACACTGATCATTAGCATAAGTTAGAGAAGCAATTACTATGTGGGAGCCAGAAGCAGAAGCCTGCCAGAGATAAACACAGGACAGAAGATCACAGGGGGCTGACAAGCCATGCTAAGGGCCTTCAATTTTGACCTTGCAAGAAATGAAGAAAGTATTTATACACAGAAATGATGACGGTCAGACATGCACGTTAGATCACTTTGAAATTCATATAGAGAAAAGATAGAAGATACTGAGACCAGATATTGAGAAATCACATAAGTGAGTCACTCCAAGAGGGAAAACATGATGGCTTCAAGATGCAGGAACAGAAATGAAACTGATAGGAGAATTAAGTAAGAGGTAAAAGTAGGAGGGTTTTTCTTTTCTTTTATGATGATGAGAATTCAATTCAGGAACTCCAGCATGTTAGGCAAGAATTCTACAACTGAGTTACAAATGCAACTCTGAAATCAGGAAGGCTTTCAAGACATAGGCAGTCAAGGAGACCAAGAAGTTTAGAATGCTTTTCAAAGTTCTAGGTGAATGATGAGATCATATAGTGAAATAGGAACAGTAAAAGAAAATAAAATTGGTGAAAAGTGGGAGTGGGGCATCAGCAAAAGGCTATCAAAGATGCATTTTGCTTTATACATGTTGAACGTGAACTATCTATGGGGTAGCACATCTAGTTGTAGCCAATTGGGTACATCAGTCTGAAGAGAAAAGAACAGAGGTCAGAATAGAAGCCATGCATTTGGGAGTCGCCACCATGAAGAATAGTTTTATTTGCCCATACAGAGCTAGTGGAGCTCAAAGAAACAGCAATGAGCTGAGGTCAGAGAGTGGGGTATCTAACATTAGCAGGAATGGGTTACCACCTTAAATCTTAGGTCAGGAATCATTTCTAAAGCATATTCTTTTATTAGTCAAAACTCTTAAAGCTTCTTAGGAGCTAATAAAGAAAAAGCTGTGCTATGTCTTTCTTTGAAACAAGAGAAACAAAGGCCAGGGACACAGCTTAGTGGCACAGCATCTACCTGGTAAGTGCGAGGTTCTGAGTTCAATTCCTAGTACCCACCAAAAAAAACCAACCAAACAAACAAATTAAAAAGACCAACAGAAACAAAGGTCAAAATATAATTCACTAAGAATATTTAATTCTTAATATTTATTCAATAAGTTAACTGATATTTATTGGGCATGTACTGTAAGTACTGTATTAGCTGCTTTACAAGTATTTTTTACTGTAAACTTAATAACAACATTCACAAATGAAGAAATTTATAAGTGATGGATGAGGTCTGGGTAAAGTTAGACTCTCTTCTGTCTTCTGTCTCTGTCTCTGTCTCTTTGTCTTTCTTGGCACTGCTGGAGACTGAATCCAGGACACACACATGCTAAGTGAGTACTCTACCACTGAGCTACACTCTCAGCCCATGAGGTTCCATTCTTAACAACTGTTAAGTATAACTTCTCAAAGGTGCTGAAAATAAATGATAAGTGACCACAGCCAACTCACAGCCAACTTGCTACTGCTATATATAACAATGCTTAGCAATGACATTCACTCAACCTGTGACCATACCATAACATACATTTTTTAAAATTTTTATTTAAAGAGAAAAAAAAAGCAAAACAGAAAAAAGGGTAGCAACAATACAGAATTACAAAGGAAAAAAGAAAAAAAAAACACTTAAGAAATCACTACTTGATAAATTACATACTGTCATCTTGGAAATTTTGTTGTTCAAGTTACAAAATTAAAGCATACACAGTAGACATTCAAACAGTGAGACTGCAAACAGTTCTGCTCAACAATCTAACAAAAACTTAGTAATATGATCATCTATCTTACACACTTAAACATATGTGCAGTTATATCCTTTGGAGCACTTTCTTTTCCTCTTTTTTTACAATAGCAATTACACATTTTGGGTTTTATTACTCCTACAGTTCTTACTACTTTTTACACCAGAGACACAACATGGTATTTATACATATGATTCTTATTTCACTAATGAATACAGTCTCAAGTTGTCTCCATTTACCTATAAAGGCCTCAAGATCATCCTTTTTTAAAGCTGAGTAATATTCCATTGTATAAAAATACCACATCTTTCTCATCCACTCTGCAGTTGATGGGCATCTTGGTTGTTTCCAAGATTTACCTATTACAAATTGTGCTGCTATGAACATGGGTGTACATATATCACTGTGATATGACCTTTTCAGTTCTTCTTGGGAAAATATCCAGGCAGGGAATAGCTGGGTTGAATGGAACTTCCAATCCTAGTCTTCTGAACAATCTCTATACTGATTTCCACAGTGCTTGTACCAGTCTACATTCCCACCAACAGTGGAGCAGTGTTCCTTTTTCCCCGCAGCCTTGCCAACATTTGTTACCAGTTGATTTCTTGATGGCAGCTATTATTTCCAGAGTGAGATGAAATCTCAATGCTGTTTCAATTTGTATTTCTCGAATGACCAGTGATGGTGAACATTTCTTCATGTATTTATTTGCCATTTGTATATCTTTCTCTGAGAACTGTGTGTTCATCTCAGATGCCCTTTTTTGGAGAGGGTCTTTGAATTTGGGGAGCTTGATGTTTTTCAATTCTTTATATGTTCTGGATATAAGTCCTTTGTCTGAGGGGTTGCTGGCTAAAATTCTTTCCCATTCTGTGGGTTTTCTTTTCACTCTGCTGGTGACTTCTTTTGAAGTGCAGAAACTTTTCAATAACATGAGATCCCAGTTGTTGGTTCTTTGAAGTGTTTCCAGTGCAGTTTGCATTTTGTTTATGAATTCTCTGCCTACCCCTATGTCTCCAAGACTTCTGCCTACCTTGTCTTCCAGTAGATCTAGTGTTTCTGTTTTAATATTTAGGTCTTTGATCCATTTAGACTTTAGTTTTGTGCATGGTGATAGGCATGGATCCAGTTTCAGTCTTCAGCATTTGGAGAGCCAATTTTTCCAACACCACTTCTTAAAGAGGCTATCCTTCCAGTGAACATGTTTAGCCCCTCTGTCAAATAATAGGTGGCTGAGTGTCTTTGTAGTTTTGCTTGCATCTTCTAATCTGTTCCATTGATCCTCAGGTCTATTTCTTTGCCAGTACCATGCTGATTTTATCACTGTAGCTTTGTGGTACAGTTTCAAGTCAGGAATTGAGATGCCTCCTACCTTGCCTTTGTTGCCCAGAATTGCCTTTGCTATTCTAGGTTTCTTCTGTTTCCAAATGAATTTTAGGAGTGTTTTCTCTAAATTTGTGAGGTATGTCAATGGTATTTTTATTGGGATTATGTTAAATCTGTATAACAGTTTTGGGAGTATGGTCATTTTCACAATGTTGGTTCTTCCTAGCCAAGAGCAAGGAATATCCTTCCATTTTCTAATATCCTCTTCGATCTCCTTTTTTAGCGTAGTATAATTTTCAGCATATAGGTCTTTTACATTCTTAGTTAGGTTGATTGCTAAGTATTTCATTTTTTTAGATGTTTTTGTACAGGGCAATATTTCCATAACTTCTCTCTCAGTGAGTTTCTTTTTTGTGTACAGGAATGCTATTGATTTTTGAGCGTTGACTTTGTATCCAGCTACACTGCCGAATTTGTTTATTACCTCTAGTAGTCTTTTAATGGAGTTTTTTGGGTCTTCTATATAGAGTATCATGTCATCTGCAAATAGTGATAATTTAACTTCTTCCTTTCCTATCTTTATTCCTTTTATTTCTTTCTCTTGTCTGATTGCCCTGGCTAGTGTTTTCAGAGCTATATTATAGGAGTGGTGATAGTGGACATCCTTGTCTTGTTTCTGATTTTAAAGTGAAAGCTTTCAGTTTTTGTCCATTTAGTATAATGTTGACTGTTGGTTTGTCTCAACTTTATAAGGTTGAGGTAGACACTGTGTATTCTGAGTTTCTGAAGGGCATAACATACATTTTAAAGGAGATATTTTTACAAAATGATTTAAAGGAGGTATTACAAATGATTATTAGAATAAAAGTTCTAATAAGTGCCATAGTCCACAGACTCATTATTCTTTAATCACAGAGAGAAACATCAGAATTGAAACTGGAAGACTCAGAGTGCAGCTCATTGGTAGAGCATGAGCTTGTCATGAGTAAGCCCTGGGTTTGATCCCATCTGCCATTAACAACCAAAGTTCAAAAGATCCAGTAAACAAAACCTTAATTTGCCACATCTCTGATGTGCTGTCATATCTTATGGAAGCTTCCCACAACTTTACAGTCTTTCTCAAGCTCTTTAAACATTACTATATGGTATTTTTGTTGTTGTTGTTGCACTGGAGATTGAACCAGGGTTTTGGACTGAGCTCCATTCTCAGCCCTTCTTTTTATTTTTTATTTTGTGACAGGGACTTGCAAAGTCAATAAATTGCCCAGGTAGGGCTAGAATTTGCAATCCTCCTGCCTTAGCCTTCTAGAGTAGAGAGATTACAGATATGAGCTACCACGCTGAGATGCCCATTACCTCATTTGTGAACTGTGTCATTAGGCCTAGAATGATTGCAAAGATGATTGTACTAAGTAGAAAAAGAATTTCCCCAATCATTATTCCCTAATTAATATAGTACATCAACTAGTTGGGTGTGGTGGCTCACATCTGTAATCCTAGCACTCAGGAGGCTAAGGCAGGAGGATCATTGAGAGTTCAAGACCAGCCTGGGCTACAAAGTAAGCTCAAGGCCTGCCCGAAATGCATAGAGAGACCCATCTCAAAAAGCCAAAAAAAAAAAAAAAATAGTACATCAACTACTTACACACCATACTTACATTGTAGTAAGTGTCACAAGTAATATACAGATGATTTATACAGGAAGATTTATGCATATTATTGCAAATACTATGTTTTTTTACATAAGGGACTTAACCTCTGTGGCTTTTGGAAGCCATCAGGGGTCCTGGAACCATGAGTACCAAAGATCAGTTATATACACCATCCTTTTCATTAAAGGTTTGGGAAATTTATCATTTTAACAGAGCTATATGACAGATTTTTCTTCTGTACATATTTACACAATAAACCATAATGACTCATAACCACTGTTTATTTCTTAAGTCTGTGTTTCACAATAAGTTTTCCTCTTTTCTCTCATTTTAAAACTGAACTATGTGCATTAAAGACATAGATGAAATTATGATAGATAAATACTAACAGCAGGAGTTTAAATTTTTTTTAAAACTCAGTACATATGGATGGCCTGCCTCCCAGTTTCCCTGGGAAACCTTAAACAGCTAAACTGTATTCTTTTAATAGAAGTGGAAGAAAAATATTTTAGATTTTCACAACTTTAACAATTTTTAAGTATACTATATGAATAATATTTTATATACCATTATTTGAAGCCATACTTTGACATTCTTTTAAAAATGATGATTAACAACACTGATCCATTCTTAACATCATTTCAAAATGGTAAAAATATTCCTAAAATGTACATGATCATTTGGATTTTTTTATTAGAAATTAACGGATCCTGAAAATAAGCTGTATTTCTCCAACAGCCTTGCATATCGGTGCCCATTTCCAAACTCCTTTTGACTGTCATTCAGCAACAAATTCCACTAGTATATTTCAGAACTTTTACAAGTTAAGTTAGAAATTACACTAAATTAAAATCAAATTAATAAAAGATCTAAACATTAAAACAGAAAAATTAAACTTACTTGGAGATGAAATAGGTAAAACACTTGAAGACACAGGTGTAGGAAAGGATTTCCTAAACCAAATCTCAACTGCACAAGAAATAACAGTAAGAATCAACAAATTGGATTATATCAGACTAAAAAGCAAAAGAATCAATCAGTAAAGAGTGAAGAGACAACCTACAGAATGGAAAAAAATTTTGCTAGCTACTCCTCAGATGGAGGACTAATATTAAGAACATACAAGGAACTAAAAAAATTATACCAACTAATATTAAAGACAGTGGCTGGGCACAGTGGTGCACACCTGTAAACCCATCACTTAGGAGGCTAAGGCAGGAGGATTACCACAAGTTTGACACCAGCCTGGTGAAATCAAGGCCAGCCTAAACTATATGGTGATATCCTCTCTCAAAAAATTAAGAAAAAATAACAATAATATTAAAGATTCAGTGAAAAATGGGCAAGAAAAATGGACAGACACATTTGAGACATTTCTAGGGAAATGAATGTACTTGGAAAATAAAATATTAAGTGAAATAATCAGACACACAAGCTTAAATATAATATGTTATCTCTCATTTGAGGCAAAGTACAAATAAAGAGAATAATAAAGGATAGGTAGAAGGAGGCAAGAGGGTAGATTTCTTGCAATATGTAAGTTGTCCAAGGGAGAAGGCCAGAGGTGAGGAGAAGGGGAGGGGAAATGGGAGGAATAAAGATGTGCTATGTATGGGAACCTAATAACCCCCATTAATGTAAACATTATATGCCATAACATGAGCTAAGATTAGTAATAACAAGAATGAAAAATGGGATAGGGGAACTGGAGAAGGAGGGAGAGAGAGAGAAGAAAGGAAGAGAATTAAACATAAAAAAAAGAAACAAGCTGTAGAATGTACATATAACTACCCCCATGACAACTGTGAACTGCATGTACTGCAAAAAAATTTTAAAGCAATACTTTTTCACCTTAATTCATCTCTAGTGAATGGCTGTATAGAACTCTAATTTTAAGTACAACTACACTACTGTTCTCTGAGTCATGTAGAATAATTAGTGGATTCATGGCAATGTCAAGTGAAATGACACTGCAAAGAAACCCTTTGTTTCCAAATAAATCAGCGCTAGATTTTAGACAGTGCTATAAAGAATCTTATTCCTGCAGCAGACCCTAGTTAAAATTGTAAAAGTTGAAAACAACAAAAACTTCCACCTCTATATAAATTTAATGGAACAATAGACTTTTAGAGGTAGAGGGAATTTTGAGTGATTTGAAATTTTTTTAAAAAATTAAACTTGCTAAGAGTTACTTAAGTTAGTAACAGATCCAATACTAGGGTTTAGGCCTTTAAATTTCCTAGGAAAGGCAAATAAATGGTATCAGATATTAGAGAAGTTAATGTCAGTCAACATTTATAAAGTGCCTGCTTTATGCTCTTCAATATGCTCTTCATTTTCACATCCATAATTTCTCTCCTAATTCAGTTCATAAGTTAGAACTTATTAAAATAATGTTTACTCCTTTCGATGTTCAGTTGCCAACAGGGTAACGCCACATGACGTAAAGAAAAAGATAATTCAATTACTGCAATCACCACACTACTGAAGAGGATACATTTCAACAGCATACTTTACTGTCAGAATTTGCCTCCCAGAGGTGGAAGCATGTAACTCTATGTAATCTCTTTGCCAGAGCTTTTAACGTCTCTTCTATCTCTTCCATCTACTTCTATGTATTTTTTCCACTCTTACATTCTTGCTTGATTCTTCTGTAACTGCTTTTTATTATACTAATGTATACTTTATCCTGAAATGCATCATTTCTGGATTAATGTTAATTTATTTGAGATGGTGTCAACACTATTTGAAAAAATACATTTTTTAAACTGGGCACTGTGGTACACACCTGTAATGCCAGCATTTTGGGAGACTGAGTTAGAGTATCACAAGTTCAAGGCAAGCTTAAGCAATTTATGGAGATCTCATCTCAAAATAAAAACATAAAAAGCCAGAGATATAGTTCAGTTGTAGAGCACTTGTCTCCAAATAAAAAAGAACGGACACTTTTCAGATCACTCAATGAGGCCAGTATTACCATGATACCAAAAATCAGATGATAATACCACAAGAAAAGTATAGACCAATATATATGCAAAAATTCTCAGGGAAATTCAAACAAAATTCAACATAAAAAAATTTTATTCATCATTATCAAGTATGATTTATCCAAGAATGCAAAACTATACATCTGAAAATAAATCAATGCAGTACACAATATTTAAAGGACAAAAACGACACGATTATCTCAAGATATACAAAAAGACATCTGACAAAACCAAACATCTTTTACTGATAAAAACATGCAACAAAATAGGATAAAAGGGAATTTTCTCACCCTAATAAAAGTCATCTATAAGAAACCCACAGCTTATCTCATTTTCAGTGATGAAAAACTGGATGCTTTTTCCTTGAGATCAGGCATAAACTGATTGTAAAATTCACATGGAAACACATGGGACCCACAACAACACAGTGTTAAACAAAGTAGATTCACAGTTCCAGGTTTCAAAACTTACTACAAAATATATTAACAATTGACAAGTGTGGTACTGGCATTAAGTTAGTTAGATCAGCAGACTTTAATTGAAAGCACAGAAATAAACTTTTATATTTATAATCAATTGATTTTGACATGAATACCAAGACAATTCAATGAAAGAAAGATCAACAAATGATGCTGGAACAATTGGATACTCACATGTAAAAGAATTAAAGAGTTAAATTACACCTTGACTTTATGAAATAAACAAAAATGGACATAGACTATAAATCTAAAGAAGCTATGATGTTTTTAGAAACTATGATATTTTTAGAAGAACACATGAGTAAATCTTCCTGACCTTGGGTGGAACAGTAAGTTCTTGGATAGTAGGACATGAAAAGCACAAGCAACAAAAGAAAAAATTAGGTAAACTGGACTTCATCAAAAATTAATTTTTGTGCTTTAAGGAAATAATCATAAAAGTTAAGTGAAAACCCACAGAAAGGAAGAAAATATTTATAAATCATATATTTGTTGTATCTCAAAAATATAATTTCTTAGCAATAAAAAGAAATGCTATCATGTAGATCAACCTTAAAAACATTACGTTAAATGAAATCATCCAATCACAAAGGATCATGTATTGTATGATTCTGTTTTTTATTAAAGGTCCAGATTAGGCAACCCTAAAGAAAAAAGACTACTATTGCCAGTGACTGAGAGAGTAAGGGACGGTCTCAGGTTTCTTCTCGGCATGATGAAAGTTCCATTATTAGAGTGAACAATTCTACCAACAAGCCACTGACTTGTGAATTAAAATGGCATGTGAATTATGTCTAAACAAAGCTATATTTTAAGTGTTACATGTAAGAGACTAGTGTCTTTTCCACTTACTGCAAAGTCTTATTTCTTTTAAACTTTCCCAATCAGTTGAATTTTCTCAGCACTTTTTATTGCAATCTGTATTAGCCCATTAGTGCTGCTACAACACAACACTTGAGACTGGTTAATTTATAAAGAAAAATCAATCTCTACCACCACCAACTTGTGATTCTGAGGACTGAACCCAGGACTTTTTCACATCCCTTTTTCTTTTTTTAATCTTGAGACATGGTCACCAAAATGCCAAAGCACATATTCTGGGAGACAGGTGCCAGCATATGATAAGGGCATCTTTGCTACATCCTCACATGGCAGCAGGTGGAAAGGATAAAAACAGGTGCACTCTATGTCCTTGCATAGCAGGACAACCCACTTCCTAAGACCTTTCCATAGCAGCATTCATCTCTACCCTGGAGACTTAGGCACCTCCCAAAATGCCCCACTACCCAACACTGTCGCACTCTGGATTAAGTTTCCAGCAAATGAATTTTGGGTGATAGACCATAGCACTATCTTTGCCCAAGAATATAAAAAAAATTTTATTAGACAGTAGGATCATTAGAAATTGTAGTATATAAGAATTCAGATCTCAAGTGTTCTGTCACCTTTACTTTACTTGGTTAACAGATCATCCCAGTATCTACCAAGCTAACATTCAACAAAAACAACAAAGTCATCACTCTACTTCCAAGGCTTGATGTAAGTGGTGCTGATTATCTTGGTCAGGGGTTTTAGACTATGACAGCAATATCTGATGTCACTGGCAAGTTCAATGGACACTGGTTGCTAACAGCAGGAGTTTTTGACAGTTGTGCAGATAATAACTTAAGACATTTCAATTCTGCATTGTTCAGAATGTAATACAGAATTTAACCTTTTAAATTTAAAATTTTAAGTTGTTTTCTATTAGGTAGGGATTATTTGATATTTAAAACATTTTCAATCAGCTTTCTTCTTGAATCTGGCATCAATTTCGAGATTAAAACATTCATAATATTTCAGAATAATAAAGTAAAAATTTTCAAACTCATTTAATCAATGCCTTATCCACTGATGATAATCTGCATTACATATAAGTCAATTCCACCTGGTCTTTCTGAGGAGAGGCTTTGAGAGGAGTCAGCTTCGGCCCCTCATTAACAGCACAAGGGAATCTAGGTCAAGCCAGAAAGACCTACCCAGATCAGCTCTTTCCCATGCTGGCCAAACACAGCAACCCTTGAACCCACATTAAGGCTTATCTGTTCATCTGTAAGTCAAAACTACCTAACTAATCTAAAGTTATTATAAGCATTCCATAAAATAATGTCTCTAAACCAGGTGTGATGATGCACTCCTGTTATGCAAGTGCTCAGCAGACCAAAGCAAGAGCTTCAGTGTAGGTCACTGAACCATACTGAAGCTAGCCTGGGCTATACAGTAAGTCTGAGGCCAGCATGGATTCCATAGCAAAACCCTACTGCAAACAATGGCAAAACTTTTAACACACCCAGCAAGCAGTAGGCACTCAAAAAAAAACATTAGTTCCTTTCTCTTTGCTTTCTGCAAGGTAAAATACAGGTCACACACACTTTAAAAAATAAAAAACTCTTGATGAAAGAAAATACTTGAGTTAGCATGTACAACAGAAAAAGGCAGAATTGTCTAAACATTCAAAGCAAACCAACTTTTACTTTGTAAATGCACCAAATTCACATAACCTCAACTAAATATCCTATATTCATGATAATAATATGTAATGACATAGGAGAAAATAAAAAAACTTTGTACTAATTATGCTATAGTATTATCTAATAGTCTTATTAGAAAAACAACTGAGTATCCAGTTGGCAAAATACTACAAATATTTTTAGTTAAAAAATTCTTCAAACAAGCCAACAGTAACTTAAGGACTGGCAATATCTATAGTATCAGAATTTCCTAATGGAAGGTTTTATAATGAATTGTAGTTACAGCATTTGAGAGCACTGAAGGGAATCACAGCCACAGGAAGGTGCCTCCAAAATACTGCTAGTCCTTTGAAACAAGACTACATACACATTGGTTTAAAAAGATTTACAACTTCACTATAGACTTATATTGAAAAAGGATATCAGTTAAGAGCTAAATCTACTTTTAAAAAGTAAAGTGACCCAGGGATATGATTTTAAAAATTATTTTAACAATGGGTTACATATTCGCACAGTGCAAAAAAAAAATCAAAAATACAAAAGGGACACAGTGTTGGAAAGTCAAGACAGGAGGATGACAAATATGAGTCCAGTCTGAGCAACACAGCACTGTCTCTAAAAAAGGATGTATGAACACTATAAATTTCCTATGTGTCTTTCCAGAGTTTCTTTATGCATAAAAAAGCAAAGCTAAAATAAATTCTTGTATTTTCTTTATCCTTAGAAATGCAACATTTTATACTGCATCTCACAGGCAAATTTTTAATCCTAAAATATCCAGTGGAAGTAATAACTTGTTCACAATTGATTGAACTTTTAAAAGGAACAACAAAACCTGGAGTGCTGACACATTCCTATAATCCCAGCATTTGGGACTGAAGCAGGAGAATCACAGAGAGCTCAAGGCTAACCTGAACTACAGTGAGAGCTTGTATCAGAAAACACAAAAACAAACAAACAAAACACAACAGCAACAAACAGTTAACTAAATAAGTAAGAAACAAAAAGCAAACAAGAAAGAAAGAAGGGAAATCATGTTAAGGTCATTGGGAGTCAGAAAAAACACTGAAGAGGAGACAAAATTCAAAGGAAAAAAGAGGTACATGGTCTTATAAATCGAAAAAACTCTGGTAAGATATTGAAGTATTTTATCTTTAAGAAAAAAGTTCCTTTGTAGACAAAAAATTAAATCAAAAACTTACAAAGAGAATGGTACAAAATAAATAAGTTAGAAAAGAAAGAACAATACTCAGGTCAGAATGCAATAAACTATCAGCTATACCTAATTACATACACTAAGGATTATTAAAAATAGGAATCATTTTTTTAATTGTAGTAAAATCTTACTTCTGATTGTTTATTAACAATGGCCCTAGTCCAAATAAGCAAACAATATAGTACTTTCATATTTCAACTTGAACATACTGTTAGGAGAATAAAAACATTTTTTTCCATTAATATTTATAAAGAAAAACAGACTTTTGTTCTCAGCGCAGCTTATCTATTAGAAGCTCCTCCTAGAGTCTGGCCCAGACTACTTTACAGGTAAGCCTGTTAGTATGGGGTCAGCTATCTGAACCTGATCTATCTCCTATGTAAGCCTCCAGCAAAGACATCGCACTGTGTGGCCAATATTGCTTCCTGTCTAATTTAAGGATCCAGGCCCATCCAGCATTTCACATGCAAATCTCTACTGATGACAATCTGGAGGGAAAGGTTCTGGAATTTGGTATACTACTTTTCAAAGCTTACTGACCTTTAGTCTAAGATAGCCTTCCTACTCTTCAACTTGGTTGAAAAGAAGAAAAATTGTTTTTAAGCTAGATAGTTCAAATTTTGGATGTATTTTCTGACGGGAACAATGGTCATATCTGGCAGTTACCTTTCCACGCCAAAACATTCTGTTTAATCCATTAATATGGCTGACATCTTCAATAGGAAAAAAAACCCCATAAAACAATGCTGTTGCAATGATATGAACAAATACATATATTTATCATAAGTTTTATAGTAGGGCATGGTGGTATAGGCCGGTAATCACAACACTCTGGGAGGTTACCCCAACAATTTAAAGATTTAGCAAAACCATCTGGAAATAAAAAATGGACTTGCCTGCATGGCAAGTGTGAAGTCATCAGTTCAATGATTTCCAGGTACAAAAAAAAAAAAAACAATAGGACTAGGAATGGAGTGCAATATATATATATATAGTTTATGCCATGCTGAAGGTAAAACAGCTCATTTAGAGAATAGGAGGTAGGTGGAGACTTCTATGGATATTTTGAAAGGAATTACTGGGTATTCTCAGGGGCTTTGAAAGCTGAAACCACTAGTTCATTCTAATGTCTACCTTTCCTTCCTAAGTAAAAGCTTTCTTTTCCCTTATTAAAGACCTTCTCTTCAATGTATCACCATGATTAGTATCTTCTTTGCTCAAGACCAAAATGAAGAAAATGGGATAGAGAAAAGATAGTGTGAAATTTTCCTGATGTAAACGCTGGAAGAAGAGTTAAAAAGAGCAAGGTTTAAGAAAAAAAAAAGGAAAATAAAAGCAAACCACAAAAGGATTAGAGGCAAGTATAGTTTGTATACACATGCATGCACTGTTGAAGAAATGACTGAGGAGGGATGTCAGCACAGACAGATGCTGTCTGGAAACACTGGTGGGGCTAGCGCAACCATGAAGAGGGAGCTGTGCGCACAACGAACGCCAAGTGTTACTAACGTAAGACAGCCCATAATACAGTAAGAAACTAAGGTCATCTGGGCACATCATTGGTGGCAGCTGTGCTAAACCAATTACTTCTAACAATGTACATGGATGGAGACTATTTCAAAATATCTCAAGTTTAGCTGTCCTAATTTCTTTATATATATATATATATATATATATATATATAGAGAGAGAGAGAGAGAGAGAGAGAGAGAGATATCTGAGAGAATAATTACACAATAATTATAACCATCTTCAGTTGTTTTGACTTGTAACTAAACTTTACAATGGTCAGTTTTTTCTTGGTTTAAATCCATTATTTCTGCTGGTCTTTTAGTTTTACACTACATTAATTATTAGTTATTACATCAATTATATGGGAATACTCCATTATTTATCTTAAATAGCCTATATTTTAAATGTCCTTAAAATTCAAACATTGACCCCTATTAGAAGGATGCACTTTATATGTTGATTTGGATGAGTCTGTCAGTCCACCCACACTCGTCGTCACATTCCCTTCATGAGTAGTAGTATAAATTTCCAAGACTGTTAGCCAGGTTTGGGGTATGGCAGGTGGCCAGCAAGCACAGTAAAATAACTGGCTCAAAGGTAGATGGAATCTGTGATGTTGGTTAGCTACATAAACATGATTCCCTAACTAACAAAGTAAGCGTGTATAAGAGAAATGTTTTAAAATAGCATTGAAAATATGTATATTCACACAAAAATCTAAGAGGATACACTTTAAAATGCTAATAGTTATAACGAAGCAATTAGTTTACTTGTAATTCTTATTTTCGCCTTTGATTTTTTAAAAAAATATAGTACTTTCGTGACTTAAATATATTTTTAAAAGATACAAAAGGGTGGGGCTGGGGATTTAGCTCAGTGGCATAAGCACTTGCCTGGCAAGAGCGAGGTCATGAGTTCAATCCCCGGTACCAAGAAAAAAAAAAGATACAAAAGGGTAAATTCACTAATAACAAAAGTAATAGAAAAATAGGAAACCAACTATAAAGTAGAATATTATGCAAATGTCAAAACTAGTGATGTAAACCTATAGACATCCAGGATGAGGTGTTAAGAAACAAACAAGCTGCATAGTAAGTTCAATTTTTTGAAACAGTGTACATACACAGATACACAAATTTATATAAGCAAGAAAGTATAAGGATACAAAAACAGTGCATATATTTCTGGATAAGAGTAGAGTGAGAAATAGTTGTTACATATGTTCTTCAACTGCTTACACTTAAGAGCAGCATATCTTTTTAAATAAAATTAATGTTTAAAAAATATGAAACATGTTCAAGGTGTAGCTCAGGGTCAGAGTGTGTGCTTAGCATTAATGAGGTCTGAGATTCAATTCTGAGGTGGAAGGAGCTAAAATAAAAACAGGAAAAAGAATACATATTTAACATTTTCTTGGGAAATTAAGGATATAATTCCAAAACTCCCCTTTGCTGGTCATATATGTGTAATTAGTATCTGCATTAGACTGTGTGGTTTATATACTAGTCCTACATTCATGTTTGTAGATGAGAACAGAGTTGCAAACTAAATGATTTTAAATTTAATACATTTTTAGTTAAAATATAGGATGATGAATGACTAGAGTAATAAAGTTCCTTCTCATTTCCAGACTCAAGCAAGAAAATGAATTAGGTTCTAGTGACATGCCCATACACATAAGAGTAAGGCTCATCCACCAGGCTGTAGGCTATTCCATTCGTGAATCTCATGAATATGTAATATATAAAATCCACTTTATGTTAGAAAAAATTGTGTTAACTGGCTTAGCAAATACATCATAATGGAAGTAATTAACCTGAACCATGTCCTTACCAAATGTTATATAAGTATTTATTTCATTAAAATCACAGAAAAAGAAGAATGACATTTTATTTCAACATTAAAGGAGTTCTCAAAAACGACTAAATTTTGAAAAGGTACAAAATCTAGGATTTTACTCAGCAACAACAAAAACTTGTCAAGTCATCCTTCCATTCAAGCCACTAAACCAGCTCTCCACATTTTAAATTACGTATTTAAAAAAACTCCCACTGGGGCCAGGGATTTAGCTCAGTGGTATAAGTACTCGCCTGGCAAGTGCAAGGTCATGAGTTCGATCTCTGGTACCAAAAAAAAAAAACAACCTTGATGGCTGCAAGAAAGAACTATTGCATCTACACATCATGTACCTCCTACTTTCCATCTTACGTATTATCACCCTACAAAATTTCCTTATAGCAAGACCCTTTTTGGCTCATCCCTGAATAACAGTAGAATTGTGTTTGCAAGGAGGTTATTTTAGGCAGGTTTTTGGGATTTGTGTGTATGGTTTGTGTCTAGGTGGGCCTCCAAGCCTGATGCAGTCATAGAGGCAGCTGAATCTAGCCATTGTGATTGGTTCCTTGTCTAGCACTGGGATTGGTGGTGTGAGAGCTGCACCCGCCCAGGGGTGGAGCTGGCATAACGTGTAAGGGCAGGAAGAAGGTGTGTTTTTTCTCTTTTGCTCTGTTTCTGCTTGCTGTTTGCAGTGGCCATGAAAGATAGCCCCCCCATGCCATCCTGCCTTGGAGCCTGCTGAGTATGGACTGAAACCTTCAAATAAACCTTCCTTTCCTTGATATTGGACTTCAGATATTTGTCTCAGCAACAAGAGAAAAGTAACCAAGACATTGTGGGAAATAGGAAAGAACCTTAGAAAATGGAGAAGGGAGAGGATGCTGCTCACTGCTCTAATTCCCTCTGAAAACCTTTGGGCTCGGCATCAGACAGGAAATAAGATTTTACTGGTTGATGCTTGAGCTGACCTTCAAAATATGATCTGCACGTCATCTTCTTTGGTGATGGCAATCCTAAGTTAGTATTTATTGAGTTAAAATCACATTGACAGAAACTACAAAACTGGCACCCCTCAGATTTACCATGTTTCTCCATGAACGAAGGAAGGAAAAAGGTGAGATGCAAATAGTCTCCACTATAACGAGTGAAGTAAAGGAAAACAGACACTGAGTTGCCTAAAATAAAGAAGGAGCTGCTCTTATCAGGAATAACATGTTACATAATTTGAATTTTGTGCATTAGCAGTTTAATTCGTAATTTACATGATCTATTTTAAAAAGAGAAAGAAAACAGGATTAGAAAAGGTAAAGAGATTTCTGAAACAAGGCAGGTTTCAAAAGTATTTAACTCACCCCCTCACAGAAGGCTGACAGGCAGATGACTCAGTCTGGTTTCATCAAACGTTTCTTACCACCTAAGGGCCCTCACAGGAAAGGCTATCCCATCTTTCACTTCTCCCTATCTCCCTTCTCAGTTCTCCCACCAGGTAATGGACGTATTTTCCCCTCTTCTGAAGGTTAATCATCTGGAGATCACATACTTTAAAGATACAGAGGGTTATGCTTGAGGAATGTAATTAGTTGAGGATTTTCCTGCTTTTAATTAAAGACTTTATGTAGTAAAATAATTGCAACATTCCAAAAAACAAGTAATGCCAGGCACTTCAAAAATATGACAATACCTATGATCATTGTGTTTGAACTTGCTCATAAATCTAAGTAATGTAGAGATAGAAGAAAGCTGTCAACACAAACACTATGTCCATTCAAAACTCGAAATCACAGAAAAAAGACATGATGCTTGGGATAAGGGCTATTTTGTTCTTTAAAAACCAGATACCACAAGTTCTTAGTAATGAGTCAAAAGCATTCCTATCCTTTTCATAGAAAAAATACTGTAATAGATACTGTTTGAAACAGAAGAGCCACTGGAATATGCCTGGAAATCTCTGATGCAAATCAATTATGATGGCATTTTTGAGAAGTTATGTATTGGAAAAGCAAGATACCTGAAGTCATTTGGAATCATTCATTTTACAAATGTTTTTACAAGTCTGCACACGCCAGGCTCAGCCTATAACTTACTCTTTAATCAAGCTCTGTCTCCCACTAGCTCTGCAACTGGGGATAAAACTAACATGAACATTTCTCTGCCTTGGTTTCTTCACTTACACAAAAGAGAATTTAAAATGGTTACTAACTTAATAAGTTCTCTTTAAAGACAATGAATACAGTATGTCTGGAGACAACTTGAGAATCACGAACCTGTTAGATATCCTTGGTCAAACTGAATTAATTCACGAGTGCCACTAATGTCTGTATTGCCATAAATTACATCAGAGCAAAGTAAGCCTTCCTGTTTCAACGGACACTTCAGAATCCTGTTAAATAAGGCTTATCATCTCATTTAATCACCACCCTAGAAATTTAAATATATGAGGGGGAGGTACCAAGGGAAGGGAAGGAGAAAAGCAGCACAGTGTACACAATTTAACATAATACATACAATCACCACAGCAACAAAATGTTTATTCACCATTTCAGAAGATCCACCAATCAGATCATCAGGCCAAGGGGCTTATTTGAAGGTGACATTTTAGTCTGGAAAAGTAACCTCTATATACATGCAAATCACAAAATGGATAACTACAAGGCTCACTCACCAACTAACTCAATGTTACCAACAGCAAATAATAGCAATATTACAAAGCATAATTTAATGTATATAAACAAAAATGTTCTATTTTGTAGAGCATTCCAAGTTCTTTCTGACTTCCAAGCTGTGTCATATGAATTGTCAAACAGCAGGAATAAAGCTCCCTTTAAAAATGAAAATTACTCTCGATGGAGTGGCAGTTGAATAAAAAGGGAAGTTCTGATCTCTCCAGAATTAGCTAATGGACACTGCAGCAGATGAGAGAGACCATTTTACAGAAGGCTTTTAGGATGACTGGACAACGGCTTACAAGAAGTTGTGTTCCTGGAGGTCCAAATTCCATTCTCCCAGATACATTCTCCCAGTGGAGGCCTGTCTAATGGGAGTGGCAGCCAAGGGGCCACAAGGCACACCCAAATCCTAAAATATGCCTGAAACTTCCTTCAATGGTTCCAGCTTTTTCTCTGATATTTAGGGAACCAAATTATGCACATAGCATTTCATAGCTAGAACCACTAAAATTTCACATTTTAAATTAATTAAGAGTTTGAGTTAATATGTATGTATGCACTTAGATCGCAGTATATAGTAAGAGTTGTTTGGTAAGTTAAGAAGGCACTTCCCAAATGGGCTGGGTGAATACTCAATGAGAGAGAATCAAAATACACAACAATTTTTTTTTTTACCTTGACAAAGATTTTGAAATTGTAGTGCTGTTTATTCTTGAATCTCAAGGGCTCGCTGTAGTCTCTGATGAAGAACTGAAACTATGCTCATGATTCAGAAACAACCGTGCAAAATTAAGTGAATAGGTTTAAAAGTTCCCAGAGAGGAATCTTTTCTGTTTTCTGTCTTTTCAGTAACCATCGCTAAAAATGACGAAATCTAAAAATTCTCAGAGCATTTCTAGATGGTATGTAACAATGCTTAAAAACTGGAAAATTAACAGAACCGGAGTCACTTGAAAAGAGACGGAAAGGGTCCGAATCTTAGAGAACTTAAAAGAGCGACGCGGCAAAGTCTCATCCTCCAGGTCCGCGGTCAACAGGTAAAGGGCGCCCGCCCGCCCGCGGCCGTGGGAGTGAGTTCCGCAGCCCGCGGGCAGCCGCACGGCTGCGCCCCCAGGGGTCTCCCTGCGCCCGCGCCCCGCCCCACCCCGCCGGCTGCGCCGCGCACAGGTTGGCAGCGCCCCGCCGACACCGCGGTGTACAGCGGCTTCCGAGGAACGTCGGGAGTCACCTCCTGAGGCAAAGACCGCGAACTCGCGAGTCGGCTGGGCTCTTCCCGGCCCGTGCACTCGGGCTTTCCGGGGCGCCCGGGAGCCACGCTTGTCCCGCGGCAGCGGCGGCGGCGGCGGTGGCGGCCGAGGCCCGAGAAGCCCTGGCCCCGCCCGGCCTCCCGCCGCCCGGTCTCACGACGCGGCCCAGACGCGCGCGAGCTGCCCGCCAGCCCCGCACCTACCCGGCTCCGCGGCGGTGCCTCGCGGCGGGGAGCGCGGCGCCGAGCGCCTCCCGCTTCCTCCTTCCCGCAGGGCCGCCGCGCGCTGGCGCTTCCTCCCTGACGCGTCACGGCGGCTCCTCCCGCGGGGCGCCCGGGGCGGCCGAGGACAGCCGGGGAAGGCGGCCGGCGGGGCCCGGGGGCGCGAACCAGCGGGACCGCGCGAGGCTGGGGGCGGGCGCTCAGATGCGCACCGCTGCACGGGCCGCCGCCCCGCCGGGGACCGGCCTCCTCTCCGCGCAAGACCCGCGCGAAAGGCCGGGTCGCCGCGCGGAATCAGCCTCCAGTCACGCGGTGTGCAAAGTTCGCAACACCGACTCGTTCAGCTACTAGTGATGCTGCCCGGGGGCCCCGAGCCGCGCTTGGCCACCAAGGGGGATAGAGACACCCCAGGAAAGGACGGGAGGGCGCGTGGCTTGGTGTAAATTGGGAACTTAGAAGTGAAATAAGTGTCCAAATAATTTAGAATAACTGTGCTTCATTTAGCATTATTTTAACAATTTTCTACTTCTTTAAATCAGCAGTTTGGCTGTTGATTCTGTGTACCGAGAAATGTCTATAAGAGCTTTTTAGATCTACTTTTTTTTTTTCATTTTCATGAATTTCTTAGCCCAAGGCACACTTCACAGCTTCTTGATCCTCCTTAACAGAACCAATTTAGACCTATCCATTTATGTTTTTTCTCCCAATAAAGAGAGGCACAGAAAATGATCCAGAATGGAGAATTACACGTTTCAGTGGTTGTGGAATAAAAAATGGTAAAAATCTTGAAGTAGAATGGGTTTTTCTCCCACAACACTGTAATTTGGGTTTTATTCACTATTATCTGAAGCTAGCTAGACCTGAACAACTTTTTAAAGATTTCCATGGGCAGGTAACACTTAATTTTTGAAGCAGTAATCTATACTTCACATCATATGATTCCAGAAAATCTCCCACAAATCTGTGAACAACTAAGCTGCCAAAGGTAATCAGAGGAACTAAGATCTGTGTGAACTTCCCTGATTTAGGGGACATTTCCTTATATCCCAACATGACACTGAAAGATTTAGACCCACAGTAAGGCTACAACTGCTCATTTTTTACCATTCATAATCACAATCTTCTTAAAGAAAATAGATTGTGAATCCAAATACTGTGCTCTTCCTGCAATAGTCTATAGAATTTTCTAAATGATGTTTTTCAGTGGCATTCAGAAATGAATAAGAATACTTACAAATCAATACATTGCCAAGTTCTTTATAAGTTTTTCACTGTGGTCCACACACAGAGCAATCCACATAATAAAGCATGGAAAAGTTCTTTTCTTGTACCAAAATCAACAAGTGTTCAGTGTATTTCTTAATTGAAGCCATATTCACAGTTCTGAAAGATTTCTCAGACAAAAGAAGTATGTCAATAAACACCAAATGGACTTGTTAGATAGATTCTCTTTCTTTTTCTCTTTTAGAAGTGGTTCCCAAGTTCTTTTTTTCTGGAACAAAGAATTAAACAAAACAAGTAAAAACAGTAGCAAAGTTTATTTGAAAAATTAAAAGTGAAGGGTAAGAGAGAAATTAGCTCTGCAGAGCAAATTTGGGTAAAGTAAGAGAGGAAAAATAAAAATAAAAAATGCACCCTGGGGAACACAGGGCAGGATACTGGGTAGCAAGCTCTTCATGGCATCTGTCTCTTATTTCTTCCACACATCACAGGAACCCAGTAGAATTCCACATACAGGGCCTTGGGAATTATCTGGTGCAGGTGTCCTCCAATCAGGTCAAACTTTCTCTGCCAATCAGTTTTGCCACATTCTGCCTTCCTGCCCCTGAATGACATCATTGCTTTAAACACAAATACCTAGGTGTCTTGGTTATTTTTTCTCCTTGCTGAGACAAAATATTTCACGCCCAAGATGAAGGAAGGAAAGGTTTATTTAGCTTACAGTTTGTAGAGGTTTCAGCCCATATTCAGCTGGCTCCAAGGCAGGGTGGCATGGCTAAGGGGCAACTGTTCATGGCAGTCACAGTCACAAGAGCAAAAAGGGCATAAGGGAAAAGCACGCCTCTTTCTCTCCCTTATATGGTATGCCAGCTACCTGCCTCTGGGTGGATGCAGTGTTCACAAACCCTATACTAGACAACAAACCAATCATAAACACAACTCAGCCACCACCTTAACTGCATGAGGCTTTGAGGGGACACCTAGACACAAACCATAACATTATCTCAAAGCAGATGAGGAGGTGGAGTCCATGCTTTCTTTTCTAAATCAGGTCGGCTCCCCTCACCATCTCATCATTCACCTCTCTCATTATTTAAGGAAGCTCCAGGTCTACACTAGCCCTGTGTGTGGCTGGGCTCTTTGGGCCTTGTGGGAATTTGACCTCTGCCTGTAGCCTGGTCAGAAACGCCACAAAATCTCACCTCCTCTTGCAAAAGTCAAACTTGAAGGAATATGGCGAAGTCTCATGTTTTAAATAAAGGCTCTCTGCAGTTTGAAAACAATTAGGATTTTAAGCATCTGATTATTCTGAAGTTTTTAAAGCCAGAAATCTGTTATAAAACAACTGTGGTTTGATTTGTTTTCTGATATTTACATAGTCTGTCTCTGGGATGATAAAAGTCCAGCAAAAGTCATCAGGCTCTAAAAGAAAATATCCTTGAATTTACTAATCAAGTCCAGGCACGAATATTAACTCATCAAGATGACACAGCTTTGCTAAAAGCATCTATTGTTGAATGGTGGGAATTCTTTACATAATGTGATATTTTACCAAATGTCTTTGGTCAACTAGAGATTATTTTAATGGGTAAAGAAGTCCGTAATTTTTTAAAAATGTGGAATATAGTATTGTGTGAAAGCTCATGCTTAGTACATGGAATGTATCGATTTTTTCAGTGAAGCTAGTACATGCAAAAAAGATTTTGATTCTCAACTGATCATTGGAGTAAGACAGTTCTATGTTAATCTTTGTTCTGCCTGCAGTAAAGCTTCATAATTATAGGGACAATTGTGAGAAGGAATACTTGGATTCAACAGAGATTTTTATAGAAAACAACACTCTCATATTTACAACAAAATAATGAACAGAATTGTATGAAATATCCAGATGCTAAATTAAAAGAAGAAAAATGAGTACTACATTATTTAAAATAAGAGAAAAATGTAACTGTTGAAGCTGTCATGGAATTCTGTGTGAATGTCCTGGTGACATCATTTAAAGAGATTAACCCAGTGGAGCATCAAGGCATGAATAAGCGAAATGAAACTGAAAAATCATATTCAATGTTTTCATTGATGACCAAAATTCCTATTGGGAACTTTGGAAGGAACACATTGTAAGTACTGGCCTGAACACTCCCAAAAATTGTTATACAGACCTAATGCTATACCAGACAAAATATCATTAGCATACCTCACAGAACTAGAGAAAATTCATTTGGAACCAAAAGAGATCTAGAATAGCAAAAGCAATTCCAAGCAACAAAGGCAAGGGAGAAGCCATCACAATCCCTGACTTGAAATTATACTACAAAGATCAGTATGATACTGGAAACAAAACAGACTTGAAGATCAGTGGAACAGATTAGAAGATGCAGACACAATTATAAAAACACTCAGCCACCTTGTCCTTGACAAAGGGGCCAAACATATTCACTGGAAGAAAAATAGTCTCTTCAGTAAATAGTGCTGTAAAAACTGTTGAGCAGTTACTCACACTATTTAAAACATTTAGTAAACTCACCAAAGAAGCTTTTCAAGATGATCCATGATTTCTTACTGCAAGAGATAAGGTTTATAAAGCTGTTATAAATGATGTTATCATATTTAAAGTGCTGTTGGTACTTACATATGTACAAAACAAAGATGTTTTTATAAGGTAACACAAAGCTCAATAGTCTTCTATTAGACATCTCCCCAAATAGTAAAATTGAAAAATATCTGATAGGTTAAGAGAAGTTGGGATGTCAGCAGGTTATGTAAACAAGCTTCTCAGTGAACCAAGAGTTCAATTTAATAAAAATGCAAAAGTTCAGAAAAGGGGTAAAATCAGCTTCATTGGACACTTGTAGGTCACTACGGAAAGGAAGAGAGAAGAGAATGAAGTAATTAGTTCAACTTAGAACACTGAGAACCCAACAAGCTCTCATACAAATAATGAAAATGAGAAAGAAAATTAGTAACACTCAGCTACAGATTAAATTAGTAGAAATTTTGAAAAATATGTTCTTACCACAAATGCAAATGATAAAAGGGCAAATAGAATGGCTAACAGAGCACAAATATGTTAGAAGATATGAATCTAATACCAACACTTTTCATATACATGCCATAATTTCAAATATGATAAATAATACTAAAAATCCAGATTTTGGGGTGCTTGGGCAGAAAGTTGTCGCAGTTTGAACTAGAGAAAAGTTTATCTGAACTTTGATTACATAAATATTCCAATTTTTGCCTTCCCTTTACAAAGTGACTCTATTTTGCCAGTCACACTACATAGCATGATGGCATTCCCTTCATGTTGCACAGTCTGTAGCAGCACACTTTTTCATGCAGAAGTCTGTATTAATGAAAAGCCCATTATGAACTTTTTTTTTTGGTACCAGGGATTGAACTCATAACCTTGCGCATGCCAGGCAGGCACTTATGCCACTGAGCCAAACCTCTGGCCCCCCTATTATGAACTTTTAATAGTAAATTTGATTTTTATTCACCAGGAAAAATACAGATGGGAAGAGTAAGTGTGGGGTTTTCTGTCTGTCTCTGCCTTCCTCTCTTCATCCTGCTTTAAAAAATGTACTTCCACAAACAGAAACACTCAGAATTCAGATATTCATGTACTGAAAAGTGCTGCCATCTTTACTTTTTAAAAAAATACAGTTAAAACTACAAGTAGAACTCCTGGGCTTTTTTGATGAAGGGAGTGAGCTGGTCAATGCTGGGTGAGGATAGATGCTGGTAAGCAGGTAACTATGTCACAGTATCAAACTGTTCAAACTGCTTACTTTGGCAGCACATATACAAATTGTTCAGACCCTGCTTCTGTGTCATAAATGGATCTAAATGGTGACCTAAAATTGGTATTAAATATTTCTAACTTGCAAAATTTTTTTTGTGAGAGACTGTTGTTTTAGTTACATTGCTAAATGATGAGTTTTAAAACTCCTTACATGGCTGGAGAACTTGCATGAAAGTGAAGTTTATATTGTTGCTTCAATTGAGAAAATATAGATAGGGAGGCCATTATGATTACAGACTAAGATAGCAAAACAAACATATTCAGCAACATACTTCATGTTTACATATTTACATACCTAATATTTATTATGCCATATATAAATTTATTAAAAACAATGCAGATATCTGCTCTGATATAATACATGTGTGGGACTTAACTCTTAATCTGCAGCATAGAACTGTTTTGGTATTTTGAAGTCTTATGATTAGGGATTTATAGCCTTAGGTTTCTGGAAAGAAAAGCATTCTCTTTTAAAAAGTAATACTTGTCAGTCACTTAGGAGGAAGAGAGAAACAACAACCTAAGATCCAAAAAAGAATAAGCAAAAATGTTACAATTTTAACATGGGCAGTAAACTTGCCAAATTTATACAATGGTTCCTTGGTTCAGGAAATTAATTCTTTCCACTATGCTGGGTGCAGAATTTGTTTAACTATTCTGGTTGCAACTGAATTGCAAGCATTTGTATATATAATTCTATGACCAGAATTGTCAAATCAAATTTCCCCAAAACCACTGAATTTGATTCAGTTCTTGTTCAATTCAGTCTGCAACCAGAATCATGGAAAAAATGAAGTTCATGAATCAAAGTACCACTGTATTTCAAAAATAAACATTTTAAAAATGTTCAGAAGGGAATAGTTACCTTATTCCTTTCAGTCATCCAAAGTAGCAATTTAATAGTTGCTGGCAACTAAATACATAGAACGGTGGAAATTTTAGGACTTGAGAATCTGAACAACTGAAAAGAGAAAAATTGTGCTACCCATCCTGAAAACAAAATGGCACAATATGGATTTTTATTCATTGTGGTGAATATTTCAAATTTTCTTACAAATTATTTTCTTTCTGGTTGTAGGCAATATTTGAAAGTTTTGAAGAAAGTAGGAGATAAGATTGCTAAAAGGCATACAATATTGTATTTTGCAGAGTGCTTGTAAGAACTTTTTTCATAGAATGTGCCACCAGTCTCAAGCAGTATCGTGAGCTTTCTACTGTAGAGAAAATTTAAAACATTTAAGGTTTTGATGAGTATAGTCAAATGCTTGTTCTAAAACTCATAGAAAATTGATATTTTTGTTGATAATTATAAAACTTTTGAGATAGTGTATCTCAATTATCAGACCCAACACATTGTGATTAATTAAAATTAGTGTTCATTGTTTTCTCTAATTAGATAATTGCTAACAGTGAATAGATTCAAACTTTAAGAAAGAAACAAGTTTGTAATAATTGTGGCCTTTATGTGTAACAGTTTGGTATTGCCATGTTTGTTTGTCCTGATACAAGAGCACTTGTCCTGATACAAGAAAGCCAAAGGAAAAACAATAGGAGGAAAAATTATTGTAGGCCATTTTTTAATTTATAAGATTTGTTGTTTAAATAATAATTTTCTAAGAATTCATTTGGAGTTTCTAAACTTTTTTGATCATTTAAGAATGAGAACTATGGTGTTTTGATTTGTAAAGGCAAATCTAATGCAAAGTAGGTAACACTGAATCCATAGCAAAGGTTTTCTATTGAATTTCATAAACTTTTAATAGCAACTTATCTCCTAATTGTACTGGGCGGGGGTTGAAGAGCAACAAGTACCATAGACTTACAGTTTTCATCATTTTTTTAAATCAGATATAAAAAGTTTAACTAATTTTTGGTGTTTTTGAAAACCATTTTATTGACACAGTACTTATATCATTGTTGAATTTTCTTTAAACATGCCCTGACATATCTTTGCTAATTTAAAAAAAAATCTTTAAAATGAAGAAAATAATTTTAATCAGCAATTTGATAAAAGTACAGAACCACAGTTAGTATTGCTTTGTTTTGTTTTTGGAACTAGGATTGAATTCACGACCCTGTGCTTGCCAGGCAGACTCTTGTGCTGCTGAGCTATATCCCCAACTCCCCACAGTAAGCATTCTTTATCAGATCCTTCTCTCCAATGTGCACTTAAAATTTGTGCCATCTCAGTAAGGATGACACCTCAAGTAGTTATGAGAAAAGAAAAGCTAGTCTCCAAGACTAAAACCAACTTTTTAATGAGTAGGCTGCAAGAAAACTTTCAAAGTTTAAGTTTTAAACATTTGTCTTCTAATTTAAAGATGGAACTATCTGAAAAAGTAACTTGTTACCACTTCATTGCCATACTAAGTGGACATGAAACACAATTTAAAAACTGAAAATACATGACATTTTTTATGCTTACAGTGAGTTAAATACTAGAAAATTATTGTTTCAATAATTTCCTAAGATTTTAACAGAAATGCTGAAGTCTTTCAATTTTTACATTTATTATAGGGGGTCCCTGAGTTCTATCAACCTACTTAAATTTCTTGCTGTTATTTTTTACATAAATAATAAAATTTTCAAAATTGAAATGTTAGCTTTATTTCTTATTATATGTAATACATAACTTTAGTAGTTAAAAAGACAGTTTTCATTATTTGCATTAGCCCTATTCAAAGGGCAAATTGTAAAAATTCAATTTAAGTAAAGGATTTGCCAGTTTTACAAAAAGATTTGCTATCACAAATTTAAGTGGGATTTTCTATTTTCATGTAAGCAACTGGGATGCTGTCTTATAAATTCTCCCAAGGCCATGTGTGTGAAATAAATAATACATAAGAACTTTCCTGTCATCAATTCCTACAGTGAAATCTGTCCTCAAGGTCTATATGATTTTTAAATGTGTATCACTACATACTGAGATGATAATGCTGTATAATTCTAAATAGTAGCAGTCTGCAAGCAGGAGGCTGAAATATTTTGATAAGCTCATTTAATTTTTGGATTTGATTTTTTAAATTATATAATTTATTTTCTAGCAAAATAAAAAAGTAATATTAAAGCTTTTAAAAATAAACACCTAGCTATCACCATATTGCAATTAAGGAAAACAGCTAGGAACCATTACATTTCCAGGTAAATTTGACTTCCTGTCCCAATGAACACACACACACATACATAGACAAACAGAAGCAGACATAGACACACACACACACACACACACACACACACACCACACACCACTTCCCACAAACATTTAAAGAAAGGGGACGAGCCAGGCATGGTGACACATACCTGTAATTCCAGCATTTGGGAGACTGAAGCAGAGGACTGCCATTGGTTGGAGGCCAGCCCAGGCTACACAATGAGGCCAGGCCAGCCTGAACTGCATAGTGAGACCCTGTCTCAAAAAAAGCATGGGGATGGGTTGAACCGCATTCAGCTGAGAAGAGATTGGGTATTTTCCCTTTATGAGTTGAGAGTTGTAACTTAATAGCTTGATTTCTCAAAACACTGAAGGAGGTAAATATATTCATAAACCACTAAGGTTTTTTCACTTAATTTTTATTTAGCTTTGCTCTAAAATGATGTCTGTTATAGAAGCATTCTTATTGTTATGTTATATAAAACTATTATTTGTAGTTCTCTCACTGTAACTTTAGAAGAGATGAGGGGCATACCACTAGAAGAATGATCACTTCCACTGCGGAGAAACACTGATTGAATGGCAGTCACAGGATGACTTCGCTTTGTGAGTCAGCTGGTTAAGGAAATAAGGATCAATGTTAATTAGAATCTTTTTCTTTTCGAGACTGATAAAATGTTCAGTCTGCAGAGGTACTAACCAAGGACATGGTTGCAAAAGCAAATGTTTTTAGTCATACGATTTGTTTTAGAGCCCCTTCTCCTTCATTTTGTTACAGATTCACCTACTTAAGTATTAAGATAAGAGTTGTTGTCATAGCCTCCAGTTGTTTACTGGTTGATATACCAATCACAGCATTCCACAACCCCAAGTAAAAGAAAATCATTTTAGGATTAAGACATAATCCTAATCATGAATCAGCTCTTAATACAGTGAAACAGAAAATCCTGATGTAAAAACGAGTAAGAACATGGGGAAACAAAAATAGTCCATTTATTGAAATTTATAAGTAAAACAGTTTAATAAAACACAAAGCAAAGTGAAGCAGAGTGGTTCATGTCTGTAATTCCAGCACTAGAGACTTGAGTTCAAGGCCAGTTTCAGCTATAACCTGGCCTATATAGAGAGAGCCTGTGTCAAACAAAACAATACAAAACAAAACAAAAGCAAACCAATAAATAATTAGAAAAACTCAAATACTCTTAGGAACTCAAATAGAGGTCAGTTAATACCTCCTTAGCACAAAGTAGAATTAACTTGTTTCTTCAATCTGGAACATAGTTCAGTGAAGTGCTCATGGGCAAAAGGTCAAAAGCTCACCAATTCTTGGGCCAGATTAGCTGTGTTCAAATTTAAGATCTGAACTAAAATGCCTACAGTTCAAGTATGTTTTTAGTAAAGAGAAAACTGGATTTTAAAGCAATACTCCACTATCACCATTCCTACTCAATATAGTTCTGGAAACAGCCAGAGCAATTAGACAACAAGGAAAAATAAAAGGAATAAGGATAGGAATAAGGATAGTAAAATTGTCATTATTTGCAGATGACATGACACTCTAAGTAGAAAACACCAAAAACTCCACCAAAAGACTTCTAGATTCAATAACCAAATTTGTAGCTGCATTAAAAAGTCAACACTCAAAAATCAATAGAATTCCTGTAATTTTAAAAAAAGCAATACTATATTAGTATCAAATATACAGCTTTTCAGATCACAAGACCTCAATTTCTATATTAGACTTATGAGAAAAACAAGGGGAAGTGATAAAAGATCAGAACCCTTAAACTGCTAGCATGAACTTTTTGATTAAAAGTAGAAATTAATTTAAATTTTGATGAGACTATATCAAAAGTAAAACTATTATACTTCCATATTAGGGAAACTACAATGTCTTCTAATCTGTTCTGAGTAACGATATAATATAAAATAAAAATCACTTTTTTCTCATTTTCTTTCCTCCCCACTATCTTGTTTAAAATGTCTATTATGTACATAAATTATGCCTGTTAATAGGTGACAACTTATTTACATAAGTCAGCAGTTTCTACATTCAGACAATCATATTAGGCCTTTGAGCTCAAACCTGCTAGCTAGACTTTGAAGATAACTGTTATTATAGTTGCTTATCAGTGGTGAATAATAGCTTTTCTTAAATACTGTTCATTTGGTGACTCCGTATTCACTGTCAATTATGTGCAATTAATGATTGAACCCATTTCAAAAGTAAGGGCTTAATGCCTCTAGCTTAAAGAGGTACCTTGCTGTTACTACCTCAGCTAATTCTCTATGGAATCTATGTTTGGCTCAACCAGATGTGTCAAAGAATTAAATAGAACTTTTGGGATTATAGTTCGGCACATCCTGGAAGACTTAAATTTTCCTAGGTTTTCTAGCATAAAACCTCAGTTCTTTTAACTTTTTCGTCACATCTTTTTTTTTTTTACCAATTTTAAATAGTTTTATTGAAGACATTGCATTTCTTCCTATAGTATAATGCTTATAAAGTGTAATGCTATCTTCTCCCTGTGTACACATTCCATATTCAAGTATTGAGAATGCCTATACTTTGCTATAGCAGTTGCACCTTAATATCGGCCACAGAATTTGCAACAAACTTAGACCCTTCAATGTTTTATCATAGAGGTTGGCTTAATCAACCCTTCAATGGTGAGCCCTGAGAAAACACCAACAGAGGGAGGGACTCCCCACCAGGGGGGCCCCCAGGCATTCTTCCAGGCATGGCACCTGAACTCTGGTACAGCTGGGTAATGATAGGATTGCAGACTTTATCCAGTTCTTTCTGCTGATGTTCAAATTTTTCCTTCTCTGCAGTCTGATTCTTGTCCAGCCAGTTGATGATTTACACTTGTCAAGAACCTGGTTTATCTTCATCGTTGATCTAGCCCTGAAGTTTCTCATCTTCAACAGCTGCTTTCATATTCAAAGCATAGGACATGAATTCTTGGAGGGCACCTTGTCCCTTTGCTTCTGATCTTCAGCTTTGTACTTCTCTGCTTCCTGGACTATGTGCTAAAAGTCCTCCTTGCTCAAGCAGCCCTTGTCATTAATGGTGGAAATCTTGTACCCTTTTTCTGTACATTTGTCAGTGGCAGATACACCAAGGATGTAACTGGCATCAATACCACAAGTGACTTGCTTCTGAGGAACACCACGAGGTGAGGAGGTGTGCCTGTGAGTTCAACCTTGTCAAGCAGGTTGTTATCCTTGGTCATGACATACTCGTCTTCATATACCTGACTAAGCAGCCAAGATAGTTGTCAGAGTTGGCAGTGAAGGTCTGTGTCTGCTTGGTGGAAATGCCCTTGATGAGGACCATCATGACTCCAACAGCAGTTTCAATACCAAGAGAAAGAGGAGTGACATCCAAGAGCAGCAAATTTTGAACATTTTCAGACTTGTCTCCAGATAGAATGGCTGCCTGAACAGCTGTACCATAAACAACAGCCTCATCAGGGTTGATGCTTTTATGCAATTCTTTTCCATGAAAAAGTCTTATAGACGCTTCTGGATCTTGGGGATACTGGTAGAACCACCTACCAGGTCAATGTCATGGCTCTATGACTTGTCTAGTTTGCTTCTTGAAGAGCCTATAATGGAGGTATAGAAGTCAATTTCTTCATAGAGGGAATCAATCTCAATACTGGCTTGGGTGCTAGAAGAGACAGTTCTCTTAGCTTGTCCATACAAAGTTCAGAAATGGTGGCCAGCTCTCTCTTGTTCTCACTGATGTCCTTCTTATGCTTGCTCTTGAATAGCTGATCATTCAAGTTGTCAAAATCTCCACCAAAATGGGTGTCTCCAGCTGTAGATTTCACCTCAAAGATTCCATCTTCAGTAGTGAGGATTGACACATCAAAATAAAAACCTAAATAAAAAATCAGCACATTTCCTTCAGCTCCAACTTTAAGCAATAACAATAGTAGCAGCTGTTGGTTCACTGATAATTCTGAGTACATTAAGACCAACAATGGTTCCAGCATCTTTAGTTGCCTGACACTGAAAGTCATTAAATTAAGCTGGCTCAGTGACCACAGCATTGGTAACAGTGTTCCCAAGGTAAGCTTCTGCAACTGCCTTCATTTTTATCAGCTTGACAGAAGATACCACCTCTGGACAGAAGTTCTTTGTCTCTCATTTGTGTTTTACTTGAATCTTGGGCCTGCCTGCACTGTTCACCACTATGAAGGGCCAATGCTTCATGTCAGACTGGACAACAGCATCATCAAATCTATACCCAGTCAAACAACAGGCATCAGAAACTGTATTGGTGGGGTTCACTGCAACTTGATTTTTGCAGCATCTCTGATCAGTGGTTCAGTATCAGTGAAAGTGATGTAACTCAAGGTGGTTCAGTTTCCCTGATCATTGGTGATTATCTCTACTTTTCCCTGCTGGAAGACACCCACACAGAAGTAGATGATGCCAAGATCAGTGCCAGCTGCAGGTCCCTTTGACATGGTTGCTCATGTGTAGGCCTGGCTCTGCTGGTGAAGAAATCACACAAAAAGCTACCAAGCTGCCAGTGCATTCAATGAATTCACCTTTTTTTTTTAATATGTTATGATTCATGTTATCTTTTCTTTGAATTTTCTATATTTCTATTTCTATTTTAGATAGGTGCCAACTATGATACATAGAATGCTATAATATTGTGAGAGCTCTTCATCTGTTACGCTTACAGTGCAACTTAGTATTGTTTTATTTTTAAGAGAATAAAATCCAGCAAAACAAAACAGAACAAAGCCAAGCAAAACAAACCAGTGTAAGTGACACAGAACTTCAAAACATTAGGAAATCAACAATGGCTACCATAATGCCTCCTACCATCCTCAAAATAGCTGTAGATACCTTCAGACATAATAAAAATCAAACAAAACAGAATATCAAACAAAAACCAATAAAAACAAAACAATGAATGTAATAAAGGACTTCAAAACAAGACAATATTAAATCCAAAATGGCTACATATCTTGCTGTCCCCAAACAGTTCCCCATGCCATCAGACACAATAAAATCAAACAATACAAAAGAGAACAAAACCCAACCCAACAAAATAATGAAAATGACACAGGCCCCCTAAACAAGACAAGAGGGAATCAACAATGGCCACCACCCTCAGAAGCAGATCCCCTATAGATGCTACACTGCATATTTCCATCCTCTGAATAGATGATCAGACTATTAGCTTTACACCCACAAAGTCAGTAAAACATAAACACTTCAAGCATTAGACTGTACTCCACCTCAATAGCCATCATTACTGCTGTGTTTTCTGGATCAGTCTGTTGCTTATAGTGGAGGGGGGGAGGTGAGGGTGAAGCGAGGGGGTTGGCTCTTCCTGTTTCCCAACCCATGCTCCAGAAGAGGCTAGCCATCTGGCTGTCCCCCCAGTGGCCTGTGCATGGCATTGATTCACAGGGAGGGCTTGCTTCTTGGTAGCTTCTTGTTCTCTTCCCCTGCAGTCCATGAATGGTGCTGACTCATGGGAAAAGGCTGGTATCTGGCTGTTCCCCTAGCGACCCATGCATGACACTGATTTGCAGGGGGGACTTGCTTCTTGGTCTCTAGCTGTTGTTGTTTTGAGACAGGGTCTCACTCTGTAGCCCAGGCTGTCTTCAAACTCAAGGTGATCCTCCTGTCTCAGCCTTCCAGGTACTGGGGTCATAGGCATATACCACCATGCTCAACTCTTACATTTGCAATTACATTTCATTATTATCAGATTTCAAAATCTGAAGCTTCATTATTTAACATGCCTGTTGACACTGGTAAGTTTATTCTATACCCTCAGCCCTTTTGTTAGTCAAATTTGTGCTATGTAAGGTGACCTGAGAAGGATGGGCCTTCATAAACAATAAATTGAGATGGGTACCTTCATCTATGACCAGTCTATTGCAGTTTTATGTA
The DNA here is from genome assembly GCA_004027455.1 of Hydrochoerus hydrochaeris. Lineage (NCBI taxonomy): Eukaryota > Metazoa > Chordata > Mammalia > Rodentia > Hydrochaeridae > Hydrochoerus > Hydrochoerus hydrochaeris. Next base: position 263,128 of record PVLA01000839.1, on the reverse strand, counting down.
GTATATGAAGTCATTGATACAGTTAATTTTTGTAAAAACAAGTCCTTTTAATAGAATCTATATAATATACCCTGAGATGGGGAGTTAGTTAATTTTGTATAGTCTTTTCAATAGATTCCATATAATATGTACAAAAATGGGGAGTGATTTGTGAAAATGCTTTATCTAGCCAAATATGGTAATATGTGCCTATAATCCCAACATTCTGGGAGGCTAAAGTAGGAGAATCACAAGTTCAAGCCCCACCTGGGCAACTTAAAGAAACTTGTATCAAAATAAAAAATAAAAAGAGCTGAGGATGTAGGTCAGCTGGGTCCAATTCCTGTAGTGCAAAACCAAAAATATATTTTATCTTTCTGCAAAGTACCAAACTAGTTGTGGCTAAAAGCATAGATCCTGGACACACACTGCCTGGGTTGTAATCTCAGTTCTGTCATAACCAGGCATGTTATCCTGGGAAAGTTACTTAACAGCATTTGTTCAGTTTCTTCATTCATAAAGTGGAGATAATAATCTTTATATATTGGTTTGGGTTGTTGTGAGGATGAAGTGAGTTATATACAGGAGAGGCTGTCAGTCCTTCATATCTTCGGGTTCCACATTTTAGATTCAATAACCTGCATATTGAAAATATTTGAAAAAAGAATTATGTCTATACTGAATATGTACTGACTTTTTCTTGTCATTTTTACCTAAGCAATACAGTGTAACACTTATTTGTATTCTTTACATTGTTTTAAATATTATATATAACATGAAGATGATTTAAAGTACTGTATAAGGGAGGATGCATACATTATATGCTAATTTTATAGTATTTTAAATGCCATTTTATATAAGAGACTTGAGCATCTGCAGATCTTGATATTCTTAGGGGTCTTGGAACCAACCCTCCATGGATACCAAGAGATGACTGTATATATAAGTCTCTTAATATAACAGCCACCACCAAAATAAACATTACAAAGATGAATTATGTATTCTTCTCTGACAAAAATCTAAGCAATCCAGATTTCAGACTTTTTTACCTTTTCTGTGATACTGTTTGTATTACGTTACACACACACATACACACACATACTTACTGTACCTTTTCTTTTCCTGGTTCTGAGAACTGAATCAGATCCTCACGCTCTAGAACTAAGCTATATTTTTAGCCCCTTTTATTTTGAGATAGGGCCTCCTAGGTTATACAGTGCTGACCTCGAACCTGTAATTCTCCTGCCTTTGTCTCCTGTGTGTCTGGGATTAAAGGCATGTGCCACCGTGTCTGAGGCATGCTTTGGTTTTGAGGTAGTTTTACCAATGAGTTATGAACCTCCCCTTTCCCCTCACCATCTTTATGTTTACATGTGTCTTGAAAGGACTCTGAAGAGAAAATTTTGAAAATATTTCCAACATTGTGTGCTTTTATTTAAGGAAAACAGTGTATATAAACAAAAAGCACAGTTTCTAACAGTATGATGTTAGAAAACGGCTCAAAACCAGTAATCTCAAGTGTTTTGATAAATTAACTCTCTTTTGTCATCTCTCCAATCTTTTCTTGGCCCCATGTTCTCCCAGCCTTTAACACAGATATAATATGTCAAAGGATTCTGTCCAAGTTGTCGGTATTTGTTCCTATTTGAATAAGACTCTGACATTTATGAACTATATGACTTGAGGAAAGTTAACATCTTTGTGTCTTTTTTTCCCATCTATAATAAGGGAATTTATATTCACAAACGCTGCATATACTACAATTTTGGAAACAGTTTTCTACTTACTTGAATGTTTTCCAAATAATGAATTTCATTGAGTCTTAAATGTATCTGCTGATAAGGTAAAATACAACGCTCTTTATTTATTAGAGTTGCTGGTTTATAGCAAAAAAAAAAAAAAAGAAAAAAGAAAAAAAGAAATTTACTAGTCAAAATTCAACAAAGACCTTTATAGAATTGATGGTATCACAGAAGAAAATGAGTACTTCCACAAAGCCAATAATAAATAATCTCTTCCATTTTAACTTAAGTGACTTTCTTAAGTATCTTTTTTTGTTGTTGTTGTTTTGTGTACCAGAGATAGAACTCATGACTGGGTACTTGCAAAGCAGACCCTTATGCTGCTGAGCTAAATCCCCAGCCCTGAAGTATCTTTTTAGCTATGACTTACAATAAAGTATTAGAATACTTCAACTTAGAACTGGATCTTCAAATGGTTATATCACAAAGTGTTAAACCAAGGCTTTATAAAAGGTAATAAAATACCAACTAATAAAGTATCAAGTGAAAGCAAAAAGACTTTTATACTACTAGTAACATACCATTCAATTATTTTACGTATATTATTTTACATTTAAAATGTTAGAGTTCATACTTCTTAATGTGTATAAATATTAGAGTAAGAGGTCACAGATTTATAATTTCTATGTGAGTGTACCTTGAAATCCTAGGCTCAAGTGACCTCCGTCCTCCAGCTTTAGTCTCCGGAGTGGCTTGTACTACCATGCCTAGCTGAAACACTTCTAAGTATAAAATGCATATTCGAAACGTACATAGGTAGTTCTCTTCCATAGTGCCATTCCTTCGCATGGTATCATCAAAGAATATAATGCCTTTTGTCTCTTCTGCCTTCATTAAATAGCAATTTGTTAAGTACCCAGATACAGTATTAGGTTCAAAGAAGTAGAAACTAAAATATATAAACTAAAATATATAAGTATATACCATACACAGTATTAGGTTCAAAAAGGTAGAAACTAAAAATATAATCACCATCCTCAAAAAGTGGTTAATATCATTTAGGAAATATATAATAAGGAACTACCACCACAACCAAACTCCATGGAATCACATGCTTCTCTGCTCCCTCTGACTTTCCTCCCAGGTGTTTCAATAGCTTGTGATTTGAATTTCAATAGCTTAAGATTTGGATTTGAAACTGATCATTTCAATACTCATCTAGTTTTAAAGCAGTTCAAATGAACAAATATGACATTATTTTCTCTTCTAGATATCTGCAAGTTACTTTTATGATAATCATGAATGTAAATATTGATTCAATATTTCCTCTGTGGGGGCTGGAGATATAGCTCAGTGGCACAGAGCCTACCATAAGACATTGTGGCTGCTTCAAGGAGCAATTATGAATAAGCTTATGAATATGTCTATACACATTCTTGTGTAGGGTTTTCTATAGACAAAGCATTTTTGCATACATGGTATAATGCAGATGCCTATTTTCCCAATCAAATCCTAATAAGACAAATATAGCTCACCAAATCAGAGCATTTATCAATATGACCAGAGAGTTTTTCTTTGAAACCTCAGTGAAACAACAGAAATTCTAACAGTATGATGTTTGAAACAGCTCAAAACCAGTAATCTCAAGTGTTTTGATGAATTAACTCTCTTTTGTCATCTCTCCAATCTTTTCTTGGCCCCATGTTCTCCCAGTCTTTAACACAGATATATGTCAAAGGATTCTGTCCAAGTTGTCGGTATTTGTTTCTATTTGAATAAGGCTCTGACATTTATGAATTATATGACTTGAGGGAAGTTAACATCTTTGTGTCTTTTTCCCCATCTATAATAAGGGAATTTTACATCGTACCTCCTGTATTCAGTTTTCCAGGCTACACCTCTAGTGACCTACGCCTTCCAACCACACCCCACCTCCTAGAAAGCACATTCAGCTATGAATTCATCAATAGCATAATCCATTGATGAGATTAGGGTCCCCATAGTCTAATCACCTTCCAAAAGCCTTCCTCTGAATACATGAGTCTTTTGGGGAACATTTTTCATCAAAACCACGATACCTATCTTATTATTAAATGAGTTTATATTCACAGACTCTTATAAGAACTGGCACATAATGTTTGCTAAGTAAAATGTTTGGTATGTACATAAATCTGTGTGAATGCTGATCTCACAGAACTGTATACAGTTCTGATGAAGTCATCCTGTTGAGTCAAACTATCTGGTCTGCTGTTTGATTTTATCCTTCTTAAAAGCCAACAAGTTAGCAGCCCATCACTGTTTCATGGATGCTAAAACACACTGATAATTGAACTGGGCCCATTTTCCTTGCCAAACAGTATGTCAGTCACTGAGATAGTAAGCTTTGCAAACAAATAGCTGGACATAAAGGAGCAGACCCAAGCCTCAAATTTGCCTTTCCAAGGATAGGGCTTAGAGGTATTTATGAAATAAAAAAGTAGGGTGAAGCCAGGCATGGTGGTATATACCTGTGATCCCAGAACTCAGGAGGTTGAAGCAGGAGGATTATTGTGAGTTCAAGTCCATTACAGACTACACAGAGAGTTCAAGGCCAGCCTGGACTACATAGTAAGACCCTTTCTCAAAAACAATAAAAGAAACAGGGTGCTTTAAGCCATGAAGACAGTTGATTGGAAGAAATTAGTGGTTCATGCATGAATAGTCAAATTTTATGGCTCCTCAGGGGATTGATGTTGAGAAAATGGTGGCATTACCATACACCAGTGGGAGAATTTTTGGCCTCCTGAAGTCAAAGGTCACATATCAGACAGTTGTGCATGCTTGAGTGAAGTGGTTTTGACAAAAATGGTCTTCAATTCCCTGAAAAAACCTTGGCAATCATTATCATTATAATATCACATGTCAGAGGTATTCTCTGTAGCAAAGCTAATGAGACAATAGTAACATATTGCCTTAGCATCACCTCTCAATTAGTGATTCTTAAAGTTAACCAAAAGCAAGTAGCCAGGCATGGTGGTGCACACCTGAAGTCCTAGCACTCTGGGAGGCTGAAGCAAGAGATTAATTTAGTGAATTAGCAAGATCCTATCTCAGAAATGTTTTTTAAAAAGGGTTGGGGATGTAGTCCAGTGCAAGGGCCCTGCGTTTAACTCTCTCTCTCCCTCTCTCTCTCTCACACACACACACACACACACACACACACACACAGCAAGCAACCACTTGTGAAGCTGATTTAGATTTTCCCTTGATTTCAACAAGAAATCTCTGAATCAGAACAAATAAAACAGAAACAAAAAGCTGCAACAAGACTAAAACACCCATGAGCACCGCATGTTTGTACAAGTTCCTCCCCCAAGTCCTACATGGGTGACATGAAGGGGACCAGAGAATGGATTTTCATTGTAGCTGGGAATATTGAGCTTGGAGAATACACTGTCTTTGTAGCAAGCAGCAATATTAGCTTGTTCTTCAATATTGCTGCTTGCTACAAAGACAGTGTATTCCCCAAGACTGTCCAGAAGATGTCAATACATCTTTCAGTATCGCTCACAGGCCAGGCATGGTGGCAGAGGCACACCTATAATCCTAGCACTCTGGGAAGCTGAGGCAGGAGGATCCTAATTTTGAGCTCAATCTGTGCAACTTACTCTTAAAACAGAAGATAAAAAACGCTTGTTTGCTGTTAAGGTTCTGGGTTCAATCCTTAGTACAAAAGATTTTTAAAAATTGCTCATAGGTGGGGCTAAAAGTACAGCTCAGTTGTAGAGGCCCTGATTTTATCTCCTAGATTTGATCTCAAAAAGAAACAAATGAAAGGAAGATCACACACAGCAAACACAATGGTGATAAATGGACAAATGGAAGAGGCAATGATTCGATAGAAAGCATCTAAAGTGGCCCCTAGTGGTTCCTGTCTCCTGTTATTCACTCCTTTGTATTATCTTTCCATTTAATTGCAGGCTACACTCACTCATTCCTACCTAACCTGAGTATTGAGAGATGAAGTTATGAAAAAACTGTGGCTTCTGTCTTGGGGATGCACTCATGTTCTCATACTCAGTCTGCTGCCTTGTAGATAGACCTCCATGGCAATGAACAGGTAAGTGTCTCTAAGTCCTGCACTACCAAAGACCTGCAGCTACCAAGACTCATGTGAGTTTGGAAGCAGATTATTTATAATATGAGATGATATTAGTCGCCATCTTTACACCTGTGTCCTAGTGACAGACTCTAAACTAAACTGCATCCCAATATCTGAGTCACAGAAACTAGGAGGTGGGGGTTATTGTTTAAAGCCTTGGTATTTTGGGGATAATTTGTTGTGTGGTGATAGATAGGTAATATAAAGTTCTCGTATTCTTGAAATACTGAACAAGACACAAAAAATCCACTATAGCTCAGTGATATTTACTCACTCCTTTGTGATGCAATCTGTGAGTATAATTACCAGTACAGGGTGGGAGAGGGAAAATGAGAGAGAGAGAACCAACTCACAACAATTTAGTAACATTATAACCCTAGGAGTAGACAATCCCTATTTCTGTTTTGCATTGCTGTGATAAAATATTTGATGATGGATAATGAAGAAAAGAGGTTTATTTAGCTCACAGTTATGAAGCTTCGAAAGATCAAGATTGAGCAGATTCTGGTGAGGGCCAGTGGCTATATCACAACATGGCAGATGTATCATGGCAGGACCATGAATGACAGGCAAGCAGTATGAACAGAACAGTTCATGCAGCAAGAAGCAGCAAGATAATGATGAAGGTTCCAGGACTCTCTCTTTAATAAAAACCCCTCTCTTGGGAACTAATCCACTCCCACATGACCCAGCCCACTACAAGACTAGCATTAATGCATTCAGGATCTAATCACCTTTACCATCTCAATACTTGGGACCTCACTTGGGACCAAGCTTGCAACACATGAACATTTCTGGAACAAGTCACACCCAAGTGATAGCAGTCTTCTCCCCAAGAGTGCTGGCATGCTTAATGTCCATCATGGAAAGAAGAGGCAGACATGGAGACTGAAACCCAGAATTTAAAAGGCCCTTGTTGCAAAATAGCTATGCCAGTCTTGTGATAGTTTTTGAAGAATTTATGTTGCCTGAGGACAGTCTACAGGGTAGGAAAAAGTGGCTTTTGCTTTGCAAGCAAGGTGGGGAGGAATCTTTTTAGTGTCAAATGCTAAAATATCTGTCTACACTGAATTCAGTGTACCAAATTATTTAATTGCATTTTATGAGCTGTAATCATTTGCCATCTATTTGTCTGCAGCATTTTACAAAGTTTTGAAATACTTTCCCTGGTCTCATCAGTACTACATGGAATTGGGAATCAAAAGATTGAGCCACAATATCAAAGGAGAAACAGTGCCTCCTTGAGGCCAGAGTGCCAATACCAAGAGACAACCCCCCATGCACCCCTACTCCCACCCCAGCAAAGGGCTTAGAACCTAGGCTAGCCAAGAGACACATCAAGGTTCCTTATAAATACTTAATAAAATAAAGCAAAACAAAAGTTTTTTTTTTAATTTAAAGTCATTAATTGGTATGGTGATGATTGAAAACATAGAAATGTTTGATTATGACACTGTATATATGTATTCAATTACCGTATCTCATAAAGATGTACAGAAGGGCTGGGGATTTAGCTCAGCGGCATAAGCGCCTGTCTTGCAAGCAGGTGGTTGTGAGTTTGATCCCCGGTTTGGCTAAACAAACAAACAAACAAACAAACAAACATATGTACAGATATTATATCTCAACAAAAAAGTAAAATAAATACACAAAAAAAGTAAATAAATACACAAATTTATATACAAGTTTTTTTCTTAATGCATTAAAATGAAAACTTTTTTTTCTGAAGAACACAGGCTTTGGAATTTGACAAGCCTTCCCTTTGTTAACTGTCTGGACAAATTGGTAAGTCTGCATCTGTAGAATGAAGATATTTCATTATATTATAATGAAGATAAAATGAGATTTTATATATATATATATATATATATATATATATATATATAATGTTTTACAACTTGGTAAGCACTCAATATTTGAAAGCAGCTGTTATTAATATCAGTACAACTACTACAACATTGAGATAGAGATGTTCTATGTAACCTTGAATATTTAATATGCTATTGTGCATGTTGGGAATAGAATTTTCAGAGAAGAGGAAGTTACAGAAGATGAAAGTTAATATAAACAAAGGAAAGGAAAATCAGGAGCAAGAAAACCTGAGAATATTTGTAAAAGTATCAGGAAAAACAAAATCTTTTAAAACTTTTTTTTCTTTTTTTGTTTTTTTCTTCTCTGTCTTTCTCTGTCTCTGTCTCTTTCTGTCTCTCTCTCAAATATATAACACTACTAGTCTACAGGATAAATGGCCAAATATTGCTCGAGATGACCTCAAACATGTAATCTGCATCCAGATGGAAATTACTTTCTGTGTGTGTGTGTGTGAATTGAATTCAGGGCATACTATCACTGAGCTACATCCCTCTTTTTGTTTTATTTTAAGACAGAGTCTCACTAAGTTTCCAAGGCTGGCCTTGAGTTGGCCCTCCTCTAGCCTCAGTTTCCTGATTACCTAGAATTACTGGCCACATTGCCTGACTTGGAAGTTAATTTTTGACTTCATAATTTTAGGTAAAATGTTAGAGATACTACACTTAGAATCATATAATGCATTTGTTACTGGCAATGAAAATTACAGACACTAGAAAATTATTTGGGAATTTATACACTTGAAATTGTTATATTGAGGGTATATTTACTGTATACAATTTTTGGGTTTGCTTTAGGCTTTGTTATGTAACCAAAAATCTAGTTCATATGGTTAAAGGTGGCAAATTAATAATTACCACAGTTTGTCATTTTCTAGGCCATGTTGGATGCTGTTGCTATTGGTGATTGTACTACTTTAGTCAAGGAGACATAATTGTTATCAGTTGTTTATCTTGGTATGCCAAGACTGAGATTGCTAATGGTCATAAAAGATACTATAGGCCAGTGCCAAAGAACCAGTGGATAGGTCAAATAGGCAGCAACTTCTCATGCCCCCAAAATTGAAGAGATAGGATCTTGCAACTGACTCAAAACCAAAAGCCAGCTACATCTGTAGGACACCTCTGAGAGGTAGCCATTTCCTAAGGATTCTAAATACTAGCAATAAATCTACTTGTTATAGACAACTTACAAGCACAGATCCAGGAACTAAACTAAATTTAAAAAAAAAAAACAGAAAATGAGAAGACATTTAAACAAGATGCAGTGGCAAATGGCAGACTTCTAGATTACCAAAGGCAAATGGAGAAGGCAATGAGGTACAATAATTTGAAAACCACCATCTAGACTATCTGAAGTAGTGCCAGCAAAAGTTAACAAAGCAGATGAATGAAGCTCTAGAAAAAAATCAAATCAGAAATAATTTCTCAGATAACTACAGAGATGGTTACCATAATGAAACACATGGTTAGTAACTCTAGAGCAGATACAGATCAAAAGTTACGGGAGCTTAGGAAAATAATAGAAACCTTGAACACCTAAAATAAGAAAGAAATGGAATCTGTGAAAGAGATTCAAACAGATATCCAGAATAAAAATTCCACTAAAAGTATACCCAGAAGAGTGAGCCAATGTGAGGACAAAATATCAGATACAAAAGACAGGATTGTGGTTAGTGATCACAAAAAGAAAGATTTCATAAAAATACCAAGGGACCATTAAAAATCAATTCAACAGCTGCTAGATGATGCAAAGAAGAATAACACAACTTTGGAGTTAATCAAAAAGCAGGAGATACTTGAAACAACATAAAAAACCTGTTCACAGATGTAATGGCAGAAAACTTCACAAGCAAGGAAAAAGAATTTGACACTCAGATAAGTGATGAATATAGTACTCCAATTAGCCATGATTAAAAAAAAGTCTATGCCTTAATATAAGGCATATAATAGGCAAAATTCCAGAAATTCAATACAAGAACAACATATTATAAGCTGTTAGAGAAAAGAAACAAATCACCTAATAGGAAAGCCCATCAGAATCATAGCAGATATTTCAATGCAAATCTTCCAGTGAAGGAGAGCTTAAAGTATTTCAGGCCCTAAAAGAAAACAACCTCAAACCGAGATTGATAAACGCTGCAAAACTATCTTTCAAAATTGATGCACAAATATGATACTTCTATGACAAAGAACACCTGAAGAAATTCATGACCACCAAAGCAACAGTTGAACATATTCTGAAGAACATTCTAGAAAGTGATAATAATGATTATAACTCTATAAAACACAAAAGAATGAACCTACCAGGTAAGGCAAGCAATTAAAGAGGAGAAAAATGGGAACCAACAACAGGAAAATAATATGACAAGGATAAGTCATTATGTATCAGTTAAAACCATCAATGTTAATGGTCTCAATTCACCAATCAAAAGAAACAGATTGGAAGAATGGATCAAGAAGCAAGATCCAACAATATACTACATACAAGAAATACATTTAACTCAAAAATAAATTCATAGACTGAAAGTCAAAGGATGGAAAACAATACACTATGTGACAGGAACCCATAAGAAAATTAGGGTAGCTATTCTATTTTCAAAGTGGATTATGAGCCAAGACTGATTAACAGAGACAAAGAAGGCACTATCCTTGTAAAGGAAACAATCCAGGGAGAAGAGATAATAATCATAAATATGTGCACCAAATAATAGCATATCCAACTATATAAAACAAATAATAATGGACATGAAAAATCAAATAAGCACTAATACAACTGTAATGAGGACCAAAATACTGCACTGTCACAAATAGACAGATCAACTGCACGGAGTATCAACAAAGAAATATTAAAGAAACAAAACCAAACTTTTGAACAAATGGACTTAGTAAATGTCTACAGAGTGTTCCTTTTAACATAACACATATTCTTCTCAAGCTGCACAAAGGACATTCTCCAAAATAGAACACATACCAAGCTCATAGAACATGCTTAAGTAAATTCATAAACATGGAAATTAAATAATTCTCTCCTGGGGCTGGGGATTTAGCTCAGCGGCATAAGCGCCTGCCTGGCAATCGCGAGGTCATGAGTTTGATCCCCAGTACCAAAAAAAAAAAAAAAAAAACCACTCTCCTGAACAACTAATGGGCTAGAGATAAAATTAAAGAAGAAATCAGTTTCTACAATTAAACAATAATGTCAATACAATGCACTAGAACTTATGGGGCACAATGAAAGCAGTCTTATAAAGGAAACTCATAGCAGTGAATTTCCATATCAGAAAAACATAGCAACTTCAAATAAATAACCTAATATTGAACCTCAAGCTTCTAGAAATAAAAAAGAGCAAGTCAAGCCCAAAGCTCATAAAAGGGAGGAAATTATAAAGATCAGAACAGAAATTAATGCAATGGAGACTAAGGAAACAATACAAAGAATCAATGAATCAAAGAATTGGTTCTTTTAAAGATTAAATAAAACTGACAAACCTTTAACCAACCTTATCCAAAAAAAAAAAAAATGGAAAGAAAAGCCTTAAATCAATGCAATTAGGAATGAAAACAGTGAAATCACAACAGATCCTGTAAACTGTCACTACCTACTTTGAGAACCTGTATCCTGAGATGGAAAACACAGATAAAATGAACAGATTCCTAGACACATATGAATTTCCCAAGAAGGTATAAAGATTCTAAATAAACCAATATTAGCCCATGAAATTGAAGATATAATTACAAATATATGAACAAAGAAAAGCCCAGACCCTGATGAAAGATTCACTGCTGAATTCCACAAGAAATTTAAAGAAGACCTAATAATACTACTTCTCAAACTCTTCATTGAAATGGAAAGGGAAACACTACTCCCAAATTCATTCTTGGAAGCAAGCATTACCTTGATACCAAAACCAGAGAAGAACCCAACCAATAAAGAGAACTACAGGCCAATATCCCCAATAAAGATAGACACAAAAATCTTCAGTAAGATACTGGCAAAGAGAATGCAGCAAATTATAAAGAAGATTATACACCATGATCAAGTACAATATGCATCCAAGGGATGTAGGGGTGGTATGACATACGAAAATCAATAAATGTAATACACCATATTAACAGAGCCAAAGACAAAAACCATATGAGCATCTCAATAGATGCAGAAAAAGGGTCTGACGAAGCCCAACACTCATTCATGATATAGACTCTACAGAAAATTGGAATAGATGGTCATTATCTCAATCTGATAAAAGCCATCTATGACAAACCAACACCTAACATCATACTAAATGGACAAAAACTGAAACTTTCCATTTTAAAGTCAGGAACAAGGCACCACTCTTATTCAATATATGTATGGAAACATTAGCTAGAGCAACTAGACAAGAGATAGAAATAAGAGCAGTACGGATAGGAAAGGAAGAAGTTAAATTATCATTATTCACAGATGATATAATACTCTACATAGAATACCCCAAAAACTCCACCATAAACTTCTAGATTTAATAACCAAATTCTGTAGTGCAGCTAGATACAAAATCAACACTCAAAAATCAATAGCCTTCCTATGTACAAATAACAAACTCACTAAAGAGACAAATTAGGGAAACAATACCTTTCACAATTGGGCTGGAGATTTAGCTCAGCAGCACAAGCACCTGCCTGGCAAATGCGAGGTCATGAGTTTGATCCCTAGTACCAAATAAACAAAAAATATCTTTCACAATAGCATCCAAAAAAACCCCTAAGAATTAATATAATGAAGGATTTAAAAGATCTCTACATTGAAAACTACAGTACTCTGAAAAAGGAGATTAAAGAGGATATCAGAAAGTGGAAAGATAGCCCCTGTTCTTAGGTAAGAAGAACCCATATAGATTTCTGGGAAGATGGAGTGGTGAGCAGCAAAGAAAGAACCTCTCCAAGATTTGGTGTTGAGACATTCGAATATAGTAACATGAGGAAGAGAAAAGGGAAGGAAGTAGGTCCTCTGGACCCAGTAAGGATCTGAATGAAGTGAGACTTGAAGCCCATGGAGAGAGATACACCAGGAATTCAGCAAAAACAAGAAAACCAGGCAGGTCTCTGTGGACCCAGGGAGAAGCCACACTCCATGGTGAGCCCCACCCAAAACAAGTCCAAGAGACATACACACAAAAGAAATTGGACACACTTGAAATTTCTGAAATGATAACAACTAAGTAAAGAAACAACTTAGTACTTATATAATTTGATTAATTATAACACTTATATCTCACCCAGAACAACTCCAGAATACACAGACATAAAAGAAATGCCTGAAATTTCTGAAATGATAGCAACTGAAGTAAAAAAAAAAAACAACTTAGGACTTACATTGTTTGATTAACTTTGCATGCCTGTATCTAGTAGTCTGAGCAACTATTCGGAGGACAGCAATGTGAAATATAGTAACTATTGTTGATTTCATACTGTCTTGTTTTTGAAACCCAAGGTCATTTTACTGTATGGTTTTGTTTCATTTTATTCTTTAAAATAAAAAAAGAACCCATATAGTGAAAATGGCCAAAATTATTACACAGATTTAATGCAATCCTGATCAAAATACCAAAAGTATATCTCACAGAACTAAAGAAAACCATACTAAAATTCATTTGGAACCAGAAGAGACCTAGAATAGCAAAAGCAATTCTGGGCAATAAAGGCAAGGAACAGAGAATCACAATCCCAGACTTGAAATTATACTACAAAGCTACTATGATAAAAGCAGCATGGTACTGGCCAAAAAACAGACCCCAGGATACACGAACAGATCAGAAGATGCTGAAACAACCCAAAACACATTCAGCCACCTTATCTTTGACAAAGGAGCCAAATGCTTTCACTGGAATAAAAACAAATCTCCTTAATAAACGGTGCTAGAAAAACTGGCTTTCTACATGCTGAAGATTAAAACTATACTCATATCTTCCACTGTGCACTAAACTAAAATTGAAATGGTTCAAAGATCTAAATATTAAAATAGAAACACTAAATCTGCTGAAAGATAGACTAGTAGAACTCTTGAAGACATTGGTATAGGCAAAGAGATTATGAACAAAATCCCGACTGCACAGAAACTATCACAAAGAATCAAAAAGTGGGATCTCATCTTATTAAAAAGTTTTTGCAAAGCAAAAGAAACCAAGAGTGTGAAGACACAAATCATAGTGTGGGAAAAAAATTATGCCTACTGTTCCACAAAGAACTACTATCTACAATATATAAAGAACTCAAAAAAATTAGATCCCCAAAATTCAAGACCCAATCCAAAAATGATTATCTAAAATGAATAGACACTTCTCAGATGAAGAAATAGAAACAACAAATAAATATCTGAAAAAAAAGTTCAACATCACTGGTCATTTAAGAGACATAAATTAAAACAACGTGGAGATTTCATCTCATTGCAGAAAGAATGGCTATTAAGAAACCAACCAACAACAAATGCTGGCAGGACTGTGAGGAAAAAGGAACACTTTTCCACTGTTCGTGGGAGTAGACTGATGATACCACTGTAGCAATCAGTGTGGAGATTCCACAAAAAACTAGGACTAGTTTGACCCAGCTATTCCCCTTCTTGGTATCTTTCCAAAAGAATTAAAAGCATGATACCAGAGTAATATATGTATACCCATGTTTATAGCAGCACAGTTTATAATAACTAAATCTTGGAAACAGTCCAAATGGCCATCAATGGATGACTGAATAAAGAATATGTGTTTTTTATACAATGGTGTCATAAAAGATAAGTTTGAGACATTTCTAGTTACATGGCTCTACCTTGAGACCATACTCAAGTGACACACATTTAAATATCATATTTGTAATAGTTTGTGTCTAGATCTCCTCTTAAAGCCTCCTGTGGTCATGTAGCTGTATTCAGAGGTGGCTGAATATAGAGTATGTGATGCTGGGATTAAGTATGTGTGATTAGTAAATCACTCTGCTGATTAAATCAATCAGTGGCAAGTTCTGGCTAGGATTAAGGATGTGAGTGCTACACTGGCCTTAGGGTCAGTAGCCTATATGCAATATAAGGGGTAGATCTGCCTCTTGCTTGTTGATTTTGCTGTCTTCTGCTACCAGGTACTACTGTGCCTCTACCATGCACCACCCTGCCTTGGATCCAGTTGATTATAGACAGAAATATCTATAAACTGTGAGCTAAATAAACTTTTTCTCCTTTAACTTTGTATTTTGTCTCAGCAATGAGAGAAATGTAACTGAGACAACACTGTTTCTTTGATGTGAGAAACTAATGTAAATAAGGACCAAAATGTGTAACAGATATTTGGAAAAGGGAAGAAAATGTTCAAATGAGAAGGAAAACATAGGAGATGGGGAGGGGGCAAAGGAAAGGAGGAACAAGAAAAAAAGAATTGAAGGAAAAAAATGGAGACAAAGCTTCTGTAAATGAAGGGAAGAGGGGCTGAAAGGTGAGAAGGGAAATGGGAAAAAAGGTAGCAAATTCTCTATGATGAATGCTATTATTATGTATATGTAAAATATAAATAAAATAAAAATGCAACACCACAAATAAATGCGTTTACATGTTAATTTTATAGGAAAACCATAAATCATTCTTTTATTTAGAGATTTTAATTTCTTTTGTCATATTATAAACCCCCAAAAGTCTTTAATTAAAGTATGAGATTAGCACAAGAAAAAAACTGGGATAGGCAGATTTTTAATGTAGTATATTATATATGAAGTAATTTATAAGTAGATAAACATCAAATAGTTTTCAAAATACTCTCCGGAGTTTTCTCTGTGTGTTGGGAGAGTAATAAAATGGGGTATAGTAGTGAAAATGTGAATAGGAGGGATTGGCTGGTTGGAATATTCTTCATTCTTCCCCATTTCAACTACATTAGGCTATTTGTATTTTATATTTATTGATAAGCTCTGATTTGAAAAATCTGTACCTGACAGCAAAAATAAAAAATACATTTAATGCAAAATTTTGGAACAACTGATATTCTCCAATAAAAAGGTAAAATAAGTTGAAACTCTCCTCTACATAAAATATACAGTTCAACAGGTGTTATGGTTTGTGTCTGGATGGTCCCCCAAGCCTCATGCGGTCATGGAGGCAGCTGACTCTAGCTTTTGTGATTGGTTCATTGTCTAGCACTGGGATTGGTGGCATGAGTGCTACACCTGCCCAGAGATGGAGCTGGAATACAATATATTATATTCCAGGGGAGGGAAGGAGATGTGCTTTTACCTCTTTTGCCCCTTTGATCTTGTTGCTGTGACCACCATGAATGGCTGCCTCTCAGCCAAGCCACCCTGCCTTGGAGCCAGCTGAGTATGGACTGAAACTTCCAAAAACTGTAAGCTAAATAAATCTTTCCTTGCTTCACTTTGGGCATCAGATATTTTGTATCAGCAATGAGAGAAAAGTAACTAAGACTGCTAGATTAAAACAGTAAATAAAAAATATTCCACATAAATTACAAAAAAATATAGGTAAACATTAACAAGCTTGAGGATGAAAAAGACGTTTTCAAGTATATTCATAAAAGTAGAGATCATGTAAAGAAACAGTACATATATTGGTTTTCCTAACATGTGTGCCTCTGATATATGTTCAATGTGTTTCTGTAGCCAAAGTGGTATGGAAATGTCACTTCAATAATAATGCCAAGAGGTATAATAGGGCATACCATCGTTATTTTTATCAGCATCTCAAAAACACACACTCTTAAAAAAAATCACTGTGCAAAGCAAGTAAATGCAAATGAGGACACATTCTAGTGCAGTGGTGGCAAACCTATGGCACTCATACTGCAGCAGGCTGTTTGTATCATTGAAAGCTCTAAAAGGATGCCATCAGCGTCCTAGTGTCATATGCTTTATTAGCAGACCCTTGACAGATTCCTCCTCTCAGAAATTCTGGAGCCATCACTGTTCCCTTCTAAAAAACAAAAGTGTTATTAGCACAAAAAGGATCTGAGGAGCCTACAGAGAAAAACAGTAAAACTAATTTAGTCTACATTTGACTACTGAACCTTACTTTCAACATGACTATTAATATCCATAGAATTCAGGATGCACATCCTGCCATTGCCAGGCAATGTGAAAATTGAAAGTGCTGTGTAAGAGATGCCCCTGAGAGAATATACTGTCCCTTTATTGCTATTTTACTGATGTTCAATTTGAGGTACTCTTTGACTGATACCTAGCACTCATGGCTTAATTTAGTACACACATAACTTTCTGTAATAAACCGCTGCCCACTGAAGGTGGTAAAAGACCACCTTGGATTTAAATTCTTATATATCATATTATGATGCACTTACATCTTAGAAAAATATGAAGGAATTTATGTAAATTATATATATTGTTAAAATGTATGCAAGCTGATAATTTTGTTCTTCTCTCATTAAAATAAGTTTCATGCAACTACAGAATCAAAATATCTTATCAGTTAAATACTGCATGGTCTCTCTTACATGAGAAACCCAAAATATAAATAAAAAGAAAAATAAAAAGGTAGGTAATAGGAAATAGGGAGATAGATCTTTTGCAAATGGGAAGGGAACCAAGAGATGGAGAGGGGCAGGAGGGAATGAAAAGGAATAAAAAATTTTAGAAGTGTTATGTACATGTACCAACTCCCCAATCCCCATAAGGAATGCAAACACTGTGTACTATAAACATATACTAATAAAAAATAAAAATTGAAAAAAAATGTCAAGTATTTGTTCTGATTTTTATGTCACACACATGCATGCACACACACAAACTAAATTAGACTATTTAAGGATTAGAACTAAATGGTTCAGAGAAAGATATTAGGCTCTTCTGTAAAAACTCAAGATTGTTACTAGAAGGAAAATACAAGTATTTAGGTAAACTCTTAAACCTTATTTTCTTTCACTTCAAAAGCATCCTTTAGCTTCTAAATAAAGGGAAAAGCCACAATAAGCATTCCCCTGTCCAATGACACTGCTTATTTGGACCTGCTAGTTAAGATTAACGCTAATTTGAATTGCAAATGTAAGGTTTATGAGCAAGAGGATTCAACTCCAGATCCACTTCTTTATTAAATGTATCTCTGTACATTTAATGTTAATGCAAGTCATACTTGTTTACAAAAATATATTGCATAAATAAGTTCCAGGTCTTCTATTGTTACTTTGAGACAATTAGATCTTTTAAATAAAAATTCTACTTCAACAGAATCCTGGAATGTCAATTTTATGTAAGTACCACTGTAAAGAGGTCTTATTCACTTTAAAATAAGTATGAGTACTTGAAATCTGAATTTAATGCTTTGTAATTTAATTATTGCTGGGAACAACAACCAAAAAAAAACCCTAATTCTTTCTGTATATACTGCTTTGCTAAAAGCAACTAAATAGAAGTATGTTTTGTGCAATTTATGTTTTATTAAGAATGTGGCACTAATGGTTACAGGGCTGGTTCAGTTTAAAGTAAGTATTTGAAATCTGAATTTAATGGCTTGTAATTTAATTATTGCTGGGAACAATAACGCCAACAAAAAAACCAGTTTCTCCTGTATATTCTGCTTCACTAAAAGTAATTAAATAGGTGTATGTGTTGCACAGCTTACATTTTACTGGGAATGTGGCATTAATGGTTACAGGGCTGGTTCTTTTGAATTTGCCATCCTAGTGACAACTCAACTGTCCTACTTCTTTTCTCTATCACAATGATCATGAAACATTTATTTATACATTTTGCCATGTCCTTTAGTTTTCAGCTGATATGAGGTGTGAACATGTTTTAAGGCACTCATCTGGAAAGTCATAAATAATATTACTTTGTTTTAGATTAGCATCAACATAAATCAAAATTTTAAAAATTCTTGCAGAGAACTGATGGATTCTGCAGGAATGTATATTTGTATCTCAAGCTGAGACAACTGCCTTGGATGACAGGCATTCATTCAACAATATTTATTGGGGCTACTATGCGCCAGGCACAGGGAACCCAACAATCACCAAACTGCTTGCCCTTATGAACAGCTTTATTTACAGTGTAGGGAAGGACAATGGACAAGTAATTATACAGCCTCGGATTATGATTAGTGGTGTAAAAAAAAGTAAGTAGGATAACCAAGTAAGAAAAAGATGGAAATGGTGCTTTAGGGAGGCTGGTTACAAAGACGTCTCACTGGATCTGACAGTGAAGAAGACATCTACATAAAGTCTACCTGAAAAGAGTTTTCCAGTCAGAAGAAATGCAAGTGCAAAGGGATGCATTGAAGTGTTTGACGACCATCAGGAGGTCCATGTAGCTGAAGCACACTATTCAGGGAAATAATGTCAGAGAAGTAGCCAAGAATCATATCTCACAGAGCCTTGGAGGATGTAGCAAGGAATCTGCCAGCTTTTAGAAAAGAAATGACACAGTAGGAAGTATACTATAGGCAGACTGGAGATGGAACTTCTAGTTCTGAAACTTAATTTTTAAGAATTTTTTTAAAAAAATTTTAACTGATACATAAAAACTGTGTATTTATGGGATATGTATATTTATGTGATGCTTCAATGTAGATATACACTGTGTAGTGTTCAAATCAAAGTAAAGGTATCTATCTCCACAAACATTAATCATTTCTTCTGCTAACCAAAATATGTATAATCTTCCAGTTTTAAAAGACATATATGGTACATTATTATTTCATCTATATTCACCCTACTGTACAACAAAATTGTAGAATTTCTTTCCCCTAGCTATAACTTAGTATCTATTAATCAATCTTTATTCTTAAAAATCAATTTTATTTAGGAATAATTTGCATAAAGCAAAACACACTCACTTTAAGAGTGCAATCTAATGAATTCTGGCAAATGTACAGATTAACAACACTATCACCACAATGAAGATAGATCATTTCTACCTTTCCCAAGTTTTTCTTTTGAAGTCAATTTCCATCCTTCAAAATCCACACCAGAGCAATGAACTCAACTGAAATTTTGGAACTCATTTTACTATTATTATTTTGGGTGCTGAGGATTAAACCCAGGGCATTGTAGATGTTCTATTTCTGTGCCTCATCTCCAGGTCCCAGGACTTGTTATATTTCAATGTGAACCTGGTGGGCCTTACATCTGTGTTTATATGCTGTGACTCATGCAGCCCTTGAGGTTCTTGGGGTGAAGGATATGAGAGGATGAAAAAATACAAGGCTGGGAGTCAGGTGGAGTCCTTATCCTCCTGCTGGGAGGAAAGATACTGGCTCCTCACAGCAGGGGCGTTTATTTATACCTTTTAGCAACTTAATGTCACATGACACTCTGTTGTCCTAGCAACCCACTGTTTGGATTGTCCTGGGGCCAGGTATTTTCTGGGCTGGAGCAGCTTCTTCATGTGGCTTGCCCAGGGCACTCTTTGCTCCAGCCTTGAACATGTGGTCAATTTCTATCTTCAATGGCTTCCAACACTTATATGGTATTTATTAACCACAGATGTCAAAATTTAGTTAAATTTAAATAAAAATAACAATCTTCAGTTACATTAGCCACATTCCAATTGTCTAAGAGCCAGATGTGAATAGCAGAAGCACAAAACATTTCTATCACTATGGAAAGCTCTGCAGGGTAGATCTGAGATGCTTCCATGATAGTATTTGACCTTTATCTCATGAAGGTAAGCCACACAGCCTGAAAACTGAGTAAGCCATACCTAACATTACCTAACTTTGTGTTCCTATCTGTATTATTACTACCTTTATCACCAAATAGTTAAGAAAGTCCTGTGAGGGAAGAGCTTGTTTATTTGTTTGTGACAGGGCTTTGCTAAGTTGCTCAGGCTGGCCTCAAATTTGTGATTCTCCTACCTCTGCCTCACAGAGTGCTGGTATCACAGCCATGTACTATCATGCTTGACTAAAGAAGTTTGGTTCATGTCTGGACCAATGTGGTGAAGAAGGGAGGGGCACCCACTAACATAACACATGTATTACTTTTTTTGTGGCTCCAGGAAGTCAAACTCAGGGTCTCGTACATGCCAGGCCAGTGCTCTACCACTGAGCTACTCTCCCAGACCCTAGGATGGCATGATAATAATCTATATATTCACTACATAGAAATTCTTCTTCTATTACTAAATGCAAAGGATCTCCTATTCTTACTAAAGGAGAAGGATGATTTCTTTTAACATTCACAAGGCATAATTTTTATGTGAAAGTAAACCTCAAAATTTAGTCTTATAAAATCTATAAAGTTGTTTTGAAAGGGAGAGTTCTGAAGCAAATATGTTAAAAAATTAACATTTGTTAAATCTAGCAGTGGGTACTGGAATATGTTTATATTATTTTTCTGTATGCTTTTGAATGAGAATTTTTTAAAGTATATTTTCAAGTGTCAAAAAATTTAATGATATCAAGATTATTGTGATATGACAACACAATGCAAGTTTAAAACAATATGGCCAAGAATGGTGGCACATGCCTGTAATTCTAGCACTCGAGAGGCTAAGGCAGGAGGATTGCCACAAGTTTGAGGCTGGCCTGGGCTACATAATAAGTTAAGGACAGCATGGACTACCCAGTGGGACCTTAACTCAAACAAACAAACAAGTTAAAAACAGTAGAAAAGTCAGTACAGCACAGTGGCTAAGTCCACAGGTTCTGGAAATGAATTACTTTGATTTTAATTCTAATTGTGCCACTTACTAACTGTGAGATACTGAGAAAGTTACTTGACTTCTTTGTGCCACAATTTCTTCATCTGCAAGATCATAATGTACTTGTCTGATAAAGAAAGTAAAAATTTAAGTAAATACACAGTACACAGTAGATGCTAAATAGGTATCAATAGCTATTTTTATGATGGGGATACAATTTTGTTTTTAAATACATAGTACATATGGATAGTGAAAAAACCTTGAGTGATCCATCAAAAATGTTAGCATTTATAATTTCTAGTTGATAACAGAGATTTTAATTTTCATTTTAACTTCTTTCTTAAATATACTGTGACAACTTCAAGAACACAGTAACAAGATTACCCTGCTAAACAGTAAATCTCGAAGTGTGATTCTTCAGCCAGTAGCATCCAGAAAACTTGCTAGAAATGTAAATTCTCAGACTCTCCCTAAGCATACTCATTCTGGTGTGGAGCTCAGCAAAGGATGGTTTTTCAAGCTTTTGATTTGATTCCGATGCTCGCTAAAGATTGAGAACTACTGTGTAAAGTTGAAACTTGTAGGCCTGAACTTGATCTGTGTCACCTTTACACTGTACAGTGATAAACACTGGGCTGGAAGAAAGTTCAGTGGTTCAGCACTTGCCTAGCATGCAATAGGCTTTAGGTTCAGTCCCCGGCAGCCCCCTCCCCAAAAAAGATAAGTACAAATTTGTCTTTTTTCCTGAATACTCTTTGCAGGTCCTGTTCACAAGTCTTCCTCTTGCTTTTGGCACATCTTCTCTAAGAGTCTGTGGATGGGCTGCCCCTGTATGAGGTCTGGCTAGCTCCAATTCATATCTACAGCCTCTCCAGTAGCAAGGACTAAGGTGCACACCAAGGAGCCTTGTGAGAACAGGTCCTCCTATGCCCAGTTACTATCTAGTATGGGGAGGGGACACAGGGCAGAGGATGGAGCTCAGTGTCACAGAGCTTGCCTAATATGTGCAAGACCTTGGGTCTGATTTTCTTCCCCACAAAAATGGAAAGAAGAAATGAAGGAAGGAAGGAAGGAAGGAAGGAAGGAAGGAAGGAAGGAAGGAAGGAAGGAAGGAAGGAAAGAAGGAAGGAGAAGGGAGGAGAGAGGGAAAGGAGAGAAAGGGATGTGCTTTAAAAGTTTTGTTTTTTTTTAATTTTTGAGGTTGGGCTCAGCGGGCAATGTCTCAAGAAGTCCCAATATAAATTGTATAAAGTGAAGTGTGGACACTGCCCAAAGTGTTTACATTTTAAAAAGTTAAATCATGGTGATCTGTGAAAAGCACATCCAAGCCAAGACAACACTGGCTGCCAGTTCACTTGCTTACTATCTAATTTTTAAATCCGTAAACTGCTGAACAAGGAAAACCCCAATTTGAACCCAGATCTGCTACTTGCTTTCTGGTGGTAAAAAAAAAAAATGACGACAATATTAATCCTTTAGAATTAAGTCTTATCTGTGAAGAGAAAGCTACCTATTTCAAAGAAGCATTTGAAAGATTAAGATAATAAACTCAAAAAAGTCTGCCCTATATTTTCATAGAATTTGTAATGTTTGTTTTCTGTACCATTTTGATTGCATGCTTCATTCACTTGCATTGATAAGTAGCCCTTCTCTTCAGTTTAAACTCACTGTTACTTGGAGACGGCCATCTGCATCCTTTATGTTCCCACAAAATCTGTACTGACTTAAGTCATTAGTCCTACTCAGGTTTCAACAAAGATTGTAACTGGAAGTCTATCTGCAGTAGGGATCTGGAGGAACACAGTTAACTCTCAGTATAGATACACATTTTATATGAGTGTGTATGTGACTGCTTTCCAACCCTCAGTTATGATTCCCTTCCTTATTTACATAACACACAAAAAGTCAAGAAAAATGGTGGTAGTTCCATTACTAACGTGGATGACTTTTGCTTTTACATTAATTAAAAACAATACAGAAGTTTAGAAGGGCCATACAAGTTATAAAAACTTGATTTCAGTTGTAACTAGCTTTAGCAATTCAGATACTAATAATGGTGATGGTAGAAGGAGAGTGTGTATCTTAGCAGCTAATACTAACTGTCCATCTCATGTTTTTCCACTTCAAAGGAAGCATGGAGATCTCATAAGCAAGTCAGAAGCTTTCCACAACTCTTATGGCCATATAAGAACCAGTATGTCATATTTTGCCCTGACAAAATTTTCTCTTATTTTTAACATTGTAGGTACCCATGCCTTTTAAGCACCGAGTAATTAATTCTCACATTGAACAGTTAACATCATTGCCCCCTTATTCATGTTAGTTTTTATACTTCCTGAATATTGACTACATTTCTGGACTTATTAAATAAGTGACATTTTCAGATTAAATGACCTAACTTAATTATACAATTACCTGGAAATTTAACTCTTGATCCTCCCCACCTTAGCTATGTTGGAGTATTTTTTTTTTCTTTCAAAAATATAATCCTTAAATCGTGAGATCAGTAAGAAATGAATTTATCAAATTTAGGGGTGAGAACACAGCCCACTGGTAAAGCATTTCCCTATTATGCATGAAGCTCTGAGTTCGAGCCCCAGAATCACAAAATTAATATATAAATAAACAGATAATCAACTTTAGTTTGGGAAAGAATGTTTCTAACCAAGATTCTATGTGAGAAAATGAATCCTACATCAATCAAGTGGATTCTACTTGATAAAACAAACAAAGGCTTTCTGCTTCTTCAGTGAGGTGGAGAGCAGTTATTTTGTCAAAGTACAATTCAAATGACATTCAGACGCAATCTAGTCTACTATTCATATGTATCAGCAACAAGGAAAATGTGGCTTTTGATGACAGATTAAAGTACATGACAGTGTTAGAACTGCAGATTGCTGTCATTTTATGTGTCCAAGATTTAGTAACTCAATTCTTTGTATTCTGTAGAAAAACATAGTGACACTGCCTGTGTAACAGCTCAGTTACAAAATAAATAAATAACTTCCACCTAAAAGGCATATCCAATTTCTCAGTTCACAAGAATTCAATGAAAAATCATTTCCAGGCTCTGTGTGATGGCATATACCTGTAATCTCAGCAACTGGGAAGTTTAGGAAGAAGGATCCCAAGTTCAAGGTCAGCCTGGACAATTTAAAGAGATCCTGTCCCAAAGTAAAAAGAACTGCGGATGTAGCCCATGGCAGGAGTGTTTGCCTAGCACTGGAGGCCCTGAGTTCACTTCCCAATATGAAGTTATGAGCAAAATGTCAAATAAAATAACTCTTCTTGCGTGAATTTTCTGAAAAATTTATTGAAAAATATTCCTTCAAGGTAGGTAACATTACCTGTCTCATAATGAATGTACATTTTTGCATAGCCAGGGAAAATAGAGAAAACAACAACTAACGGATTTCTTTTTCAAATACGTCATTAAAAAAAAAGAAATAGACATTCGATGCAAATTAGTACTAACATCCTTTGAGTGACGATCTTACAGATTCTGAGGGAAGGATTTAAGTATAAACGAATTTTATCTACATTTTAAAAGTTTTGTGTATATATATATATATATATATATATATATATATAAAATTATGCACATCAAGGCCTTGTTATTTGTACTACACATTTTAAGACGGACAGCAAAACGAGAAAACAAATGGTGTTCCAGCGACTACCACGTGAGGAGGAAAAGGCAGAAAAGGAGAATCAAGTGCGTCAATCACTTGGAACTGAGGTAAAAATGAAACTAGAGAAGTGGAAAAAGGTCTTTTAAAACATCCTGACAATCCATTACTTCTCTTCTCTATGACCTTCGGTCTGGACTAAGCCATTTAATTCAACTTCCCAGCCCATCACGTCCTTGGACATTTATTTACTGTACCTTCTTCATTGAGAGCCTTTCCAATTCCCTCCCCTTCTAGCAGTCGTGAACTTCAGACTCTCTGCTCCAAAACCCACTCCCTTTACCTCTGTTTTTACGGAGATTCCCTGCATTCTCCCTTCTGCCCAAAGGGGAAGTTCGACGGGACGATGCACCGCAGAGCATCCTAGGAAATGTGGTCTCTCAGACTTTTTCGCCTGGCTCCTCAGAATGAGTAAAACCGCAAAGAGGAGTCAATTAAAACTACAATTCCCGAAAGGCAACGCAAGTCACCATCTTTCTTTCTGCCCTCCTTCCTATTGCCTTCCTCTTCCTCCTCTCGTTGGACGCTGAACCTCTTAGAATCGCGGTATTTGTAGTTCATTCTGGACCGAAGAACCTAGCGCTTTTTAAGGGCCTAGAACGATCAAAAGACTCTAATTCCCAGAGGGCAGAGCGGAAACTGCGCCTGCGCACTCTTTGCGAGGGCGGGTATGTCTCTAGTGTCTGAGCGAGAGAGAGCGAGAGTGAGTGAGTGTGAGTGCGGGTTGGGGTGGTGGCCGTTACGTTCGGGGCAACGGCTACGGCAGTAGAGAAGTGAAAAGAGAAACAACGTCCGGCGCTTCCGTCTTCGCTCTGGAGGAGGAGGAGCTGGTAGGAAAAGGAAAGTGATTTGCTCTGGGTCTGAACTAGACCAAGCCGGGCTGGTAGGGATTTTGGGCTATGAGCTTTTGAGGGTCGCAGAGCGAGACCCGAGAGTCGAGAGCTATGTCTCAGCCGCCACCGCCTCCTCCTCTGCCGCCGCCACCTCCCCCGCCTGAGGCTCCGCAAACTCCGTCGTCTTTGGCGACGTCGGCAGCTGCTCCGGGAGGGCTTTCGAAGCGGAAAGATCGGAGAATCCTTTCTGGGAGCTGCCCAGATCCCAAGTGCCAGGCGCGTCTGTTCTTCCCGGCCTCCGGTTCTGTAAGCATCGAGTG
The DNA here is from genome assembly GCA_004027455.1 of Hydrochoerus hydrochaeris. Taxonomy (NCBI): domain Eukaryota; kingdom Metazoa; phylum Chordata; class Mammalia; order Rodentia; family Hydrochaeridae; genus Hydrochoerus; species Hydrochoerus hydrochaeris. Next base: position 236,936 of record PVLA01000839.1, on the reverse strand, counting down.
TACCGAGTGCGGACAGCGGCACGAGCAGCAGCAGCTGCTGGGGGTGGAGGAGGTGACCGACCCGGACATAGTACTGCACAACCTGCTGCGGAACGCACTGCTTGGGGTGACTGGGGCACCCAAGAAGAACACGGAACTGGTAAAGGTGATGGGCCTTTCCAACTACCACTGTAAATTGTTGTCGCCCATATTAGCTCGCTATGGAATGGACAAAAAGACAGGCCGGGCCAAGCTTCTCCGGGATATGAACCAGGGCGAACTGTTTGATTGCGCGCTGCTGGGTGACCGGGCCTTTCTCATAGAACCAGAGCATGTTAACACCGTGGGGTATGGGAAGGACCGCTCCGGAAGCCTCCTATATTTGCATGACACTCTTGAGGATATCAAGCGGGCTAATAAGAGTCAGGAATGCCTCATTCCAGTGCATGTGGATGGAGATGGACACTGCCTGGTGCATGCTGTATCACGAGCTCTTGTAGGCCGGGAGCTCTTCTGGCATGCCCTGAGAGAAAATCTTAAACAACACTTTCAGCAGCACTTGGCACGATATCAAGCCCTGTTCCACGACTTTATTGATGCTGCTGAGTGGGAGGACATTATCAATGAGTGTGACCCTCTATTCGTGCCTCCTGAGGGCGTTCCCTTAGGCCTGAGGAACATCCACATATTTGGCCTGGCTAATGTGTTACATCGTCCTATAATTCTGTTAGATTCCCTCAGTGGTATGAGAAGCTCTGGTGATTATTCAGCTACCTTTTTGCCTGGGCTTATACCAGCAGAGAAGTGCACTGGGAAAGATGGTCATTTGAACAAACCAATCTGTATTGCATGGAGTAGCTCTGGTAGAAACCATTATATTCCGTTGGTAGGCATAAAAGGAGCTGCTTTGCCCAAACTACCTATGAATTTACTTCCCAAAGCTTGGGGTGTGCCCCAGGACCTTATTAAAAAGTATATTAAACTTGAGGAAGATGGTGGTTGTGTTATTGGAGGAGACAGAAGTTTGCAAGATAAGTACTTACTTAGGCTTGTTGCTGCTATGGAAGAAGTCTTTATGGACAAACATGGTATCCATCCTAGTTTGGTTGCTGATGTCCATCAGTATTTCTACAGAAGGACTGGGGTGATAGGAGTCCAGCCAGAAGAAGTTACAGCAGCTGCTAAAAAGGCAGTAATGGATAATCGCCTTCACAAATGTTTGCTGTGTGGTGCCCTTTCTGAACTTCATGTTCCTCCAGAGTGGTTGGCTCCAGGAGGGAAACTATATAACCTGGCAAAAAGTACTCATGGACAGCTGAGGCCTGACAAAAATTACAGCTTTCCCTTGAACAGTTTGGTTTGCTCATATGATTCAGTGAAAGATGTTCTGATACCAGACTATGGATTGAGTAATCTAACAGCTTGTAATTGGTGTCATGGCACTTCTGTGCGAAGAGTCAGAGGAGATGGATCTATTGTATATTTGGATGGAGATAGAACTAATTCTAGGTCCACTGGCGGCAAATGTGGTTGTGGATTCAAACACTTTTGGGATGGTAAAGAGTATGACAATCTACCAGAAGCTTTCCCTATTACTTTGGAATGGGGAGGAAGAGTGGTCAGAGAAACAGTGTATTGGTTCCAGTATGAAAGTGATCCATCTTTGAATAGTAATGTTTATGATGTTGCAATGAAACTTGTTACCAAACACTTTCCAGGTGAATTTGGGAGTGAAATTCTAGTTCAGAAAGTTGTTCACACTATATTGAATCAGACTGCCAAAAAGAATCCTGATGATTATACTCCTGTAAATATTGATGGTGCTCATGCCCAAAGAGTTGGAGATGTACAAGGACAAGAATCAGAGTCTCAGCTCCCAACTAAAATTATTCTTACTGGACAGAAAACAAAAACTTTGCACAAGGAAGAGTTAAATATGAGTAAAACTGAAAGAACTATTCAACAGAACATTACAGAACAGGCTTCTGCAATGCAAAAACGGAAAACAGAGAAGTTAAAACAAGAACAAAAAGTACAGCCCAGAACTGTTTCTCCCACTGCCATTCGTGATGGTACATCCTCTGCACCTGCTACCCCTACCAAGGCTCCCTATTCACCTACAGCTTCTAAGGAGAAGAAGATCCGAATAACAACTAATGATGGTCGACAGTCCATGGTTACACTTAAGTCTTCAACAACCTTTTTTGAACTTCAGGAAAGTATTTCCAGAGAATTCAACATTCCTCCATATTTACAGTGTATTCGATATGGCTTTCCTCCTAAAGAGTTAATGCCACCACAGGCAGGAATGGAAAAGGAGCCTGTTCCTTTACAGCATGGTGACAGAATTACAATAGAGATCCTAAAAAGCAAAGCAGAAGGTGGTCAGTCAGCGACAGCACACTCAGCCCACACTGTGAAACAAGAAGAGGTTGCTGTTTCTGGTAAACTGTCATCCAAGGAGCTTCAGGAGCAGGCTGATAAAGAGATGTATTCTTTGTGTCTTTTAGCAACATTAATGGGTAAGATCAATTTAACTATTAGATGGTATGTCTTAAATTATGAATACACACTGAGTTTTTATGTTGTCTTTGGGGGAAATCTGTGGTCAATGTAAATATTTCATTCTAAATTTTAGGAGAAAATTATTTTCTTTAGTATTTTGACAAGTGTTAACTTATTAAATGAATATTTTGGTGACATAATTACTAAAAGAATAATTCCTTAGTTGTCACTAGATTAAATATATTTCATTTTTACAATTTTTAACGGACCTACAGTGTATCTAAATAACCTTTTAATCTCCCACCCCCTTCTCTGTTGCGCCTATCTTGCTTCTTTTTCTTTTTTTTTACATTGCATTTTCCTGCTGTCATGTGATTTCAGGACTTCCTGCTTGATGAATTGCAGTTTCTGGTGTTTTTATTCTCAGTGTACCACCTCCTAATAGTGTTTCTCTTCTATTTCCTTTTCTCCCTTCCTCAATCCATCATGTTTTTCTTACATGTACTAGGGTTTATGTTTGGGTAATTTCAGTGCTAAGTGAATCTTTGTTGATTATAATGAACTATTGTATAGCCCATGAGAAATGTAAGAAAGAGATAGATGATAATGGAGTTAAACAGCATTTCTTTTAAATAATTCAGCGTAAATTAAAATATATTATCAACCACATGTGTAATTTAAAGCTTTAGATGATTTGAGACATTGCACATTTTGTTTTTATTTGCTTAATCTTTGTTTTTAGTTCACTGTTACTATACTTTACCAAGTCTTCAAAATATGAAATTTAAATGTTAGATATGAGAAGGGCCTTATTTTTGCTGATTAGAATTTTCAATTAGAGAGATGATCTGAGTTTTGATTCTATATGAGTACTAAATAGTAGTGAATTGAACATTGACTTATAATGATTGTTCTTGGTTTACCAGTTAAGAGGAGATCTAAAAATTGCAAATTTATAATTCGGTACTGTTGAATTTTAGTTTGGCAGACATAGTAATTGAATTAGAGGATATGTTAGGAACTGTCTTAGGCCCTTTGCATATTTCTAGCTCTCAGAAAATTTCATTTCTTAAGAGATTGGATAGAATAGAGGAAAGATTGTGTGGTCTTTGGAGACAGAAAGACTTAGAATTTGAATCTTGGCTTCATTACTTCCTAGCTTTGTGATTTCAGGCAAGCTGTTTCACTTCACAGTACTTCAGTTGTCTCTGCTATAAAAAATGCCCCTTTTAGCTGATATGTAAGAGTAGTGGTAAATTATTCCTAGGACTCTGAAAATTAAATACCATCCTCACAGAATGAATAAAATTAGATGTATGTATAAGGCATTTTAAAAGACTGGCAGTCTTCCAGATCAAAAACAGAAAAGAGAAGGTCTTCCTCAACAGAAGGTGAATTCCTGAGGATAAGGCCCACCCACATCCTCTCCCTCCTTGTATATTTAGTACCTAGTAGATTACTCAGCAAGTAGTAGCTACTTTGAAATTTGTAACATTGAATTCAATAGATGCCACTGACATATCTAAAGAAAGGCTGTATCTGCAGAAATGGGATGGATGGTCGGCACTGGACATTGAAAAAGAGTCTGAAAAGCAGAATTTTTTAATTGTTTATGCACTGGTGTACAAAGGATAAAGAAACATCATCTGAGGCTCATGATAATTCTGGTAACCAGGAAAGTAATCTTTGCTGAGAAGTAGGAATATTTGATCAGTCCTGACCATGGCCTCTCTAATAAAAGATCTTAGTCCCTTTACCTGACCCATATTCATTGAGCATTTATTCTTATTCATTAGCTTCCTGATAATAAATTTTGATATATAGGTAAGAATGCCCATAAAGATTATTTTCTTTTAGAAGTTTATATTGTCTATTGTGGACAAATAAATTGCCACAAGTGGGATATGATTAGTGATCTCAAAAATCTGATAAGTATGATTATATATTTCATAAGGAAAATTAGTAAAATATGATCCTGGTTTATTACTACTTTTTTGAGTCTGATTTGAGCTTCCTGGACTGGAATATCTGAGAACTAGACAGAGAGCTGCAACCGGTGAGTTCACCAACATAATGCTTTCAGTTTCTGGTCTCTTCCCTTTTTACCTCTAATATTTGTGTTGCTACCCACAAAGCTGTAAGTATTTTTCCTCCTCTGTCTCTCTTTGTGCTCTTTTTTGCTTTCATTGATTTCTTTTTGTACTGAAGATTGAACCCAAGGAGTGCTGAGCTATATCCCTGGTCCTTTTATTTTATTTATTTATTTATTTATTTATTTATTTATTTATTTTCTTTGAGACAGGGTCTTGTAGTTCGAGCTGACCTTGTAGCCCCCGCTGGCTCGAACTTGCAGTGATCCTTCTGCCTCAGCCTCCCATGTGCTGGGATTACAGGTGTGTGCCACCACTCCCGGCTGCCCTTTTAATTTGTAAGACAGTCATACTAAATGCCAGGTTGTCCTCAAACTTTCAGTTTTCCTGCCTCAGCCTCTCCAGTAGCAAGGATTACAGGCCATGCCTAACTGACATGTTTCTGTATCTTTTACTTCCACTGCCAACACAAAGTTTGAGTATAAAGATGTTTGATAATTTTATAGTAGTAGCACTTGAGAGACTTTCCTATTTAAAGTCAGTTGGTTGTGGGGTTGTTTTGTTTTGTTTTGTTTTGTTTTTGAGACAGGGTCTTACTAAGTCACTAAGATGCTCAGACTGTTCTCACATTTGTGATCCTCCTGTTTCAGCCTCCCAGAGTAGTGATTTTACAAATCAGCACCAACATGCCTGGTTGCTGGTCCTCTACAAATATTAGTTCTCTCTTTTTAATTGTCTTTTAACAATTTGAAATATGTGCAAGATATTCTTAATAAAAAGTTATGTGCTTGTAAAAATATCAAGTTTGATATAGTTATATACATCTAACCATCTGTAAAGAATCCTGGGGAGCTACTAATGTTCAGACTGAGGAGGACCAGAGAATGATATAAACTATTTAGAAAACTGTAGATTTCAAAATGGAGAAATGACATTGTGGATTACCAAATGGGAGCTATGCTTCCGTCTTAGAGGATGACTTACCAAGCTTTATGCTTTGCAAAGAGCAGTTTTCTCACTGAAGTTTAGGTTTAAATAGCACTTTTTTATTAAGTTTCATTAGTACACATTTACAGTATATGATCACGTTCATCATAGAGTTGGTACACGTACATAACACATCTTAATTCTTTGTTCATTCCCTTCTCCCTCATCTCTTTGTCTCCTTCCATTTGGAGAAACTCTATCTCCTTGTTTCCTGTTACCTATTTTATTTTATTTTTTTTTTGCTTCCTTATTCATTCTTTGGATTTTTATATAGGAGAAATTGTGTGATATTTAAGCTTATATGTGTGATTTATTTCACTTAACATTATTGTATCTAAGTACATCCATTTTTCTATGAATGACTCAGACTTACCTTTCTTTATGGTGTAGTAGTACTTCACTGTGTATAAATATCACATTTTCTTTGTCTGTTTATCTGTTGATGGATATATACTAGGCCACTTCCACGATTTAGCTTTTATGAGTTGTGCTGCTAAATATCCCTTCTTAAGAGTTTGAGAGACTTTTGCTGACCATTCTAAGTAAGTCCTTTAATCATTATATCCTGTTCATTTCTACTGTAGCACAAGTTTTAATGATTTTATTTGTCCTTCCTCACTAGGTTATTAAGCCCACTAAGGTAGAGTTCTGTAGCCTGTTTTACTCACTAATGAATACCTTATCACGTAGTACAAGGTCTGGCACATAGGAACCAAGTAGATACTTGCCGAATGAATGAATCAAGATTATTTCAGCAAAATGAATATGTGCTAAGCTGAAGACTGTGTTGCAGGTACAAAAGTGAACAGTACACTGGCCTTGTCTGCCATAAACTTAGCCGCATGATCCCCACTGAGGGAGTCCCATACTTTTGTAATTTTTGGCAACACATTGCCAGCATTCTTTTTTACAGACATGAAATTGTAGAACCTCCAAATGTGACCAATATAGCATTTTAGAAAGGTTTTCATTTGGTTAAATTTCATATGTATGTGTACAAGGAATTGTGTATCTTCATTAAATAAGGATGGCTGTTTAATAGCTACGCATATGTGCTTTACTTTGGCTTTTAAATAGACCATTCATTAAATAGAATTTATGTCTGTAATTTATATAAACAAAATTGTAAGTCCTTTGCACTAGTCTTTTGCTTAATGAAAACCATTCTTAGAAGTAGTCACATTGAATCAGATGATGGTAGTATAAAGTAGAAAAAAAAGTTCTACCTTTGATATCTTATATTTTAATCTGTTCTATCAGAACATCAGAGGTTGTTGAACTTAAGTTTTTGCCAATTGTCATCTTCATTTCTTATATAGTAACTTGAATTACTCCAACCCTGGCTTTACAAAATATGCTACTGAAGTTTCTTCTATACCAATTGCATGTGCATTTGTGTGTGTGTGTGTGTTAGATATGATAATAGTATGTGATCCATAAATACTAGGCTAATTTCTTTTTCCTAAGTATTGTATTGCATTGTTTCTAGCATTTCTTTGTAGTACTGGGTATTGAACCCAGGGGCACTACCCTGAGCTATATCTTTTCTATTTTTTAATTTTGAGACATAATTGACCAGGCCAGTCTTAAACTTGTGATCTACTTCTCAGTTTCCAAAGTAGCTGGGATTACAGGTGTGTGCCACTGCACCTGACTTCTCTCTTCTCTCTCTCTCTCTCTGTGTCTCTGTCTCTGTCTCTCTCTCTTAAAGTGTTAAAAACAGGTTTAAGCAAAAAACAGAGTTTATTAGTTTGGAATTACTTAGATCTGAAGAAAAAGCAGAGTGGTTTGGAATTACTTAAATGGAATTACACTACTTGTAATATTCTTTCACTGCAAAGGTTACCATCTTTTAAGAAGTTGAGAAAATTGTTTGTTTTTGACATACCTTTTCTCTTGCTGAAAAAAACTGTGTGACTTTTAAAATATGGTTTAGAACATGAATGTCTCCCAGTGTGGCTTTTGGAAGGGAATTGGATTGTGGGGAGGATATACCTCATTTACTGTTAGAAGGTAGGAAGAGGCAGGACATTGAAGGGAAGGATGTATCTCCCTCTCCAATATAAGCATCTTTTCTTTACCAGACCCTTCCACCTGTTAGAACCAACCAACTATGGACTTAAAATAAAAACCAAAATAAACCTTTCCTCCTTTAAATTGTAGTTGTCTGGTGTTATATCTCAGGTGGTGGTACTGGGGCTTGAACTCAGAGCCTTTGCACTGGTCTGCATTCCAGCTCTGATTTTGTATTTTGAGACAGGCTCTTGCTAAGTTGCATGATTATCCAGGCTGGGCTTGAACTTGCTGTATTCCTGGTGCAACCTCCAAGATGCTGGGATTACGGATGTGTGCTAACATGCCCAGCTTGGTTTTAACATATCCTTTAAAAGTTAGCTAGGTGTGGGGTGCAGCTTTATAATCCAAGCACTCTGGAAGCTGAAGCAGGAGAATTATAAACCTGAGGCCAACATAAAGGCACCCTGTCTCAAAACAATAAAATACTGGGGTCTCAGGATAAAGTTCAGTGGTAGAGACCTGTGTGCCATGCGTGAGGCCGTGGATTTGATTACCAGCACCAAAAACAAAACAAACAAAAACCAAACAGTGTTTTTAAATTTCATAGTACCTCCTCCATTGTTTCATTTTTCAATTTTTTTTCCATGTTGCAGGGGACCAAACTCAGGGCTCTGTGCAAAGTCCTACCACAGTGCTAACTCCAGCCTTATAATACCACTAGGTATCCATAAATGCCTCAAGGTTTTCCAGAATCACACTTAATGCCTTACACACTTCTTTTCAGTTGACATTGAATCTCATTATTATTTCTCATTTTTCTTCAGATATTGGATGACTTGAAAGTTTCAAACTTAGTACTACTTATGCATGCCATCTGACAGCCATTCTGTTGATTAATATAGAACATTTGTAATGGGGGATAGTTATAAGATTGAATAAAAACTAAAACATATAGCTATTCCTTAAATGTATATGTTGTAAATGGCTATTTTACATAGTCATGCTTTGAAAATTGTTAAATATTGATTATATTCCTATCTATGCTCAACTATTTGATACTTTTTATTTTTCTTCATAGTTTTTCAATTATAATATTTTTTAAAATTCAAGCATGTATAAAATAAAATATAGTGGTTCTCAATATTTCTTTAACATAAATTCACTGTTACTAGATTGGGATGTGGGCCGGTGATTTAGCTCGGCGGCATAAGCGCATGCCTTGCAAGCACGTGGTCGTGAGTTCAATCCCTGGTACCAAAAAAAAAAAAAGATTGGGATGTATCCTGTCAGACTCATGTACTTGTGCATGTGTACACAGTTGGGTTTGTGTGCATGTATATGTTTTATAACTGTATCCTTTAATACTGATGGTGACACTAAAAGCTGTCTGGCTGGGTACTTTTAAAGGGCTAAGTACAGAAGACAAACAGGAATGTCTTTTAAAAAGTTTTGACTATTGACAAAATATATTTTTAGATGGCAGAAGCTGCACAAAACAGAGATAGGTGGCAACAATTCTTTGAGCAAATGAGTATCTTGGGAGTTTTTCCAAGAAACAGTCCTGTGTTCCTACTTTAAATTTGGAACTGCTGGGTGGATATGATGGCTCACACCTATAATTTCAGCATTCTGAGAGAGAGGCAGGAGGATTGTGAATTCAAGCCCAAACTGGGCAATTTAGTGATTTAGGGAGAACGTGACTCAACTTTTAAAAGAGAAGGCCCTGGGTTCAATTCTCAGTACAGAAGAAATTTAGAACTCTTTATTAAAATTACTACAAGTTGGATGTGGTGGCGCCCACCTGTAATCCCAGCATTTGGGAGGCAGAAGGGTCATTGCAAGTTCAAGACCAACCTGAGCCACCAAGTGAGCTAGCTCAAGGCCAGCCTGAACTGCATAGGGAAACCCTGTTTCAAAAAAGACCAAGTAAATAAATAAGGTACTACAAAATGTGAAATTGCTTACTTAAAAATACATTGTTTATCTTACGGTAATGGATACTTCAATGTTAGTTTGGGGGTATTTCTTTTGGAGTTTTTAAAGTATACTTCATGTAGATGGTAAATTTTTAAATTTACTCCTTTTATGAATTTCAAACTTAAGGCTTCAAATTGGCTTTTTAATTATGTTTTTATTTTTAATTGATGTACAGAAATTATACATGTATGGGGTGCAGTGTGATATTTCAATACATGTATGCAATGTACAATGATAAGATGGTGGAGTTACAATATATCTGTCTCCTTAGATGGTTACAGCATTTCCTATATTGGGAACCTTCAAATTCCTTTCTTGTTTCTTTTTTTTTTTTTTTTTAGTACAGGTATTGAATTCATGACTTTGCACTTGCCAGGCAGTACAAATCTGTGGCCCCTCAGAATCTTTTCTACCAGCTGTTTTGAAATGTACATTTTATCAGTTATAATTATCTTTCTGTGATGCTAAACATTAGAAGTTATTCTGCCAATCCAACTGCACCCCCATACCCATTTCTATCCTCTCTCCCTCATACCATTCCCCTAAATCACCTTTTTAAATATTTAAGGTTAGAAAATTGGAATGATGAGCTTTTAAAATTGCTTTTAATTCCATTTTATTACTAGAAAAAAATATTTTAAACAGTTCATTTTAACATGATTGTTTAAAAATTATTTGTTATAGAAAAACTTTGGATACATGGAAAGAAAAATCATCCATGATATCATTGTTATATACATATAAGCACTCTTTCAGGTGAGAGAACTGAAGGTTGCAGGAGAGAGGACTGGTGGAAGGTGAGGTATAAGCAGATGTCATTTATAGTGGTGATATAAATTTTTCTGTATTTATGTTCATATACAATAGATTGGTTAAAAGTATTTTACTGTTTTACTATTAAAAAGTTGAGTCATAAAGTAAAAGTGACTGGAGACTATAAGAGAAAAACATACATTAACATAATATTTGCTAGAGGGTTTACCTTAAGTTTACTTTCTAAGTGAATGGTAGAAAAATCATTTGTCTCTTTACTGTGATTTTGGTTTATTTGATTCTCAAAGAAAAAGCAAATGTTACTATCAGTTATACTTTATAACACTGAAGAAAAGTTATGATGTTTCAGTTTTTTTTTTTATTGCTTTTAGGCATTGTTTAAAAGGAAAAACCTCATTGGCAATATTTATTTTATACATCATTCAGTCAATAGTAAGAGTGCTACTATTTGTTCAGCACTGTCAGGTGCTGGGAATAGAAAGTCTGATAGGCCACTGACTTGAGCTTGAGTCTCAGTTCTTTTAATTTAGAAGGGGAAAAAGGGAAAGTGAGCTAAATTAACCTGCATCATTGATGGGGCCCTGATATTCATGTACATATATATGAAAATCAAAGGACGTCTAACCACCATTCAGAAAAATCCTAAAATAAGTGATACCTAAATAGTTTTTTTATTACTTATATATATGTGGTACATAATGATTACATTTATTGTGGCGAGTTGGTACATGTACATGATCCATTTTAATTCTTTTTTTGTCCCCTACCCTTCCCATCCCTCTCTGCTTCTTCAAACTCTTGTCCCCCATCCCATTTACAAAAGCTCTATCTCCTTTTTTTTTTTGATCTTCAGTTCTTTTTTTTGTCCTCCATACCTTTTCTGCTCCTCCCTTCCCCCTATACAAAGCAGTTATTGGCCTTTAGGAGCAGTTTGTCAGTGTTGTTCGTAAAAATTAAGGCAAGGTATGGTGTGAGATGGGAGAGGCAGGTAAAGGCCAGCTAGAAGAGTACCTCATATACCAAGTTAAAAAAGCTTGCATTTCACATGCTTTCAAGGAACAGTACAGGTTTAACTGGAAAGCTGCATGGGAGAGGGATTTGCAGAGGACAAAGACTGAGGGAAAACAAATTCTGTGGCAGTAACACAAAACTGGGCAGGAGACAACCAGGGCAGTAGTAAGCAGTGGAGAGTTTTATGAGTCTTGTGGACTTGGGCAAAGTAACTGATTCCTAGTCCCTTTTCTCAGTTCTGTTTTTAGCAAACATGATTTCAATTAAAGGTTATTGTGTACCACAGGAAAGAATTTACCTATTTTTTTCCTCCAACCAGTTATTGATGCCATAAATTTCTACAAAAAAAGAACAGATTGTCAAGTTTATTTTAACACAGTTTAACCTCTAGCAGAGTTTTAATTTTGGGAAAGGCATAAGCTTTGGATATGCAGAATTCCCATTCTGACTTTAGCAATTATTACTAGCTGTGTGATTTTGGGAGTTATTTGACCAATCTGAGTTTGCTTCCTTGTCTCTTAAGTAGAACTTAGTTGTGCTGAATAAATGAGTCTATATTAATTGCCTTCCCTAGGTACATAATAGAGGTTTAGACAATATTTATCCTTCCCTCAAGTCAGGTATAGGGAATGAAAATTGGTTCTTGAGGGAGGGGAGGGGAAGAAACTCTCACTGTAATATATAGATGTATACATACAGTACACAAACATATATATGTAATCTTCAAACGTGGGCAGTAGGGCAGGTTAGGAAAATAATATCTAATAATGACTTTTTAAGGGGAGATAATGAAAATAAGATGGAGAAATACTGTAGTAGAGTTAAGTGACCTCCTTGCTTAAAGATTAATCATGTATGTGAGTTAACAAGTGTGATTTTTTTTTTCTTGTTAGTATACAGGTGGTCATTTCTAAAGAGCTGATCATTTTGGCACCTGTTCAGAGTCTTATTACCCCCCCGAAACTGTTATTATGCATTTTTTTATGTTTTCTAAATAAATGAATGATATCCTTAGAATATACTTAAGTACACTTAGGGTAATATTAATTAAAAGTTATTGCTATAGAAATAGTTTATCCAAATGAAATTTAATGTTAAGTTCAACAATCAGAGCTTCTGCCAGAAGTTATAAATATTTCTGTATTTGATGCTCTTAATAATCTTCAGAATTTTAAATTAAATTTCCATGTGTCTGCTGTCACATATAGGCATTCTAATAACAGTACTGCATTGTTGGTAAAATATGTTTAGTTAAATGTTTTGGTTCACTGAAACTTGAAGTGGTACGGTTTTTAAAATTTGTATATTAACTGGCATATTGAAAATAACTTTAGCCAACTGCCATACAAATTCATATTCCTGTTTGTTTATGAACGTGGGAGAGATTGTATATACTTAGTGATGAATTAGCATCAGCAATGAATGCCATACAAAGTTCAGATTCAACAGTATAATTTTCTGAAAGACAAAACTTTCTTTGTTAAAATAACTAAAAGTTTTTCTAATAAAAGTAATGCACATATATTAGCATATTAAAAAAATAATGAAATATACACAAGCAGAGAGAACCATATTCCAAAAACAAAAAAGTAATGTTTCTATTCCTTCCATTCTTTGACTTCTTCAAAAGTGATTATCGTTCTCAGTGGATTTTTGTTTGTTTCGTGTTTTGTGCTGTGAATTGAAACTAGGACTTTCTCACCCATGCTAAGTGTGTGCCATAACTGCTACCCTGACACCCCCATCATTCTCCACTTTTTAATTTAAAAAGTATCAAAGGATGTTTTTGAAAAGATGTTTTTAAAAGATGTTTTTGTGAATTAATTTGCCTGTGGCTATTGTGTGGGCTTTTAAAGGTTATTCTAAATTTCTTCAAATCTTTTCTCTCTTGATCTGTTTTGAGAAAGTAGATTTCAAAAAAACAAAATCCAATTTCTTTTGCTCATTCTGCCCGGTTTTTTTGCCTAGACTCTTTTAATTTACTTGGCTTTAATATAAATGTGCAAACTTATATTTTATTTTGTTTTTGTCTTTTTGAGACAGGGTCTTACTGGCAGTTCAGGCTGGCCTTGAACTAATTTTGTTGTCCAGGCTGCTCTTGAACTCGCAACAATCATCCTGCCTCAGCCTCCTGAGTGCCATGCTTGGCTAGTATATTCTATTTTAAAAGTACAAATTTTTCTATGGCCTTTTAAAAATTCTAGTTCAGAGTTTACAAACTAATATTTTAAGCTGGAGGAGTCTTCAGTTATATTTTGTAATATGTGCAATATTGACTCATGGAACTTTAACAACATTTTTGAATTAGAGTCTACGTTTACAACTTAATAGAATTCATGCTGAATATTTGGATTTCTGTTCTCTTTTGAAAACCGTATGGCTTAGAAATGCTGGATGCGTGCCCTTCTATGACAGCATTTGGTAGTGGGCGTCATCTTTAAGTAGTCCATCCATTTTCTTGTGTGCCGTAGTCCTGCCACTCTGTATGCTCTCTGTAGTTTTATCAGGTTGCTTCACTCATGTAGAAGCTCTGCCTTTCAGTCTCTGTTCTAGGCTAATCATGAAAGCAACCATTGGTTGTTCTTTTATTTCTTGTTAAAGCAACCCTGGGAACTGTCTTATTTCTTATTCTATATCTGCTTTTGTCTTACAGGAGAAGACGTGTGGTCTTACGCGAAAGGACTTCCTCATATGTTTCAGCAGGGTGGTGTGTTCTACAATATTATGAAGAAAACCATGGGTATAGTTAATTTCTGACTTTGTTATTAGATAATATTTCCACTTAAACTGTTAGGTTAAGAAAGATCAAATATTACTATATTACAAACATTTCTAGCTAGGCATGGTGGTACATGCCTATAGCCACAGGAGGCTGAGGTAGAAGGATTACTTGAGCCTGGGCAATATAGCAAGACCCCTTGTTTAAAACACAACCACATTGGGCTGAGGATTTAGTTCAGCGGCATAAGCGCCTGCCTTTCAAGTGCAAGGTCATGAAATCAATCCCTGGTACAAAAAAAAAAACAAACACAACCACACTTACACACTTGTGTGTATGTATAGATCTATATATGTTTACACATACGTATATATAGATGGATTTACAGATCTATATGTATATGTATATGTGTACATTATACACATACACACATTTCCAAAGCCGATTAGTTGAGTACAGAGTCTTCTTTGGCAGTCAGCTTTATTAAAATAGATTATTATCCTGACATGGTTACCTGTATTTTCTGCTATATTATTATTATTAAATATTTTCTATCAGTTTCTTGCTTATATTTTTTCATCTGAATTATGTGTATGACTTTTAACAATTAAGTACAAATCATGAAATTACAAGTTACTCGGTTATAGTGTTAGTAACTTGCCCAGAAGCAGGTAATATAGTATTGTCGTTATTTTATGCCTTGCCTACAATCAAAATGTATCTCATTTTTAGGTTTTAGGAGATAGCTCATTTTACATTGATTTTTTTATTACATTATTATTTGTAAAGCTATATACACTTGTATTTAAGCATAAGAGAGAAATTGCTAGGGCATGTGTTTCGACTTTGTATATTCAAAGATTTGACATGATTGCATTTGGCCCCAGATTGATCACTGTAGAGTATCTCACTGTACCGCCTACCTGGACTCTACCAGCAGTAAGTGCAAAATCTGTTTTGTAATTTTCTTTTTTTTTATAATTTTCATTTCTTCCTCATACACATTTTTTTCTTAAAAGCCCTTCAACTTGACTATTGTAGGAACATATAAAAATAACCAGAGTATTACAATCAAATTTCATTTACGTACCATCCAGCTTGAACAATTATCAGTACATCTCTAGTCTTTCTCAACTGAACTGTTCTAAAGTAACTCTCAGAGATAACGTAATTTCATCTATATCAGTATGTATTTCCAAAGATAAGGGCTCTTTTTTCTTTAAAAAAAAAATAATAATCTCAGTACTGTTATTGTATCTAAAACATAAAAAAATTTTTTACTAGTGGTGGAGCTTGAACCTTAGGCCTCAGGCATGCTGCATAAAGGCTGTACCACTAAGCTGCTCCCTACGCAATAAATTTTTAATACTACCCAACAGTTTTAAATTTCCTTGACATTAGATTATCTCAAAAAAAATGCTGGTTTTTTGGGGGTAGGGGTTTATTTGAATCAGGAATCAAGAACACCTTCTCTTTTTTCTTTTTTTAAAAAACAAGTGTTTTGTTTTTTTGTGATACCAACTGAGGATTGAACACAGGGCTCTCACTGAGCTATATCCCCAGCCTATTTATTTATTTAGAGACAGGATCTCACAAAGTTGCTAAGAGTTGCCCAAACTGGGTTTGAATTTGTGGTCTTTCTACCTTGGGCTTCTTGAGTGCTGGCATTACAGGCATGCAACATCACACCTATATTGAGAGGCATAATATAAATGGAATAAATATGTATGGAATAAAATTCACATTAGGTATTCAGGTACCTAATGTTTTGTGTATCTTGTCAGAAATGCCTAGGTCTAGAAGTCTTGAATTTTTTATATTTCTAGTTTTGGAATATTTACATAGTAAGGTATGGGATCCAAGTCTAAACACAAAATTCATTTATGTCTCATGTATACCTAATGCATATAGGCTGAAGGTAGTTTTATGCAATATTTTAAGTAATTTTCTGTGGTAGACTGTTTCATGATATGGAGTTTTTGTTTGGTGGTATCATGTTATTACTCAAAAAAATTTCAGTTGGGTGTTGTGGCATACACCTGTAATGCCAGCACTTGGGAGGCTGAGACATGAGGATCACCAGAAGTCTGAGGCCAGCCTGGGCAACAAAGTGAGTTCAAGGGCACCCTGAAACACATAGTGTCTCAAAAACAACAAAACAAAACGTTCAAATTTTGGAGCATTTGGATTTCAAATTATTGTATTTGGAATGTTCAACCTGTATATAAATTTCTCTCTTTATAAAATAGAAATGTATAAAGTTTTTATAACCATCAGTCAAGATGTAGAATGTTTCTGCCACTCCAAAAGGTTGTTTTGTGCTTCTTTGTAACCAGCCTGCCTTCTCTAACTCCCATGCCCTGGCAACTGACTTGTTTTGTGTGTTCACCTTTTTCATATTAGCGTGTAAGTGGAATCATTTTAGTGTAACATTTTGTGTCTAGCTTCTTTGATTTAAGGTAGACTTTGGCCCCAGTGGCTCGAGGTCTTCATCAGCTTTCTTGCCTGTTGTGTGTATGAACACAGCTGTCTTTGTGTTTGCATATTGTCCATGACTGCTTTTGCACTGCCGTAGCAGGGTTAGTTACATTAGCAACCTTAGAGACTACTAAACCTAAAGTATTTATTGTATTGCTCTTAATGGAAAACAATTGTCTATTTTTGCTTTGTTTTCATTAGAATGGAAAAGAGGTTTATTTTGACTCATGCTTCTGGTCCAAAGTCCAGGGATTGATCCAAGATATGATAATGGCCATTTGGTGACAAGGTACTGAGGCCAGCAGCGTAGGACATGACGTGGCAGGAGAGAGGGAGTATATTAATGCCCTGTTTCTGTTTTAATGTACATTTGAGGTTTGTCCTGTTTCATATATTAGTAGCTTATTCTTTTATTGCTGAGTAATATTTCATTGATTGGCTATCTCATATTTTAAAAATTCATAACCAGCCAAGGGGCATTTGAGCTGTTATCAATTTTTGCCATTATAAACATTTATATGCAGGTCTTTGTGTAAACATAGCTTTTTACTCTTCTTTGGTGCATGTGTAGGAGGAGTGGGATTGTGAGATCATGTGGTAAGTACTTTGCTGTATATATTTGTAGGAAGATACTTCCAGACCATTTTTCAAAGTGTTTGGTCCATTTTGCACTGGTATAGCAATGTATGAGTGTTTCATTTGTTTTATACCCTTGTCAGCATTTGACAGTGTCAGGTTTTGGTTTTTTTAACCCTGTGGATTTATAGTACTAGCTCATGGTAGTTTTAATGTACCTTTCCCTAAAAAAATGATTCTATATATATTTTGATATGTTTATTTGCTCTTTTTTGCCTATTCTAAAATTTTAAAAAATTTATTATTTAAGTTGTGAGTTTTTATATATATTCTGGATATACATGATTTATTAGATAGGTGTTTAGCAAATATTTCTCCCAGCTCTTAGCTTGTCTTTTTATTCCTTTTTGAAGGTCCAAGGTTTTTAATTTAGATAAAAGTCCATTTTAACAATATTTTATGTTTCATTCTTATTTGTGTCCTAAATCTTTGCCTAGTCCAAGGTCATAAAAATCATGTTTTCTTGGAGAAGTTTTATAGCTTTTAGGTTTTATGTTTAAGTTTATGATCAAAATATACTTTAGCTATTACATATAAAATATATTGCAAGGTATGGATTTTTTTCCCCTTGCAGTGCTGGAGAAGTTTTCTTTTTAATGTATGGACGTATAATGTTTGCTTAATGTATTGATTTTTTAATGTTAGATTTTATCCATTAAATCACTTTGTCAAAAATCAGTTGATCATCAGTTGTACACTTGCAAAGGTTAAATTGTACTATACACAAAACATAGCTCAGTATTTATTTTTTTTAAAAATTTGACCTGTATCTGGTCTGACACTAGAAACTTTTTTCTGTTTTGTTAGTCTGTATCTCTTTTGCCACATCTTGATGGTTGTATCTTTGTAGTAATTCTTATAATCATTTAATGTGAATCTTTCATCTTACTCTTTTTAAAACTTGTTTTTGGATATTCTGGGTCCTTTGTTTATTTATATGAGTTTTAGAATCAACTTGTCGATTTCTTCACAATGTCTGCTGCGATTGTATTGTGATTGCATTGAACATAGAGATCAAATCAGGGACCCTTGATATCTTGACAGTATTTCAGTCTTTCAATGTATGAAAATGTTATATTTATCCATTTATGTAAGTCTTTTTCTCATTAAAATTTTATAATTTTTAGCATATAGATCTTGCATACTTTGTTAAATTTATACCTAAATATGTACCTCAATTTTTTCATATGCTTTTAACAAGTTCCAACTTTCTGTTGTTCATTGTCCTTGGAAATAAAATTGTTTTCTGTATCTTGATCTTGTACCCTGTGCCCTTGCTAAACCAACATATTAGTTCTAGTAGTTTTTCAGAAGATTGTTTGATATTATGCAGGTCATGATATCGTTTGCAAATAAAAGTTTTAATTCTTCTTTTCAGTCTCTGTGCCTCTTCTTCTTGCCATATTGAAAGTGGATCCTTGTGCCACTCCTTGTCTTAGAGGGAAACATTCAACCTATAAATTTTTCAGAGATGCCCACTGTTCCTAGGTTTGTGGATAGTTTATTGGAAATGAGTGTTGAATTTTATCATGTGTTCTTTCCTGTCTCTATTGAGTTAGTTTGTGGATAGGGTGAATTATGGTGCTTGACCTTTGAATGTTGAACCAACTTGCATGCTGGATTCAGTTTGCTAATATTTTGCTGAGTGTTTTTGTAACTATGTTCATAGGAGATAATGGTCTATAGTTTTCTTACCATAATTATTTAATCAGGATAATATTGGTTTCATAAAATAGTGTTGGGAAGCATTTCTTCCTATTGTGTTCTGCTAGATTGAAATAACTTTGATATTACTTTTTTCTGTTTTATTTTATTGGTACATTTGTGGTATCCATAGTGATAACATTCATCATATAGAATTTGTACCTCTGCGTGATGTGTCTTGCTTCTTTTTTTCTCATTTCCTCCCCTCCCTTCAACCTGTATTACATCTTTTTAAACTGATAGAATTCACTAGTGAAGCCATCTGTGCTTAAGAGTTTTCTTTGTTGGACTGGAAATTTAATTTCTTTAATAGAGTACTTTTAAGGTTATTTCTTCTTGAGCAAGCTTTGTTTTTTCTTTAAACAAATTTATTTCATCTGCATTAGCAAATGTATTGGCATAGAGTTGTTTGTAGTATTTTCTTATTGCCCTTTTAATGTCTATAGCTCTTTCATTTCTGATACTTGCAACTTGTGCCTTTTTTTCCTGACTTGCCTAGCTAATGTTTTATCAATTTTATTGATCTTTTCAAAGAAACAACTGTAGACTTTTGCCTTTCTGATTTCAATTTCACTGATTTCTGTTTTTATTGGCTTTTATTGGATTTGATTTACTGTTTTCCAATATTGGTGGTAAATTTTTTGTTTGTTGTGACAGAGTATATTTTCCGGGCTGACCCTGAACTTGAAAACTTGGAGTGCTCCTTCCTCAGCGTCACAGAGTACTAGTACTGTGGTGAATTTTTTCTCTATTTTAATGATTCAAGTGGCAAATCATTATTATCTTGTGGTTAATGAATCAAAGCAATATCAAGCCCTGCCCAATCTCAGGTATAATTTCTGTCCTACAGAATGAGGAAAAAGATACCTCTCTGTTACTTTAGTCACATGCCTTTTTTTTTTTGGTCTTTTTAAGACAGGGTTTCACCATTCAGTTCAGGCTGGCCTTGAACTATGGCAGTCCTGCTGCCTCAGCTTCCCAAATGCTGAGATTACAGGCATTTTACAGGCATTTGCCACCTGACCTGGCTTTTTTTTTTTTTTTTCAAATCTATACTGACAGATGATTATGTCTACACTTGATTAAAAATATTGCCCAGTGTAAACTGGCAGTGATTTCATTCTTTATATTTGGAAAGTTATTTTAAATTTGTCTTTAAGTGTAGTTTTCCTGTAAGTTTCCTTGCAGGTCTTGTTATGGAGACAAATGTGGAGATTAGTGGCAAATTCAGTTTTGACACTTGCATTCATATCGTTAACTGTATTATATTCATTTTAGCTTGTATTTGAACTTCATGAAAACTGAACTGTGCAGTATACATTCTTTTGCAACTTTTGTATAACACTGCTTTATTAATCCTTGTTGAGGGCTCACAGACATTCATTTCCAGAATTATGTATAGTATTGTGATATGTCACTTAAACACTTCATCCATTGTTATGCTGATGAACTTTCAGGTAATTTCCAGTTTTGTTTTTCTTATCTGGCTTAGGATGTGTGTCTGTGTTTGTCTCTTTCTTTCCCTTTCTGTGTCCTCTTTTTTCCCCTCTTCCCCACTCTCTCTTTGCAGTATCGGTGACTGAACCCTGGGATGCTCAACCACTGAGCTACAATTTCTGCATGTTTTTTGTATTTTTGAGACAGGGTGTTGCTAAATTGCCTAGATGGAACTTGAACTTGCAATCCTGCCTCAGCCTCCTTCAGGACTGAGATTATAGGCATGTGCCACTGCACCAGCTTCTAGTTTTTTGATATAAGGAACAATGTAGCTGTGACTACTGGTACACATATCTTTGCTGTAAATGAGTAATGGAACTGTTGATCTGTGATTCAGAAACCTTAATGCACCTTGATTCTTAAAATTTAAAAGATTATATAGATATATAAAACAAACAGTTTATTCATTTGCAATTGAATTCTTTTCTCTGATTATTTGAGACATTCTCAAAGAAGTACATTGGAACCACTCTGAAGCTTTTTGAGGAAAGGAAGAACTATTCTTAATATATGTTACCTAAATGCCCACAGAGCATTTTAGAATTCATCCATGATCCCCCTCTTTGAATTTTATAGCACCTATTTAATACTTTTGTTCATTTCTAACTGGTTTACTGTATTTATCAGGCATGCTAGCTTTCTTATTTAAATTTTAATAGCTGCATGTTACTTCCTTCAAGTAGTCCATAATTTACTTAATCATTCTCCTTTTGTAGAAAATTTATGTTGTTTCCCAGTATTTTACTATAAATAATACTGTGATAAATTTTGGGGAGACTATAGCTTCATAGCAGCACAGCAGGAAACAACTACAAGACGTTTTGGATTTAATAGAATTAAAATATATTGATTGTTTGGCTTATATTAGGCACTGTGGTATGTGCTTTGCATATGTTTTGTCACTTAATCCTCACATCAAGAGAGATGAGGTGCAGTGTAGTATACCTCTCACTATATTTAGCCAAATGTATTAGAGTGATTTATCCTTAGTATCTTTTGTCTAAGAATTAGGATATTTTTAAATCTTTATTGTCTATTTCAATTCCTGGCAGAGAGGTTCAGTGGGTAGTATCTGTTGAAATGGATTTTTAAAACGTTCCTGGCCTTACAAAATTTTCTTCTTTGCTACTTTCATTTGTGGAGCCATAGTTTATCCATAAATAAGGTAGGGGATTGGGAGATCATAAAGTGATTCTAGGATGTGTCTAGAAAAGTATTACTTAAACCACATAGCTGGCTTTTTTTTTTTCTGTGCTCATGATTTAAACCAAGTCCTTGTGCATACTTGATAAACACTCTACTTCAGTGGCTTTAATTTTTGTATGTCTGTTTCTGTCAGTTGTCCATTCATAGTATGTGAAGAGGATGTTTTCCCCCCACCCAGTGCAGACTGGGGATTGAACTCAGGGCCTTGTGCATGTTAAGCACGTCTATATCACTGAGCTACATCAACCAGGCTCCTATTTTGGGAGGGGAATGGGGGCTTGTTTGGGTTGGCCTTGAATGTACCATGTAGCCTAGAGTAGCCTTGAACTTGTAGTCTTCCTGCATCAGCCTCCTGAGTGCTGGCATTATAGGCATATACCACCATACCACTATACCCAGCTCCCAGCTCTTGTTTACTTTTTGTTTTGATACTGGGCCTTATTAAGTGACTTAATTGCCCTGGCTGGCCTAGAACTTTTGATCTTTCTAAGTCAGCCTCCCAAGTAGTGGCATGTGCCACAGTGTTTGATTCTACTTGGAATTTTATTAGTTGGTACTTTATGTCCTATTGAAATTAATGCCTATTTGAAATTATAATTTGAATTTCAGTAAAGAAAATTGTTTTCTTACTGGTTTACATTGTATTTTTCTTACAGCTCTGCTGATTTAAGCCCCCATTGCTAGTAAGACAATGATTTCTTAAAAAAAATCCCCTTGAAGAACTTAATGGTGATGTTTTGTTTGTAATAAAATAAATTATTTTCTATTAATCTTGTTTTGAAATTGACTATCTATACATAGTTACTAGAAACTCACTGTTTAACCATAATTATCTTTACTACACTTTTGCTAATATATTTGCTAATATGTTAAATATCTTTTCCCCTTCTTTAGGTATGGCTGATGGCAAGCATTGCACTTTTCCACATCTACCTGGCAAAACCTTTGTATATAATGCTTCTGAAGATAGACTGGAGTTGTGTGTGGATGCTGCAGGACATTTCCCTATCGGTCCTGATGTTGAAGATTTAGTGAAAGAGGCTGTAAGTCAGGTTCGAGCAGAGGCTACAACAAGAAGTAGGGAGTCGAGCCCCTCACATGGGCTATTAAAACTAGGTAGTGGTGGAGTAGTAAAAAAGAAATCTGAGCAACTTCATAATGTAACTGCCTTTCAAGGAAAGGGGCATTCTTTAGGAACTGCATCAAGTAACCCACACCTTGATTTAAGAGCTAGGGAAACTCCAGTTGTAAGAAAGCATAATATAGGGTCAGACTTTAGTAACAGTTCCACTAAAACAGAGCCTCCGGCATTCACAGTTGCTTCTAGTAACAGTGAGCTTATTCGAATAGCACCTGGAGTAGTAACAATGAGAGACAGCAGGCAGCTTGATCCTGATGTGGTTGAAGCTCAGCGAAAAAAATTGCAGGAAATGGTTTCTTCTATTCAGGCTTCAATGGACAAGCACTTGCGGGATCAAAGTACAGAGCAGTCACCATCTGATCCTCCTCAAAGAAAAGTCGAAGTTGTAAGTTCTTCTGCGAGGTCTGGGAATCTTCAGACTGGCTTGCCTGAATCTTTTTCCTTAACTGGTGGTACTGAAAATTTGAATACAGAAACAGCTGATAGCTGTGTGGCAGATGCACTGGGAGGAGCATTTTCCTCAAGGTCAAAAGCACAAAAGGGAAGTTCTGTGGAGGAACCTGAAGAAATGGATAGTCAAGATGCTGAGATGACTAATACAACTGAGCCAATGGATCATTCTTGATTTAATTAGGCACTAATAAAGGCAGAATGTTTATTGTGAATATGTAATATTTGTTGGCTGGGCCACATAATTTGATTAGTCATTTAAAATCTTGTACATATATAATTCAAAGATTATACCTTGTTATTCAGTGCATGATAGCAAGTGTGTGATTGGCAATAGCTTTTAATATACTGCTGCCCAGGCTGGCTCTGAATTCCTATAAAGTAGATATTTAGATCTGCTGAGATAAGTTTCTTTCATTTCTGTGGTTCATTGGAAGTCTTTGTAATTTCAGTTCCATGAAAGTCTTAAATGTTTCAAAAATGAAAATTCTCGTGCTGAAAAATGTTGTGATTTCAGAAAAGACCAGAACTGGAGAGGAAATGAGATTTTGTGAATGTTGATGTTATCAGGATAACCATCCTATATTACTAGAGTGTCAAAGATTTATATAAATTTGAAGGTTATCTAAATTATATTTTAAAATTCTCAAAATGATTTTATTAGACAGTCATCCTGTCATTTCTGTGAACATAAATATATTCATAGAAATAGCTGTTCTTGGCAAAAACATCTTGAGAATAGAGTGTAATGAAATAACATGTTGCCAATTTGAGCAAAGGGGAAGAATAGTCTAGAATGATAGTGTGATTCAGTTAGTTACTGTCTGAGCCATCATGGCCAATTGTGTGCTCTGTGGGTAATACGTTACCATTATTTTTTGAATCCTGGCCTGGTCAAGTACCACCTAATTTTTTAAAAATCTTGCAGAAGAGTTCATTGTAAATTGTGGTAGAAAGTTGAAAAGTAATGGTAGCAGTTGTTAATTTCTAATTTTCGGAATATGTCAGATTTACAGAGAATTTATAAATAAGAATTTATCTTTATGAATGAGTTTTGATTAATGGTATTTAACCTCTATATGCTAAGTGTCTTTGAGCCCCTCTGAACCAAAAATGTTTCCTTTTTTATTAGAGTCCATAAGATTATCTCTATTTGTTGGCTTCACTTGGATTTGGATGCAAATTTTACTGCACCATCCCCTGATCAACTCAGCATTTGCTTCAATATTGTATTCATTAAATCTTTAGTGCCAGTTTCCTCAAGAAGCAGCTTTCGTACTTATTCCTTAGAGACAAGTGTTTATCTCAAGATTGGTATTGCACTAATTTATCCTGTTCTGCAGATCTGTATTCTGAAGTGTACATTTCAATCTATCTCCCTTTGTTCACTGAAATTAAGTTGAATTTGAATGGATGAAAGACAAAAGTTAATACAATTTCTTTCTCAGAGCATTCAAAGCCTGGCTGTCTCTGTTTGCACATTATAACAGGTGCAGAACTGTTTGCCATTCCGAGAAAATGTACATCAAAATCAGGTGTTTAAAGGTCTCTGCTTATTGATTTATAGGGAATACAGACAACACTTATTTTTTTCAGTAAGGGAGGTTTTGATCTTTTCTCTAAGAACATATCTAAATCCACATATTAAATACTCCATTTTGAATATGTTGGAAAGAATGGAGAATCTAAATATTTTGTAGGTATATCTGAACAAGGCGTTATGTATTTTTATCATAATATGACATTTTTCTTTGTAATATCTTATCTCCATTCTCCCACTTCTGAATTTATTTTCAAGCATCATTCTCTGTATCAGAACTGAAGGAAAATTTAGAAGTTTTCTGTTATGCACTGGTTTTGTATAAAGTAAGAGAGCTGCCAAATAATATTTAACACTTAGCATAGCTACCTTCTGTATTAAATACAAATTATAAATACCACTTTACTAACTACTACAAATAATTTTTGGCCTTTTTTTTTTTTTTTTTTGCCACAGACATTTTTTTGGTGGGGAGAGAAGATGGCTTCAGTACAGAAAAATTATTCAATAACCAAAAAATACAGTGCTCCCAGACAAATTATATTATCACCTTTAACAAATATTTTCACCTGTGGCTTGGTATGTTCAGGAAAAATATCAAGCAAATTTTACCTCCCTATTAAATACTTTAAATGCAGTATAAATTATAATGTACAGGTGAGTGTTAGAAGATAAGCTTAATCTCTGTTTTGTTTTATTTTATTTTATTATTATTTTTTTTTCTTACCAGTACTGGGGATCAAACTCAGGACTGCCTGCTTGCAAGGTAGGCACTTATGCCGCTGAGCTAAATCCCCAGCCCCTCTGTTTTATTTCTTAACAGTAATGCTAGTTAGAAACCAGTTACCTGTGAATATTATAATAACACTTTGAATTCCACATTAGTAAAGATAAAAGGCTTCATTTGGAGAACTGATTACATTTCTTAAAATTATTTTAAATCAGTTGAAATATAAATAGAATAATTTTTTTTTTCAATGCTGGGTATTGAATCTGGGCCCTCATGTGTGCTAGGCAAGTACTTTCTACCTCTGAGCTGCATGCCCATCCCTTATTAATGATTTTTTTTTTTTTTTTTTTGTACCAGGGATCAAACTCACGCCCTTCCACCTGTCAGGCAGGCACTTATGCCACTGAGCTAAATTCCCAGCCCCTTATTAATGATTTTTAATAAGTGGGTCAGGTATCCTTTCAAACAAGTTTTAGAACAAGGTTTCTTTTCAAGTTTTAAGTATCACCCTCCCTTATATTTGATTATATTACAGCAGAATGATTATTTTTTAGTATACTAACATTTCTAATACTGCTGCATAGTTGAGTCCAAAAAGATCTCAAGTCAATGAAAATATTTGTTTAGTCATAGATATAACATTATTACTGTGACTTAGTCATATAATTGAATTCTATTTGTCATGTTCCATTGAACATAGAAATACTGTAATTTCTTTCTGTCCATTATAATCATATCAAATTTAAGTTGATACCCAAAGTCCAGGTAAAGTTGAACATGGCATATATTTAGAATGTTGGAAATGGGAAAATGGTTGCAACTAAATTAAAAGACACATTGTTAAATATTAGGAGACAGAATGAAAGAGCAAGCCAAAGGTTTATCCTCCCTTCTTAAATTATGTTTGAGGTATTTTGTTGGAGAATGTTAGGATAGAGGCCTAGAAATTTAACAAATGCTATTGACTAGATTTGCTTTATTTTTTCCTATTATTTATAATTTGGTTTTTATAATCAAGACTGCTGCTTCCAATTAAAATATTTCCAGTCACATGTCCTTATTGCATTTTTTTTAAAAAAATCACTGTACTGGAGATTAAACCCAGGGCATTCACACTGGCAATCTCTAGCCCTTTTTTATTTTTAATTTTGAGACAGGTCCTCACTAAATCACCAGGTTGCCCAGGCTGGGCTTGAACATCCAGTGTCAGCCTCCCAGAGTGCTGGGGTTATAAGCACATGCCACCATGCCCAGCTTACCATTTTGCGATATTAATGTTATTGTAAATGATGACACTGAGGATTTAGCTCAGAAGCTCAAGCACTTGCCTGGTAAGTGCAAGGTTGTGAGTTCGATCCCCGGTACAAAACAAAGCAAAACATTATTGTATGAGCAGTGTCTTTTGCATATGGTCTGTTACCTCAGGGAAGATCACTTGCTAGCAATTCACATACATGCTACTAATGATAGATTTTTGAGAATTTTACTGCCATTTCACATTAGCTACTAAAAGGAAAGTTTATAATGATATTATTTTAAGTAGTTAGCTACTAAAGTGTTAGTCTGCTAGTGAACATTTCTCTATTTAGACTGCACTAACCTAACAAGTGTGAATTAAACTTGTAATTCTGTCATTAATTAAACAACTGGTTAATATATTGATAATATCATAAAACATTTGTTTCAGCATATCAATACAGTTTGGTCCTCATTTTTCAAAAGTAATCTTAATTGGCCCTTACTAAGATAGTAGGTCACAGATTTTGAGAGTTACAAAGCAAGATTTCCATCTTAAGATTTTTCATAATAGCAAAGCTTTGCAAAATTGGTTTAAATTCCACTCATTTTAGTAGGAGTTTAAAATGACCTTTTATAACAATAATCATAAAGTACATATTTTAACTTGGATAGACATGTTTTACTTTCAAGGTTTATAACTTAGCAAAATTGTACAACCCTGAGTTCTTCAGGTTAATAAAATAAATTAATTTTCACACAACTACTTAAAAAATATTCCACAGTAAAATACATATTTAAGGAGAGATATATCACCAGTGTTGTTAATAAAGTTAATTACAAGTTCTGCCATTCTTGATAAATCTTTGAGATGCTAAGTGTTTTGGCTCATATGTAATAATACTTGAATCATGAGAATTTTAACATTTGTTCCAAAATAGCAGAAATTGTAAAAATTGTGAACTGTTGGGAGAAAAAAATGCCTTTACTTGTATATCTGACATTTAAATTTTTAAATTATGGAGTTTTCATGGTTTTGTAGTTTATTAATACAATGATAATTCTCTTGTAAAAGAAAAGGAAAAACTAGTAAAGAAAAAAGGTTTTAGTTGATGCTATGTACTTGTATAAATTTCTTAGTATTTTAAATTTTAAGGTATTGCATACTTTTCTTTAGAATGCAAAAATCCTTTCCTAAGCCTTTATCCCTGTGGTAGAGCAATAAAAGACTGACAAGGTTATCAATATTTTCAGGCTTATTTGACTTTAAGAATTAGAACTGAGTACTGGAGAGTCTACTTTTTGGAGAAAATGCTATTTATAATATGTAAAAATAAGCAGTAATAGTGTAAATATTTAGAAAAATTTAAATAGCAAGTGCTTTAACCACTCAGCAAAATAATATAGCTGTTATACCATCCTTAAGGCATTAGTTGTTACCCATTAGCTTCTGATTTTGTGACTATGGTGTATAGTATATTTAAATAATAATTGGTAATAGCATAACTGTATAGTGTTCTGCAGTACACCTCACTGTACAGTATTTGAAATTTTCTTCTCTATAATAAAAGTATAATACACACTGATTTCCCCCTCTCAGTTTCTCCACATTAGCTTTTTAAAGTAATGTTTTATTCTTTAGCTTTCTGGAATTTTACCTTAATATTATAATGCATGAATAAATAGTTCAGTTTTATAAAGGAATTCTTAGTGTAATGAAGTTTTATTTTTAAATTTTATTTTTAAATTTCTTTAAGTGAGTTATCATACAGGGGCAGTCATTTCTCCCATTAATGCAAATTTCAATGCTAAATGAAACTGACCCAATTAGAAAAAATAAGCAAAATTTCTTGACATTTGAGCCATGTAATGCTTACCTGGTATTTACAAACAGACATATTCTAGTAGAGAACTTGGGCTTTGTTGTTTTGTGTGTACTTTGATCCTTTCTTCTTGTCTCCTTTTCTTTTGAGACAGAGTCTCATTGAGTTGCTAAGCTGCCCAAGATGGGCTCAAATGTGTGATCCTCCTGCCTCAGCTACCAAATCTCAGCCTGAGATTACAGGCAAGCCCACCTTGCCTTACTTCAGTAGTTTTTTAAAAAATACAACTTTGTGGTAATGATGAAATGAGGGGAAGTACAGAAAATAGCACTAAACTGAACTTGTATAGCTTAGGAATCAACACTCCACTTATATTTACTTTTAGATTTTAGTATTCAGGCTTAATATTCATGTTATTAGAATAGATATATTCAGTAGTTAGCATGTAGCCTCCAATGACAGACTTTCTAGTCCCAAATCTTGGTATACTGCTTACCTACTGTGTGAACTCTGAGCTTCAGTTTTATCCTTGGGAGGATAATAATGACTTCTCTCTAACTTAGGGTTGTTGAAAAGATTCAGTGCCTGACATGAAAACACTCAAATATTTGCTACTGTTGTTGTATGTTAAAATAATGCAGTAGAATTTAGTTGCCATTTAAGTAGGATGAATATTAAAGGACAAAAAATAATATATTCAAATATTTGTAAAAGGCTTTATGAGCACATGTAATGCTGAGAATCTGGAGAACTGTGCTCTGTAATATAAGTCAAGTCATGAAGTTTTTCAAGGCCTTCATTTCTACCATGACCTTATGTTTTCACAATTGTTTCCCTTATGTTTTGTTGATCACATAGTTATGGTTTCTTTAGCTGAAGGTAGTACTGATGTATATGAGTACCAAGGGAATTAATGATAACTACCTTTCCTTTGTGCCATGACTGTAGTCCCAAGGTTGGACTTGAGGTCTCATATTTACATGCTTTTGGTCCCAACACCATTGAGACAGAACCTCCAAATACTCTTCAGTGAATAAAGTCAGATACACATACTATTTATGACAGTTCATTATGGATTTTATTTTATTGAGTAGCTCTTAGAATCCAGTAATTGCAGTTCTGACCAAATAACTTTCTAATAATTAAAGTTATATAGAAAAAACTTCTAACTGTATATGTACACTGAAGTGAAAAACTCATAGGCCCTTCAGATTTGTACTCCTTAAAATTAAACCTATCTTTGGTCCATTTGTCATACCACATAATTCTTATCTGAAACACAGAAAAAATGCGTGAGAACCTGGGAGGATTATTCCTGTTTATTGGCTCTATGCATAGAAGGGTATGTAAGTATAGGGTGAGTCTACCTGTAGTGTAACGCTTTATGGAGTCAGCATATTACGTATTTATCCAGAAGAAATACTGATCAAAACCCAAGTTTTTCTAGGAATTGGGAAACTGCTGAAAGAAACAAATTACATGTCCTCTGAAAGCTTATGTATTCATAATGGTGAAGTCAAGGAAAAACCACATGTATAAAAACCATTTTGTAGTAACTCCTTTCCCTATATCCAGGCAATAGGCTAAGCACTCAACATACAATAATTAAGTCAAGTATTTAAAAAAGTTTGTGGTTGGCTACCATCATCCTCATCTTGCAGGAAACAAACTCATATAGATTGGATAGTTTATGGTTTTAGTGGTAGTAGGCGGCAGAGCTGGAATTTAAACTCGGATGATCATCACACCATATTGTGTGCTTAACCTCAGTGCTACATTTATAATTTAGCAAAGGAGTAAAATATGGTAGTTGCATGAGTCTTTATAGACTTCTGTTATCAAATCTAGTTTGTTTTTTTTGGCATTCAGAAATGGTTTGAGCTCATTTCGCTGTACAGTATAGTGCCTGGTTTTAATTTCATTTCCTGCTAGATCTCTTTCTGAACCTTAATCCTCTACTCCAAATTTCTTGTTGGGGTTTATTTTCCTGCTTCCAAATTTGGAGATGCTTCCAGAAAAGTTTCAGAATTTCTAATGTGACTAATATTGGTAAATTTGACATTTTCCAGTTAGATGAAAGATTAACTTCAAGAACCTAGAGTAATTATTACTTACTAAGTGAGTCTGTTTGGAGAGGATTCCCCCAAAGGTGATGTTTTTCAAAGTATAGTGTGTGGACAGAGTATGGATTTTATGGCCATTTCTTAGAAAATATTTCTTTAAAGTCTATTATGTGCCAGGTACTTTGCTAAACATAAGGTATAATCTGGTGAGAAAGACATACCTCATTATACTAATTTTTAGTGAAGAAAAGACGTTAAAATAAGTAGGCACTTATTTTACACAGAAAGGGAGTAGTAGGTGGTATGGAATTACATGACAGGAGGCACTAACCTGACTCGTTCATGGTTAGGAATGCTTCCTGAGAGGTGTTGTAGTTTGGGGTTTGCAAGGAGAACAAGACAATAGAGGACACATAATTTATAGTAGTATTTATAATGGTCACCTAAGGAGTCAAACACAAAGTGCAGGAAACCTGTCCACACACTAAAGACCTACAAAATCTGGTTGAGGGCCTGGATCCTATGGCAATAACCTGCATGAGTTCCGCGGAAGACTTTCAGCTCATGACAGTGCCTCCCACGAATCCAACTGGAGGGTTGCTAATGAAAGGAAAAAATGAACAGAGAATGAGAATCTGCACCTAGTAAAAACCACTTCCAATCCATTTGTTTCTTTGAAACTAAAAGATGTCTGCTACTGAATTTCACCAGTATAAATTACATGTATAAATGTATAACAAAAATGTAAGCAAAAGAGTAAAAGAATCAAATTGGACTAAAAACCTTCAGTTCTGATTTCTTTCAACATTTCTAGGACTTAGAAAGATTAATTACACATCTTTTTCTAACTTCTTCTGACCCTATATAAGTACAGTGGACCTTTGAGTTATAACTGGCCTCATACAAATAACTTGGATTACAACTGGAACTTTAGCTTTAGTTTACACCTAAAATATTGAGTTAGAGTTGTAAACAAAGACTTTTGATGCCAGAAAAGTGTAAGCATATGTAAGTATCATATAGGAATTGAACTCAGGACCTCACATTTGGCAGGAACTGTGCCACTGAGCTATATCCCAGGCCCAACAAAAGGATGTTTACACATGCAAGTTTTATTTATTTCACTTATGAGTATGATTCTCAAGTTGCATCCATTTACTTATAAAAGTTGCAAGTTTATCTTTAATAGCTGGGTAGTACTCCATTGTACAAAAATACCACATCTTTTTTATCCATTCCTTGGTTGATGGGCATTTGGGTTGCTTCTAACATCTAGCTATTATAAATTGTGTTGCTATAAACATGGGTGTGCCTATATTGCTGTGGTATGATGCTTTTAATTCTTTGGGAAGATATTCAGAAGGGGAATAGCTGACTGGATGTTTTTAATTTTAATTCTTCTGGGAAGATATGCAAAAGGGGAATAGCTGAATGAATGAGACCTCTAATCCTAGTTTTTTGAGGAATCTTGGTACTGATCTGCACAGTGGTTGCATCAGTCTGCACTCCCACCAATTGAGAAGGGTTCCATTTTCCCTACAGCCCCACCAGCATTTGCTATTGGTTGATTTCTTGATGATAGCCATTCTTTATGAGGTGAGATGGAATCTGTGTTGTTCTAATTTGTATCTCTCGAATGACTAGTGGTATTGAACAATTTCTCATATATTTATTTGCTATTTGTATTTCTTTATGATAAGTGTGTATTCATCTCAGATGCCCATTTTTTGATTGGGTCTTTGAATTGGAGGGGGTTGATTTTTTTGAGTTCTTTATATGTTCTAGATAGAAGTCCTTTGTCTGAAGGACAATTGGTTAAAATTTTTTTCCACTCCATGTGTTGTCTTTTCACACTGTTGGTGATGTCTTTTGATGTGCAAAAGTTTTTTTTGATGAGTTTTTTTGTTGATTTTTTGAAATATTTCCCATGCTCTTTGAGTTTTGTTCATGAAGTCTCTACCTACACCTATATTTTCAAATTTTCTACCTACTTTCTCTTCCAGTAGATTGTTTCTGTTTTAATATTTAGATCTTTGATACTTTTGACTTTAATGCAGAGTGATAGACATGGTTCTAGTTTTAACCTTCGGCATGTAGAGAGCCTGCTTTTCCAGGACCATTTATTAAAAAGGCTAACTTTCTTCCAGAGAATGTCTTAGTCCCCTTTGCGAAAGATAAGGTGACTGAGTGTGGTTGTGTCTTCTAATCTTTGCTACTGATCCTTGGGTGTGGTTTTTGTTGTTGTTATTTTGTTTTTTGCCAGTGCCGTGCTGATTTTTATCACAGTAACTTTGTAGTATAATTTCAGTTGTGATGCCCCCTGCCATGCTTTTATTGCTCAGAACTGCTTTTCCAAATTAATTTTAGGAATGTTTTCTTTAGTTCTGTGAGGTATGCTAATGGTATTTTGATTGGGATTGTATTACATCTGTATAACAATTTTGGGAGTGTGGCCATTTCAATATATTGATTCTTCCTATCCATTAGCAAATGATATCTTTCTATTTTCTGATATCTTCTTCAATCTCCTTTTTCAGAATACTGTAATTTTCAGTGTATAGATCTTTTATTTCTTTTGTTAGATTGATTCTAAGTATTTCATTTTTTTGAATGCTAGTGTGAAGGGTGTGGTTTCCCTAATTTATCTCTCAGTAAGTTTATTGTTTGTGTGCAGAAATGCTTTTAATTTTTGAGTGTTAATTTGCATCCAGCTATGCTACTGAATTTGATTATTAAATCTAGATGTCTTTGGGTGGAGTTTTTGGGATCTTCTATGCAGAGTATCATGTTATCTGCAAATAATGATCATTTAAGTTCTTTATTTCCTATGCTTATTCCTTTTATTTTTCGCTTTTATCTAATTGCTCTGGCTAATGTTTTCAGAACTGTATTGAATAGGAGTGGTGGTAGTGGCCAACTTGTCTTATTCCTAATTTTAGAGTGAAAACTTTCAGTTTTTTCCCATTTAGTATGATGCTGGCTGTTGGTTTGTCATAGATGTTTTCTATCAGATTGAGCTAAAGACCATCTATTCTGATTTTCTATAGGATTTTTTTTTATTATGAATGAGTGTTAGACTTTGTCAGACTTTTTCTGCATCCACTGAGAGATGATCATGTGATTTTTGTCTTCAGCTCAGTTGATGTGGCCTCTGGCACTTATTGATTAGCATATGTAGAACCATTCCTGCATTCCTGGGATAAATCCTTCTTGGTCATGCTGTGTAATCTTCTTGATGATTTGCTAGATTCTGTTTTTTAGTATCTGACTGAGGATTTTTGCATCTAATTCATTAGAGAGATTGGCCTGTAATTCTCTTTTTTTGGTTGGGTCTTTCTCTGGTTTTGGTATCAGGGTAATAGTTGCCTCCAGGAATGAGTTAGGGAGTAATGCTTTCCTTTCAATTTCATTAGAGTTTGATAAAAATTGGCATTAAATCTCTTAAGTTTCCGGTGGAATTCAGCAGTGAACTCATCAGGATATGACTTTTCTTTGTTGGTAATTTTTTTTTTCTTTTGTTTTTTGTTTTGTTTTGGTGGTACCAGGGATCAAACTCATGACCTCACATTTGCCAGAAAGGTGCTTAGGCTGTTGGTAAGTTTTTAATTACAGTTTCAATCTCATTAACAATACTGGATTATTCAGGATTTTTATATTTTCTTTATTCAGCTTTGGTAATTCACATGTCTCTAGGAATCTGTCCATTTCTTCTGTGTTTTCTATGCTGTGAGAGTAAAGATTTTCAAAGTGGATACTGTTGATCTGAATTTCCACAAGATCTGTACTGATTTCATCCTTTTCATTCCTCAATACTTGAATGAGCCTTTCTCTTTTTTCATAGGCTAACTAAGGGCTTGTTAGTTTTATTTATTCTTTCAAAGAACCAACTCTTCAAGTTATTAATTCTTTGTATTGTTTTCTTAGTCTCCATTGCATTAATTTCTGCTCTGATATTTATAATTTCCTCCCTTCTCTGGGCTTTGGGCTTCACTTGCTCTTCTTTGTCTAGAAGCTTGAGATGTAACAATAGTTTATTTATGCTTGTCCACTTTTCCTGGTGTAAGAATTCACTGCTATTAATTTACTTCTTAGGGCTGCTTTCATTGTATCCCTTATGTTATACCTGCATTCTCCTTTAATTGTAGACATTGTTTAATTTCATCTATGATCCAATGGTTATTTAGGAGGGTGTTACTTAATTTCCATGTGTTTATGCAATTGCTTTTGCCATTAATTTCCAATTTCATTGTACCGTGGTCAAATAATATGCATAAGATAATTTTAATTCCTTTGCATTTATTTATGTATGTTCTGTGAGCTACAATATGATCTATTTTAGAGAATGTCCCATGTGCAACTAAGAAGAATGTGTATTCTGATGACATTAGGTGGAACACTATGAAAACATCTACCAAGTCCATTTGTTCACAGGTTTGGTTCATTTCTGATAGTTATTTGCTAATTTTTTGTCTAGTTGATCTATCTCTTCGTGACAATGGGTATTAAGGTTTCCCATTACAATTGTGTTATTTCTTGTTTTTTCATGTCTGTTAACTGTCTGATATAGCTTGGTACTTCTATATTTGGTGCATACATATTTATGATTGTTATCTCTTCCTCTTGAAGTTTTCCTCTAGTAAGTATATAGTGACCTTCTTTATCTCTTTTAATCATTCTTGTTTTGAAGTACACATTGATGACAAACAGAATAGCTACCCTTGCTTCTTTCTGGGTTCCTGTTGCCTGAAAGATTGTTTTTCATCCTTTGACTTTCAGTCTGCGAACTTTTTTTTTGAGTTAAATGTTTTTCTTGTATACAACATGACTCTTGTTTCTTGATCCATTCTGCTAGTCTGTTTCTTTTGATTGGTGAATTGAGGCTATGGTGAATTGAGGCTATTTACATTGATGGTAATAACTGATGTGTATTGGTTTATCTTCATTATATTTTTTTGTTTTTGCTTCTCTGCTTTTCAACTCTGTTTAATTGCTTTCCTGCCTACTAGGGATTTGTTGTTGTTGTTGTTGTTGTTGTTGGATATGTGGTCATTTTTTATCTCTCTCTAGAATGTCCTTCCATACTCTTTGTAGTGTTGGTTTGGTGGTCATGAATTTCTTCAGTTGTTCTTTGTCATGGGAGCATCTTGTTTCTCCATTAATTTTGAAAGATAGTTTTGCAGGGTACATCAATCTGGGTTGGAGGGTGTCTTCTTTCAGAAGTTGAAATACTTCACTTCAAACACTTACTGACTTGAGGGTTTGTGTTGAGAAATCTGCTGTGATTCTGATGGGATTTCATCTAGAGGTGACCTGTTTCTTTTCTGTAACAGCTTTTAATATTCTGTTCTTTTGCTGAATTTCTGGAATCTTGATTATTATGTCTTGATGTAGTTTCATTTTGGTCATTGTTGTTTGGAGTTCTGTGGGCTTCTTTTATTTGTATGTCAGGTTCCTTATCCATGTTTGGGAAATTTTCTGCCATTATTTCTGTGAAGAGTTTTTTTTTTAAATAGCATTTGTGCTATCTCCATCTTTCTCATTGACCCCAAGCAATCTTATGTTATTCTTGTTTGCTTCATCGTATAGATGTTGGATTGATTTTTCATGATCTCTTGCTATTGTTAAGATATCTTTTCATGATCACTAGCTGCAATTCTGTCTTAAAGATCTGAAATTCTTTCCTTTCCTTCATTCAATCATTGCATATACTTTCAATGGAGGTTTTAATCTCTTGACTTTCTGTTTGGATCTGTCTCATGTATTCCATTTATTTACTTTGTTGGAAATTTTTTGTTTCATCATTTTTCTAAGCTTGTCCATTCTTTTATCTGTGTCTTCTCTAATATATTTGATTTGAAGTATTATTTCTCTTTGTACCTGAGAGATTATTTTCTCTATAGCTTTTTCCACTTGTTTTTTTCCCACTTCTGTTGCTATCATTTCAGAGAGTTCCAGTGTTTGTTGTCCAGTTTTGTCTATCTCACTGAGTTCCATGCTTGTCCTAGATGGGCTGGAGGTCTGGGGTTGCATTTTGCTTCTGCATCTTGTTGTTTTATATTTTCTCTTTTTAAATTTATTTTGTTTTCTATTTTGATGCTTGCCAATTTCTGAGACTTCTCCAGGAGATATCTGTTCTTCAAGGATATCCTTTAGATGTAGGTAGTTCTTCATAGTTTTCCCAAGAACCTAACTTCCCAATGCAAAATTACTATTTGACTCAGCACCCAATCCTTTGGTACGAGGTTGTAGTTGATGATTATGACCCCGTATAGTCACAGTGTTATCGTACAGGGAAGAAAAACTGGTTATAACATGTATGACATCCTCATTAAAGTAGTACAGTTAGTAACAACAATAGTTTCAAGTATGGCATAACTACTGACAAAACTATGGTAACCACTAATCTGCTACCTCTGACCACAAGAGCAAACTCTAAGGCTATGTAACAAAATCAAACATACACCATGTACTTGTATGCATTGATTTTCCCCTTAAGTGGAGTGATTTTATACTTCTGCAGGGGGTGGAGGGGTTAAGATGGGTAAGAAACAGGATAGAGATGAATGAGGTTAAATATAGCATCAAGGCTTGAGATCAAAGGATGATCACCTGAGTTTTGGGAAACTGGAGAACACAGGAAAGAAAGAATGTGAAAGACCAGCCAGAAAGGGAAGAGACAATTTTTACTCACTTAAAAGTTTAAATTCAAGAAATAGTTGAGGGGGCTGGGGATTTAACTGAGCAGCAAAAAGCACCTGCCTTGCAAGCACGCGGTCATGAGTTCAATCCTCGGTACCAATTAAAAAAAAAGAAAGAAAGAAAGAAAGAAAGAAAGAAAGAAAGAAAGAAAGAAAGAAATAGTTGAGGAAAGAAAGAAGGAAGTTCAATAAAAGAAAATGAAAAATAAACTAAGAAACGTAAACACTGAAAAAAAGAAAGAAAGAGAAGGAGAAAGAAAAAGAAGAGAAGAAAGAGAGAGAGAGAAAAAAAAAAGAGACCAGGAAAAGAGAGGAGAAAAAAGAAAGAAAAAGGCCCCCAAACAAAAATAAACACAAATACAAAACAAAACAAGATGACATCCAACCAGACAGGAAAGGAGTAACCAATCAGATAAACAAGGGAAAATGAAAGTAGTAAATACCTCAGTGTTTACAGTTCTGTGATGATGTCCGGGTTAGATCCCAGAAATGTGCTGGGTATAGAGCTAATCATGGTGAAATAGCCAGTGCTGATTAAATGGCTTTTAAAAATTATACCACTTCAAAATTATGACATACAAAAACAGATTTTGCTTTCATCAAGTTTTAAACTGATGAAACTAGACATTTCTAGAAGAAAATCCCCTAGACAACATACTTTATAAAAAAAAAAAAAAGAAAGAAAATGTCAGGCCACAAACCTATGAATGATAGGCTAAATTTATTTGTATGTGCCAACGTAAGTGGTGACCTCAAGATAAGCCTCTCTTGGTTTATCATTTTAAGACCCCTAAAGTGTTCACAGAACATAAAACTGTGAAGAATAGGGTAAGGGTCATGGTGCAGATCTAACACAAAGGCCCAGGTAACAAGAGTACTTTTTCTTGAGTGGATCAGGGAGGCTTTCCATTCTATTGTTAAGAAAAATCTAGAGGTCAAAGTTTACCACTCAATACTCTCTTCATCATGGACAAGGCTTCTGCTTACCCATGAGATTTGGAAGAATTGGTTGAAGAATCTCATGGCTATCAGTTTAGTTCCTTCTGCCTAATACAACTCCTCTATAATTTTTAAATTATAGCAGTGTCCATGGACTTGCAGGTAAACAGTGATGATGAACTTGTGGAGGAATCCTCAGAGAAATTGCTTAAAGAGGAATTTCAGCAACTTGGTTGAGCAACAGAGAATAGCAGCTGAAGAGCTTTCTGAAGGGAGGAGGGCTGGCAACAATCTAGATAGTAGAGTTCTTCTTCTGAAATAAGGTAAATCCCGAAAAAATGCACAGAGCTACAAACATTTGTAGAGAAGAATGCACCCAGACAGAGAAAAGCCAACTGGCTTAATGACATTGTCATGTCATACATGGCAGTGATTAAAAGAAAGAAACAGACAACCTTAGACCAGCTTTTAGTTCTGAAAAGGTTGGGACCTGGCAAACCAGATGTAGGTCCTAGTAGGCTACAGGTGGGACACTAGTGTCCCCAGTGAGGCAGAAAAGACACCAGTGAGTCAGATCACTGATATTCTGATGGAAGGAAACTCTCCTTCCAAACAATAACCACTTTCCATGTCATTTTTCCTGCAAACCAAAGGTGTCAACTTGAATGGTGAGTACAGTATGAAACTTGTTTCTGGTAAACTAGGCACATGTTATAACGTTTTGGTGAATACACTGGGAAAATTATTGGTGTTTCTGGTAAATTACGCACATTATAGAACCCTTCTTTATTATGAAAAGGTTAGTTAATGGGTGCATAGGGAGATTTGGAATTCATTATGGTTATTTCCAGTATATCTTATGGAAAAAGTAGTCATGACTTACAACCAACTTGAGTTACAATCAACCCTGCAAACAAATTGAGTTTGTAAGTCAAGGGTACACTTTCTGTCACCTGTTTCCTTAAAGCAGTAGGACTGCCTAAAGTAGCTAGAACCAAATGTCTGTCTTCAATTGTGGTTACAATATTCTTTTTCAATTTAAGATTATCATTATATATTTTAATCTGGATTTTTTATTTTAAAGAAAAAAATGTTAAAATAATAAGAGGGAAAAATGGTTAGTATATTGTGTATTGTTATCTTTAGTTACTTATAGTATAAGATATTGGCATTTAATTGTTTAAACTATATAAGCACAAACCTTCCTTTTCAATGAACTAAATTAGTAGTATATCTATCTTAACTACCTTTTATATATTTTTTCTGCTTTTTTCTTCCTTCTTTTCTCCATTCCCCCATCCCAGTTTCTCTTTCCTTTTGAAACTTCTCCCATTTTGTAGTATTGCACATTTTGGATCTTATTTACTCATCAATACATTGATAAGTGAGGTCCATAGGTATTTCTCTTGCCATCCTCCTTAGTTGTTTGGGGTTTGTTCTCTTTTATGCTTAACTCTAATAATATGATTTTGGCATAGACAAGAGATAATCGTTTATGTTCCATTAACCACCTTGAACCAAAACTCAATGTCCTAAATTTATAATGAAATTACAAGGACAATTTCAGGTTTTTTTTTTTTTCTTGCCCTGGTGATTCTAGCATTTTGCAAACTAAAAATCTTTTAGCTTCACAGGGAAGATATTGTTCAGTCGAGGAAGCAATGCTAAAAATATAAGTAAAAAACCACTCTTATGTTTAATTCATTCTTTTAATGTATAAAAAAAAAAGGCAAAAAAGACGAATTGATCACAGGGCTTCCCTTTAGAGATACTGGGCATGAGTGAATACACTGCCAGTGGAGGTGGAGAAATAAGGATAATGGAGAGAGAATAAAAATTGCATCCAAAATTATCATGTTCTTCGTTGATGATGCTTCCTGGCTAGTGGTGCCATTAATTTGCAGTGGATACAACGTAATTATGGATTGGTGGGTAGGAAGTGAGTTCCGTTTTGAGACATGGTCATTATTTTGTGTTTAGTGTTTCCAGATGAAGGAAATGTGGAGTTTGGACTGAAAAATTTGTGAATCACAGGCAATGACTGAAATCATAGAAGTAGCTGGTATTTTC
This sequence comes from Hydrochoerus hydrochaeris, assembly GCA_004027455.1. Classification (NCBI taxonomy): domain Eukaryota; kingdom Metazoa; phylum Chordata; class Mammalia; order Rodentia; family Hydrochaeridae; genus Hydrochoerus; species Hydrochoerus hydrochaeris. The sequence continues at coordinate 196,667 of PVLA01000839.1, read as the reverse complement.
TAGGATGAAAGAAAAGTGTAGAGTGTGAAGAGGGCTATAATGGAACATTGGAGAATTCCAACATTTGAGGAGAAGGCAGAATAGATTTCACAAAGGAAACTGAGGGATAGAAATAAATCACAGAGGTGATATCACAGAAATTAAAGAATGAAAATTTCATATAAAGGGAAGAAATGAAGTCAAATGGTGTAGAAAGTTCAAGTAAAATAAATATTGATTTCTTTTTACAAGCGTTGTTAGATGTGATAGATTTTGGTGACTTTTGTGGCCACAATTTCAATGACATTTTATTACAAGATGACTGAAGATTGATTAGGTAATAAATCACAATACTTTTTGAAGAATTCTGATTGAAAGGGAAGAAGGCAAGACAGAAGATACAATTATGAAAGAGATGAATAAATGGATGAGTATTTAGAGAAATGATTTCAGCCCTACTGGAAGAGAAGCAAAAATTTATAAAACTTCTTTTAGGCACAGCTGATACATATATAGAATCGCCATGAACTCGGTGGTTACAAATAACCTGTTGTTTCAACAACATGAAGTCTTAGTATTAATAATAAAATATGCAATCTTCCCCTAAATTACATGGTAATTGATCTTGAAATATCGTATTTTATTTTTTAATTAAGTTTATTGATACATTTTAAGTATACATAATGATTACATTCTTATAGGGAATTTGTACCTGTACATGATATAACTTGATTCTTTTATTTCCACAGTCCTCTACTCTCCCTTCAATCCTTCTTCCCTGCTTATTTACAAAAGCTGTTTCCATTTTGTTTCTTTTCTTATCATTTCTTTTCCCTTCCTTCCTTTTTCCCTCTACTCTCCCTAGTTCCCTTTGTAATTCGAACATTTTCTTCCTATTTCACAGTATCTATTATACATTTTGGTTCTTATTTACACTTTCAGTTTCTCACACCAGAAAAGTAAGGTGGTTTTTACACAAGTGTGTCCAATTTATTTCACTTAACAGTATGGCCTCACGGTGCCTTCATTTTACTGTGTATTTTTAAAGCAATACAGAACACTCAGGCACTTGTGTTTATAGGTGGAAAGGAATTTGGGTATAGATATAAAGAAGTATATTCAAGTTTTTCACTTACATGACTTGTTAAAAATTAAATGTAACACAGGAGACTTCTTCCTTTTGCATGGCTATCTCCTTGACCTAGCATAATAAAGTGTCATTAGCTTTCAGTAATCACAGATTCCTTAAAATTTTCTAAAATTCACATTTCCCTTTAGCAATACTTTTACATTCAGGCCAGTAGAAAAGATTAGACTGAAAAAACAGATAAAGTAAATTACTGTCCCTGATAAAGTGGAAAGTGATAACATTTGGAATCCTGGTATTCTGAAACCTCAGGCATTCAGAGGAAGCACACACATATTCACATCTTGGTGGATGTCATCTCTCCCACTAATGAGTAATGACCCAGCTTTAAGGCTTTTGCAGCAATCTGGTAAATTATTTCTGGTTTTTTGTTTGTTTGTTCTTTTGGTACTGGGGTGGAACTCATATCCTCACGCTAAGAGGCAGGCACTTGAGCTGCTGAGCTAAACCCTGGCATTATTTCTGTTTTTAATGCTCTGAGTATCCTCTCTTGGAATTTGGAGTTCCTATCCTTCATTATCAATGCTGAGTTAGGAGGCTTATTTTTGTACAAAAGTTAAAATTTGAACCCATGAAACTTTTTGAAGATCTGTTTTTTGAAGAGAAAACAAGAAATTTTATTTACAAGCCAAAAAATTTGAAAAGTTCAGACAAGATATATTAGTTTTGTCTTGCAGCATTAATGAATTACACAGATTTAGTTACTTAACACAATACAAACTTATTAAGATTGTAGAGGCTGGAAGTGAAAAAAACACATCTAACTGGGCTAAAATTAAGGGTTAACAGGGCTGTGTTCCTTCGTGGAGCCTCTAGAGGAGACTTTGTTTCTTTTTCTGGTCCCTAGAAGTTACCTCATCCCTTAACACATGGCCCTTTCCTCTATTTTCAAAACTATTGGCATAACTTCTTCAAATATCTAAATCTGCTGCTTGAGTCTTCTGTTAAATCCCCTTGTGTTTATTATATTGGGCCCACTTGGTTAATCCAGGCCACTCTCTCCATGTCAAGATCCTTAATTTAGTGACATTTGCAAATCCTTTTTGCCATGTAAGATAATATATTTGTAGGTCCTGAGGATTTGGACATGGACATCTTTGGGAACATTGATTCTATCTGCTACAAAGGGTAGGGTAAGGAGTAATGGGTTGAAACAGGGACACTTCAAAACATTTTTCTCTTGTAACTTTCTTACAGTTCAGCTTTTTTCTTTTTGTTTGTTTGTTTTTGGAGACTGTCTCACATTGCAATTCAGGCTGGCCTTGGGTTCACTTTGTGGCCCAGGCTGGTCTCAAACTTGCAACAATTCTCCTGACTCAACCTCCCAAGTGCTGGGATTACAGGCATGTGCCACCATGCTCAGTTCTAACTGCTCTTATTTTTAAATTTGAAAGCTAAACTAAGAATATACAGTAGCTTATATTAGGCAGTGTGATTTCTATTTATAATTTCCATTAAATTTAAAATAGTACCATAAATATAGAGAATAGCAAAAATACTGGTGGTAGGGAAGATGAAGCAAACATTTCTATAACCAAGATATAAGTTCTGAGCCTGCATTTTGTTTTCAAACTAAATGCATAATATTTCATCATTTTTGCCATAGCATCTTTGTCTCTGTGTGTGTGTATCTGGGTACTGACCTAGATCCCCAATCTCCCAAACGAGTGTACGGTGGAGGTTTAAATAAAATGAGACAAGTGGTATGATTTTAGGGCTCCAGAAGGGTCAAAACCCTTTAGCTGAGCTCAAGACTCTGAGGGCTAAAACAAAGACTTCTCCAGACCACCCATTTTTATTAGCTCCAACAAAGGGTGGGGAAACTGAGGAAAGCACAGGCAATGAGCAGGACCTTGGGAGTCACTTCAAGGACATCTCCAAGTAATGAATCATGTCAATTTAGTAGAACTGTCTTATCATGAAGACATGGTAGAAGTGAGACTGTAGGAGTAATTCCTGCAGCTGCAGCCTCTATCTACTTAATTGATGTTTGAGCCAAGTATCTGCAGCTGTGGCCTTATCTTGCCCTTTGAGGTATCTCTGGCCTCACAGGCCACTACAGGCCTCAGCCAGGACCAGTGATTTCACAGAGGTTCACTTACTATGAATCAGCTCCCGTCACCAGGCAAGAGGCCAAGGCCTAGGACAGACTCACAGATAAACATAGAAAGCCAATTAGTTAATTTTAAATCCAGCTCAGGGCTGCTTCATAGTGGTCTCCAACATGTGTGTGAGTGTGCATGTGTGCATGTGTGGATGTGCGTGTGTGTGTGTGTGTGTGTGGTGTTAGAACTGAATCCAAGCCTTGCATCAAGTTCCATCCCAAAGCCTTTATGTTTTATAGGAAAAAAAAAATTTTTTTTTGTTTACAGTGTCTTACTAAGCTTCCCAGGCTGTCCTTAAACTTGCAGTCCTACCTCAACCGCCCCAGTAACTTGGATTATGGCATGTACCACTGCACCTAGCTTGGGGTAAGCTTTGTATATTATTAGTCAGCTTTCCATTTTTATAACAAAATACCTGAGATAATCACCTTACAAAGAGAGAAGGTTTATTTTGCTTGCAGTTTTGGATGTTCTAATTCATGATAGGTTGACCCTGTTGTTTTGGGCCTGTGGTAAGGCAGCACGTCCTGGCAGGAGTACTTGGCAGAAAAAGATTACTTACATCACAGGCTACAGAGAAAGAAGAAAGGGAAGGAACTGGAGTTCTATAATCCCTATTACATGCTCCAAGAACCTAAAGACTTTCCCTACCTCTTGATATTACCTCAATGGGACCAAGTCTTTAAAACATGGGCCTTGGGTGGGGGTGTTTAAAATCAAATCTATGAGGTGTGATCAAAAATTACAATGAGTTTTAAATTTTAAAATTTTGTTACAGTAAAAGACACATTGCCATTGATCTTCCTCAAAGAACCCCATTTCGCTTTCAACCCATTTATCTCATTGTTCTTGTCACTTTTCTTCCGCCACCACTTTTTGAAGCAGTGCTGGAGGTCCTCTTTTATAAGTGTCTTTAGCAGCACTGTCAAGGGTTCCTCGATGTCCTGAATCTATTTAAAACTTTTACTGTTTATGGTTATTTGATCTTGGGGAAGAGCCAGAAGTCCATGGAGCTAGATCTGGTGATCAAGGTAGATTAGGACACATCATTAGCTTTATTTTACAAAAATTGCCATAAATGTTTGATCAATGAAGTGTAATAAAAATTAATGAACATTTAAGTTTAAAAACTTATTACAGTAAAAGACACACTGTCTTTAGTCTCCCTCAAAATACTCATCCTTACATTGGACACATTCTATCATTTCTGTCAATGTGTCTTTTACTGTAGTAATCAAAAAAAATTTAACTGAATCTTTTGATCATCCTTATATAGTATATACCAGTGGTGGTGAACCTATAGCATGTGTAAAACAGTGGGATGTTTGTATTGCTGAGACCTCTAAAAGGTTCACCATCACTGGGATATACTATATTTATGCTATTTCCTTCTAGGATTTTCAGCTGTCTTTGAATTTAAAATCAACTCAATGCTTCAAGTTAAGAAAAATAAAATTAATATGAATTAATGCATTTAAAAAAAAGTCAATTAATAAAAGACTATATAGGGTTGAAAGTTTAAGCCTGGGGCTGGAGTTATAGCTCAGTGTTAGAATGCTAATTCAGTATAAAGCCTCAATCCCCAGCACCAGAATAAAAAAAAATTTGGATGGCCCTGCCCTATCTCATTCCTTTTTCCTTAGTAATATACTGTTCATAGTCTGTGTTTTCCATAGACCAATTTCTAGAATTACAGACAAATCCACAGACACCTTGAGTTTTTATTTACATAAATGACATATTTATTATACAGTTCCACTAGTATTACTTTACATTACACCTTATGATCCCTGTATGTATAGTGTATCTATATTAAGTGCTCATGGATATTAAGGTAGTAGAGTGAGAGCTTGAGTTCTAATTCCAATCTTGTTTTAGCCATTTTATGCTCATGGACAAAATAATATTTTGATGCCCACTTCTCTAAATTTGTAAAGTTGATGGAAATAAGAATATGTATCTACCTCATTGAATTGTTATATTCATTAAAGTTGTGACTATTACCTCAGAAAAATGTATGCATAGCACCTAGAAAGGCCTAGCCGTGTAATAGCTATTTAATGACATCTGTTCAGTTTTACAGTTTTTACTGGTTAATTATTCTTTTATATTGATGAACTATTTAAGCTAGTATCAAAATATGAATGCTTCCAAATTAGGATTCTAATGGAATACCATATTCATTTAAACACATCTTTCTTTTGCTTCTATTGAATTATTTTAAGATAAAATATATCAAAGACTGTGTATATATTTATGACTTTTGTTTTCTAAAAGGCTTATCTCAGTTTTTGAGGAATTAGTTAGTAGAATTTAAAAATATGTTGCCACCTCAGTAGTCATAAATGGTTATTTCAAATCTATTTGGGCTTTTATTGTGTCCTTGTAAGCATATTTGTTCAAAAGTTTGCTTATTAGTTGCTTTTTTTCCCCATTGATTCTATACACACTATATTTATTGAAAATTTGGGTGTATCCATATTTTAGGGACTGGATCTAGTAATAAAACAGAAAAAAATCCCCTTAAAATATTGTTGTGTATACAACCATGATTATGTTCAATCAAAAATATAATCTGGGTACTGTATTAACCAGGGCTTTTCAAGCTAGCAGAAACAACTCTTGCAAATATTGGGCCTTTCATTATATAGAAGGATGAGAAGACATAGAAAACCTGTCTCTTCCTCTAGGGACAATTTACTTAGAGATTTAAAATGAGCTAGTAAACCTGAGTATATCAGTTACTGAGGAACAGAGTCCACGCCCTTATTCATGCTAAACAGGCGTTCTACCGCTGACCCACATTCCCAGTCCTGGTAAAGCATTTTATAAGATTATTCTCATAATAAAAATGTGAATATGTCATGAAATAAAAAGAAAACTTTACATGAGTTTTTAAAGATATAATAGTTTTTAAGGAATTTTCTAATATTTGACCTAATATCTGTTACCCTATATCTTGAGAATTATTTCAGTGTAAAACCTTAAGAAATATCAACAGACTAGTCAAAACAACCCTAAGGTACTGTAATTGAAAAGTAAAAGTGAGAAACAATGTTGTTGATGTGTTTTCAGTTTTTGGTGATGATAAGCAAGGCCACTATAAATGTTTTCAAGAGTTCCTGAAGCTGAATGTGGTGACGCATGCCTGTAATCTCAGCACTCTGAATGTTGAGGCAGGAAGATCACCATGAGTCAGACCAGCCTGGGTTACATAGTGATTCCAAGTCCAGTTTGAACTACATAGCCCAGACCCTGTCTTAATCAATCAATCAATCAATCAATCAATCCAAATAGATAAAAATAAAATAAAAAGGGCTTGGGATGTAGTTTAGGGTGAAGGCCCGGGGTTCAATCCCAATACTGGAAACAAAAGAAGGTGCCTGAAACTCTTGAGATCCTGTGAGCATTGTATGAAAGTTACATTGTTTCACCACTTTCACGTTCACCAAAACCTGTACAGTCTTTTGTCCCTTATTGTAATAGAATCGTAATGGTTTTCATTTGTATTTTCCTAATGATCTAATGAAGTGGAACATACTCTATTTTATGCTATCATATGGATTTTTTTGGTAAAGTATCTGTTCAAGTATCATATGCTAATCTTTTGATTGCTTTTTTCTTTTTTGGTATCCGAAATCAAACTCCAGGTCTTGTGCTTGCCAGGAAGGTGCTGTGCCACTGCGCTAACTCCCAGGCCCAATTGCTTAATTCTCATGACTGAGGTTTGAGGGTTTTGTTTTGTTTTATATACTTTAAATAAAACCTCTATGTTCTGCTTTAAAGAAAACTTCCAAGTTTTAGTTACCAATACATTTGAGAGTGTGTATTATAATGAATATGAACTACTTCAATTTCACACTTTGAGTTTTGTAACAGATTCAAATGATTTTGCAATGTTATTTTTCTGAGAAATTTTTTCTTAATGTATGAAATGAAGGGCAATTATGTTGAAATCTAAAACACCTGCCTTCAAGTTCTAAAAAAGTGTTCTTTATAAAAATGACAATAGCCTAAAATATAGCAGCTGTTTCCTGTTAGAATCAAAGTGGAGTAATGTATGACTCAAGATTAAATTAAAAAAAAAACGCTAATCAAATTTGGAAGCTAATTTTAAAAAAGTAAATCAGCAACCCAATAAGAAATGATTTGAAAGAAAATCTACTTTACCTTCCCAGAATATATTCCTTGAGAAAAAGGAACTATAAAAAGGCAAAAAAGTGTGTTTGGCAGTAAAGCATGCAAGCTTCTCCCAATCCATATTTGCACCTGCACCTCTGATTTGCAAAAGATGACGTGTAAATTTCAAAATAGTAAAATGTCAGTTTGTTACCATATTAACATGTGGTTCAGTGTTCTATGTGGCAGAGCATGTTACCTTGCAAATCTGAATCCTTAAATGTGTCTAAATGTTACTGTGGAAAGAGGAGTTGAAGGGAGGAAAGAGTTATGAGAAACGAAGAATCAAGATATATCATGTACAAATACAAATTCCCTATGATTAATGTTATTATGTATATCTAAAATGTACCAATAAAATTAATTTAAAATACAAGCAAACAAAAAAAATAAAATTTTACTCTAGTTAATCTACTTTAATACCACTGGAACTAAGCAGTTCTTTGTTGTTATACTTGGAATTCCTAGTGATTGCAAGCGCTAGTTCTCCGATGCAGGATCCGCTCTCCTGTCTCATGCAAAGCATCACTTTCAACGGTTAATTATGGTTTTCACTCATCTGGGAGAAAATCAATTCACTCCTGTCCTCCAGGCAGAGGCTCCACCATGCAAATCGGTTATTTCCCGCAGAGACAGGAGTAAGAGATTGAGAACCTCGCTGACCTGCCGCAGGAAAGGTTAATTTCCCTTTCCTGCTGCAAGCACATCTCGGCTAAAAATATTTTTCACTTGTGAAACTTTTCATTCTTGAGGGACATAGGTTATACTACCATAGAGTCTTCGCCACTTTGTAGCTAGCATGTCTGGAAAACATGACATTTTTGCTTAAAGAATAATAGCTAAACCTACTTTCAGATTATATATTTGCTACAAATCGGGAGAGTGCGTCTCTTTACAGCGAGGAGCAGCAGCTGAGCGGTTAGCGGCATCCCAGCCAGGCCACGGAAGCGGCGCCCCCAGAGGTTCGGCCCGGAGCCCCGGGAGGTTTGGGGCGCCGCACCCCTCCCGCCTCCGCTTCCGGGCCCGTCCCCAGCGGGCGCAGAAACTCGCTTTCCCGGCAAGCCCCGCGCGCGCGCGCGGCCGCGGCCCCGCCCCCCGGGTCCCGCTCCGCGCGCGTTCCGGGTGCAGCCCCGTTCGGCCCGCGAGCCCCGCCTCGGTCCCTGGCCGGCTCCAGGCGCCTTCCAGGCCCGGCTTCCCGCTCCCGGCCCCGCCCCCAGCCGCGCGCGCGCGCTGCCCCTCCCCCGGTCCCTCCGCCTCCCGCGTGCGGCCGTCCCAGCCAATGGGGTTCAGAGCCGCGTGCGCAGATTCAAACGGCGACTCTCGGGGGAGGCTGGGCGCGAGATTCGGTGGTGCGGACAAAACCCTGCGGGAGGCTGCGAGGGCTGCGGAGCTGCCCGCTGCGGGACGAGGGCGGGAGCCGCGCCGGGACTGCAGCGGGAGGCCGAGGCGGCGGGGGCCAGCGGAGGGCGGGGCGCGCCCCGGGACATGTCGGGGTCCTCCGGGAGCCCGCCGGGTCGGGGCTAGGAGCGGTGCCGGGCCGGGGGCGGGTCGCGTCCGTCCCCCGTCCGTCCGTGCTGCCCCGCCGGACCCACGTTCCGCCGTCTGCCGCCTCGGGACGGGGGCGAGGGACGCGGCGGGAGCGTGGGGAGAAGGCGCCATCGCCGGAGGCTGGAGGAGGCTGCCTGCGTCCCGCCGGCCCGCCTATGCGGGGCTTGAAGGATGGCGAAGAGGTCGCGCAGGTGGGTGACCCTGCTGCGCCCGGCCGCCCGCCCGCCGCGCTGGGGTCCGGCCCGGGCCCCGGGCCTCCCCGCCGGGCGCAGGTTCTCCTGTACGGCCTGGCCGCGGGCTGGAGTTCGCCGGGACGGGGAGGGCGTGGGGACCCAAGAGTGGAGGAGGCGGAGGGTGGCGGATGCCCAGGTGGCTCTTCGGGTGACTCCCCGCCGCGGACCTCCGGAGTCCTGCATCCCACGCGGCCCCTTCTTGCCAGATAAGTCTCTGCGCTTTTAGGGGACGTAGCTACACAGATAAAAGTGCTCTTGTCTCCCCTAGATGGCTGGAAAAATGCGATTTTCTCTTCTGAACTAAAGGTGCCTGTCATGACGAACTCCGGGGCAAACGTGGGCGGGCACCCTGCTGGGGATCCTGCCTGCCTTCAAAGGTTGCAGGAAATCTCTGGAGGAATAGCTCAGGAGGGAGGACCTCTTTCCTTCTTTTTGTAATTTCCATACCCGTGACCTCAGCCTTATGTATGTCTGCTTTTTCGGGGAGGGGGCTGGTACCAGGAACTCAGGACCGCCTGCTTGCCAGGAGTTATGTACACTCTTGAAGTCTTCTGGTAGGAAGGTGTCACACTGTTACTACCCTTAGATTGATTTAAAAAATAAAACAATGTGTTTTATTTGCTGAACATTTCGAGTGTCCAAGTTTAGCTCTGAGTGTACCTAAGTGTTGCACAGAGGAGGGACACATTTTTTTTGGTTGTTGTTGGAAAATACATCCGGACGAATTTATGCATCTAACTTTATTTATGTCATTACAGTAGCTAATACTAAATTTCATGGCGTAATCACTTAGGTAACGAATCTACGGTGTATTTTAATTTTCAGTATTAAAAAACATAGAGTGTTTGGCAGAATTTTCAACTTTTTATTTACCTAGACCACAGTTTCAGGTTTTTATCTCGAGTTGTAGTTCCTTGGTACAGGGAGTCATTTATTGTGTATTTTGGTTAGAAATTGACAGTTAACTATGTGTAATATTCTTTGCTCTAAGCTTCTGCTGTATGTAAGACGAGTCTGCAGAAATCAGCATAAAGTAATTTTAGTTGTAGTTACTTTATTATTTTATAGCAACTCCAGTGTAGGACAAACACTTGTGGAATAGATGTACACACACATACTTCCATTCGGTCTACAATATGAGTTGTTTTGTTTTGTTTTGTCTTTTTGAGACATGGTCTCACTATGCTTGAGACCGGCCTTGAGCTCACTTTGAAGTCCAGGCTGGTCTCAAACTCACAAGGATCCTTATGCTTCAGCCTCCTGAGTGCTGAGATTTCAGGCGTGTGCCCCAATGACTGGCTTACAATATGATTTTCATACTTGCCTCTCTTGACATTTTGTATCAGATTTTTATATTTTTGTTTTATTTATTTTTGTAGTGGGAAGCTGTTTAGCAGCATCCTTTGCTGAGCAGAAGACAGAACACCCCACTTCTAACAGTCATGACAGTCAGAAATTTCTGCTCTGTTTTTGGGATACACAGAATCACCCAGATGAAAACTGCTTGTCTAGAAACTTAAGAAACTTAACCCACTTAAGCACTCCATGTGCAGATATGATACAAATTAAAACCTACTATGATTATAACTGCTGAAGCACTGGTTTAGACCCTTTGAAAAAATTTTTTTTTGTACCAGGAATCAAACAGGATCTTAAGCTTGCTATAGACAGGCTAGGCCCTTTCAATTTTTAAGTCGGAAAAAAAATTAAAAATAACATGCAAAGTGGCAAGTGAATGAAGTCAACAGAATTTGCTTTATATTTGATTTGTGGCATTATGTATTTAGATGTTAGTCTTATTTGAAACAGTTTCTTGGCTAATTCTGTCATCAGGCATTAAAGTTACAGACACTGATGCTTAAATATCAAGGCTCTTGTGCCCTCAGGTTGTTTTCTTTTCACTACATGCTATATATGTTTCATAATGGTAGACTATCATCCCTGTATAAATTATCTTACCGGCCATACTTTGAGCTTGGCATTTAAACTTTAATTGTATTGTTGTTTTTTATTCCTTGTCAATAGTATGAGTTAATTGGAACATAGAATGAGGTACATAAGTCACAAAGACTGCAATAGTTAAATGTGGTGAAGTGAAGCTACACTCCCTCTGGGAATAAACAAGTAGAGGATGTGGTGAGAAATTATCATCTCTGAATTGTGTGTTTCTTAAGGTCTTCATACTTGAATGAGTTGCATGCTCTAAATTTCTTGTATATGTAAATATGACTTACGCATCTTAGATAATGTGAAACGTGTTGAAGGGGAAACAGTATTTTCATTGGACAAAGTATTTTGTCTTTAAGCTAAGAATATTAATATATATGAACCCAGTCTATAGTAAAGAAATAATTGAGTCATTTCAAGGTGTACTTCAAGATTTCCAGTGTGTAACCATTTAACAATTTGAATGAAAATTATATTCTGCTGCATAACAGTTTTGCATAAGGGTATAGGTGTAAATCCTGTAATACACTTTTTCTGTGTGATCTGAAAAAACACCTAAGAGCAGAAAACTGTTACCTCAAATATGAAACCAGTGAAGTATGTTGGCTCTTTTGATTTTTTTTTTTTTTTGGAAGGGGAAAGCTATAGAATCTATCTTGAGATTTACATAAACGAAGGGGCTCATTTAGCATTGTGACTTAAAATAGTTGTAGATCACATTCAGGGTTTTAATGACATAGGTTACAGGCGATACTAATAATGGGATTCTCTTACTTACATGTATTTGATTTTAAGCATATTCCTGTATAAATCATCTTAGTTTTTAAATACTAATTCTCTCCTTAAACATAAACTTGAAAAAACTACTTAGAAACTATAAAGACTGTTATCAGTAAGATTAATGCATTTATACAAGATGACCAAACACTACACTAAACTGGAAAAAAATCAGCTTTTACATTAGAAAAAAATTTTTAAGTGTGTGTGTGTGTGTGTGTAGCACTTTTGCTCTGTTATTTCTGGCAAAATAGCTAGAAGTAAAAGTATACTGAAATATGAGAAAAGACTTTAATTAGCTTTGTCATTAGCTGGCAATATTGTTTTGGGAAAGCAGATAAACTCTACCCAAACTTTATGAGTTAATATAAGGTTTTGAATTTTATGTTATGTAAGGTCCCTTCTAACTTTACTGTATATCCTTTTTGTGAGGGACTTTTAATGTTTTTCTCATTTAAAAATATATATACTCTAAAGGATCCAAGTAGAAGTATTCTCACTTTGTTTTTTTTTTATGCATAGCTGAGGAGAACTGTCTTCAGTGTTTATTTCAGTGTTGCTATCGATAATGGGCAAAAATTATGTGAAATCAAATTTATTTTGCTGTAATGATACTATTTTGCACAGTCCAGATTTGGGAAAAAATATAAATGTATGCAGTACACCATGTTAACCACTGGGTGGCCTGATTTCACTTTATTGAATCAACTTGATGAATTTTCACACTTTGCATGCAATTGGACCTAAGAAACTTAAATCCAGTTATACTGTTAAAAAATATAATAAAGGTATATTTTTTGATTATGATAGAAATTTCATACTTGCGGTTTGTGATTAAAGATATGATTAGGTTGAAACAATTTTAGTGAAACAAACTATAGAGCTGATGTTCCTGATTTCAAACTACTAGTCTTTTTCAATAAAAATAAATTTCAAAAGATTTTCAAATTCTTCTTTTGGTTATAACATCTTACTATTTTTAAATGGTATAATTGTTACCCTTTAAAATTGAGCTTTTCCCAAATGCTTTAATTTAATGTCATCAATTATGGATAGTAGTTATGTTTTTTCCAAAGATAAAGTCATGTCTTGTAAGCTTACACACTGGTGTAAATTTATTTTTAACTTTTCCTAGCCTGTTAGTTGTACAACTTTTTGTGCTTCCTTTTACTGTTTCATAATCATCCTGATAATCTTGTTCATTCATAATTTACAAAACTGTTTCCATTTGACTATAATAGATTAGTTATATATTAGACATTTACAGAATAAATATTTCCTTTGACTTGGAAATCTGACAAAATAATCCTTAAAACCTAAAACACTGTCAAAACTTGGACTGGAAAGTTAAAGACCAAATTCTTCCTTTTTTTGCTGTTCAAATGAAGAAATAATTTCATCTTTTGCTGTCTTCCAGAAAATCACAGTGAACTACAAATGGTTTATTTAAATACATAGTAGGAAACTTGGTGAGATTACTTGTGGAGGTTTATCTCTCTTTTTTCTGAGTAAATTCTTAGGCCATCTTCCCTGTTATAGTTAGTAATATTAATACATTTCTAGGATCTTTTTTTGTTACTGTTGAAAGTTATATAATTCTTTTAATAATCAACTATCTGTAGAAATAACTTGGGGCTAAAGTTATGGCTAAAAAATGAGCATTTGTCTAGCATACCCAGAGCCCTGGATTTAATATCTAGCTCTGAGGAAAAAAATAAAAAAGAAATAACTAGATACACAAGCTAAGTAGGTTAGTTAGATGCGAGGAAAGTCCCAGTGGTAGAGCTGATTCTAAGAATTCTACTTTAATGCTCCCTCATATTTACCCACTCAAAAGAAACAGCTCCCTGAACACTGTCTGAAACTGATGCCCATGCTGAATACAAAACAGAATAAAGCCTCGTTTAGAAATAGAAATTTCTCACAATAAAATATATGGTTGAGAATAAGGGGCTAGAGTTTTAAAGTTAAAAGGAATAAATTTTGGGAAATTACTCCTTTGTGTAACTAGTCCTTTTGAATAAAGTTAAGATTTTGGACTTATATCCTTAAAATATTAATAAGAACCTTAAGGTGGATTTTGTGCAGATACGATGTTGATATTGTTGTAAATATTTAATAGTTACATGGGCAGATTCTCAAGTTAAAAGTTATTTTAGCTCAGAAATAACCCGTTCTTTAAAAACAATCTCAAATATGCTGTTGTGAAAGCTATTGGGATCTAAAGGGAGTGAAGAAGAGGAAAACTTGTGAAAAGCGAGCCTGAGGGTTATTTGGAATGTAAGTAAATACTTTTGTTGCTGGGAACACTTCTAGGAAGGATTAGGCAGTACTGTAGATACTGAATGAACACCTTCTGTACTGAATTCTTAAAAATGTTTCAGCTCTGCTTTAAAAAATTCTACCACTTGGAGGTGCATTTGGATTCTGAAAATACTTTTTAACTAATGGAAATGCCTTCCCCATCCTCCTAGAGCTATTTTCATTTGGTTTAAAAAACAAATTTTTCTTGTATCTACTTTGTGATCACACTAGTCTTGAGAAAGGTAGAAGTTTTAGGTGAATTGGAAGGAAATGAGGTAATTTTGGAATACAGATTAGTTGAGGGAAGAAGGATAAAGAAGATCTTTATTAATTTTACAAACATTTCAGTGCTTGGTCCAGAGAAGTGAACATGATAGGCATACTCTCTGCACTCTTAGGCTTACTATTCAGTTGGGAAAATTAATACTTTATTTGATTTAGGAACTCAGAAATTTATAAAGTTATTGCACTCTGAAGCATCACCAATTTAATCGTTTACTCTTGGCTGATTGGATTATGTTTCTGGTAGCTGGAGATGGTTGCCAATAACAGTGTTTAATTAAACCTGTGGTTTTTGGTTTTGGTATAGTTTAACAAAAAAAGCACATATAAGTAGGACTGGCAGATTTTTTGTTACAAATAGGGCTTGGCTTTAGAAAGAGACCACTGGAAAATTAAAGTGCATTTAACTATAGAAGTAGATTAATATAGGAGAATCAGGGATCTTGTTTTGCCTGATCAGATATGAAGAATTCTCATTTCTAATTGACAAGTCAATCAATCAGAAATTCCTGTAAAGCAGATGTAGACAATATATATTAAACCTAGGGTTTCATTTTTTAATTTCGTAAGATCGAGTTAATAGATATTAGGAACCATTTACATGTTTTTAATTTCAGTAAGGTTAGACAGATCTTCACACTTGGCTTTTTGAAATCAAAATGGATTTTTAGGAAAGAGTTAAGTCTAGAAAGACAAGTTGATTTTGAATTCTGTTAGGCGATCAGATTAGATTATGCACGTTAATATTGAGCTACTTTTCTACTCAGTGTTATAGGAAGTATAATACAGGTTTTCTCATTTAATTTTGTCATAAAACCAGTACCATAAAATAGATGACATTACACTCATTTTTATAAACAAGTGAACCTGAGAGATTAATAGGTTCAAGATTGCAAAGTAAGTAAAGTTAGAACTAGAGGATTCAGGTTTCAAAATGTAGTTGAGGTTTGTTTTGGATATCTTCTAGCTTCGTAGTAGTACCTTTATCTGTTTTTCTAGTGTGTTGTATGCAGTGTGGTTAAATAGTGGACTTTAGAGGTCAACCATGACAAATTTGGTGTGGTTGTGGCCAGGAAGTTACTTGTAATCTCAGCGCTTTGAGAGGCTGAGGCAGGATGGTCACAAGTTCAATTCACATCTGGACAGTTTAGCAAAACCAAGTCTCAAAAGGGGGAGGGTGCTGGAAATGTAGCTCAGTGTTAAAGCACCCTAATGTTTGATCCTCAGTACCACAAGAAAATACAAAACAGAGGAGTTACACTTTTCTAAATCAAGATTTTCTACTCTTCTGGTTGTTGTAAAGTTTTCAGAGAGAAATTTCTTAGACTACTACAGTATATGGCACTTTCTTTTAAGTAAATGTCAGTTCATGTTATTTTCAGTTGCCCATTCTACTGAGCTACTGAAGTCCTCAAATTCAGTGTATCCTGGAGGCTTGTTGTCTTTTTCTGGGCTTCTTTCTTTAAAATTGCCTTTTTTTCTCCTGCTCCATGAAAGCTCACATTTGACTTTTACTCCTTCACTATGTTTATTTTCCTCCGGGCATCTCCTGACCACAACTATTCTTGGTATGAGTATCCCAGCGATTGCCGAAACCATGGATTTACTCTAACCATATGTCCGAAGAGAAGATCCATATACCCAGTTTGCCCTCTAGACCTGTTTTGCCCAATAGGATCGCTGTAGCCCTTGAAATGGTGATAGTCTGAATTGTGATATACTGTAACTACAAAATACAAACCAAATTTCAAAGACTTTACTAAGCAAAAAGAATGTAAATTTTTTTTTTTTTTTTGTACCAGGGATTGAACTCACGACCTTGTGCTTGCTAGGCAGGCACTTAAGCCACTGAGCTAAATCCCCAGCTAAAATATTTCATTTATGATTTTTATATTGTTTACATGTTGAAATTATATTTTGATATGTTTGGTTTGTTAAAATAAACTTTAGTTTCTTTTTTAAAATGTAGCTACTGGAAAACTACATGATGTGGCTTGCATTTTATATTTTTTGAACAGTTCTGTTCTGGACATTTCTACCTATTTCTTAAGTACCTTGACAACATTTAGTCCAAAACTGTATTCTTCCTTTCCTTCTCCCTCCCAGAATTCTGCCTGTCCTGCATCTGTTCTTTCCTTAGTAAGTAGCATTAGTTATATTCCCAAAGCCAAAAATTTTGGTGTCATCTTTGATTCTTCATACCCATCAGTTGCAAAATTCTTGTTTGTACTTTAAAAATATTTCTTAGTTTCGTATACTTCACATTTACTCTTATTACCTTTGTTGGTGCTTTTTTTTAATGGGGTCTGGATTTTTGTCATGTGGTATAGTTCTAATCAGAGATGTTAAAAATAATTATTTCCTATTTTCTTATAGTACTATTACATTCATTTAAAAAATGCAAATATTTGTTTCACCCGAATTAATTTTATATTAAAGTAGGACTCTTAATTCAGGTTTTTAAAATGCCTATCCAATATCTTACACCACTTATTGAAAGAAAAGTCTATCTTGATACCACTGATTTGAAATGTTACTATTTACCAAATTTCATGTTTTTTTCTGAATGTTTTATCCTGTTCCACTTCTTTATATGTCTGTTCATATTCCAGTACTATTCTGATTTATTTCTCTACAGTATATTTTGATAATAGGTAATGGTAATTCTCCCACTGTTATTTTTTGATATTTTCTGGCTGTTACTCTGGATATTACTACTGTTTTTCGCCTTTTCTTTTGAATGATAGAATCAGCTTACCCAATTCTTTCCCAAAAATCTATTGGTGTTTTCATTCATTTGGTATAAATTAATAGACATCTCTAGATACTATTTTCTTATCCAAAAATGAAGCCTAAATATTTTGCATTTATTCTAGTCTTCTGTGTTTCATCATAGTGTTTTGTCATTTGCTGTACTTTGAGTTTGAATGTTACAGTTATTTCTAGATATTTAACCCTCTATATGTTGTTACTGTTGCTGGATTAACAAGTTGTGATTTGTTTTTTTACCATTTCCATTTCTTGGCCCCTAATAATTTCTTGCTTGAGTTATTACCAAGATTTCTAATTGGTTTTCCTTCTTGTATTTTACCACACTCTTCCTATTGATTTTTCTTAAAGCACAGGATGTTTATCTTTGCTCCTTTAATTTAAAATCCTTCAACTTTTAGAGTAATGGTCAAATGAGTAAATGTCAAACTCTGTAGAATAATTTACAAAATTATGATTTGGCTGTTAATGGTACATCAGGCCTCATTTCTTTTGATGCTAATATAACTATAGCTCTTACCCATTTTAGGACTTTTTTTTTGAGACAGAGTCTTGCTAATTCAGGCTGGCCTCAAGCTCATGGCATTCCTCCTGCCTCAGCCTTCTGAGTACTGAGATTATAGGCATGCGCCACCATGCCCAGCAATGGTTTAAATTTTAATATTCTAAACAACTTCATTTAGGTATATATGTTTAGTCTGGGTGGCTTCTACAATCATACTTGGTACACACAAATTTCATTCATTAATTTCAATAAAATAAACTGATTGACAACGCTTTTTCGTAGTGAGGATGAGGATGAGGACCTTCAGTATGCGGACCATGACTATGAAGTACCACAACAGAAAGGACTGAAGAAACTCTGGAACAGAGTGAAATGGACAAGAGATGAGGTACTTACCTGGCAAGGTTCACTAATGTCATACTTTTGTTTGTCAGTTTACATGGTTACAGTTATGAATGGTAATTCAAAATAAGTATGTGGAAAAGTTATCCATCAACTAAGTTGTACGTTCGTTTTCTTTGATCAGAGACATGAGTAACTATTTGATACTGTGGCTGACGTTACAATATAGTAAATGAAGAAATTTGTTTAATAGTGATGTTAGTTTTAAAAATGGGCGCTAGATATGATTTAACAGAACTAGACCGTTACCTATATTCAGGGGTAGAGCAAAAGGATGATGGGCAGCTTTTACATTTTTACACCTGTTTTAATAGGATGATAAATTAAAGAAGTTGGTTGAACAACATGGAACTGATGATTGGACTCTAATTGCTAGTCATCTTCAAGTAAGTAAAATGTTAAATTGTATTTCTAGCATGGTTAATAGGCCATTTGTTTAAATTTATTTTTTAAGACTATGACTTCATTCATTCAGAGAGAGTCTTACCATGTTGCCTATGCCTGATCTTTTTGCCTCAGCCTTCCCCCCTTATCCTCCAGAGGCTGGGATTACAGGTACTTGCTGCTGTGCCTGGCTCTGTACATATTTTAGATTTAGATTTCTTCCCTAAAAACATCCCTGTTTTTGGTCCACTTGTAAGTAGTTGCTAATGTCCTAGAAAGTCTGATTTTTTAGTACAGATTCAGCATCTCTGATACAAAAATCTGAAATCTGAAGTGCTTCAAAATCCAAAACTTCTGAGTTCCGATGTAACTCCACAAGTAGAAAATTCTACACCTGAAGTCATGTAATAGGTTATAGTAAAAATGGGTACACTAAAAATATTGTATAAAATGATGTTCAGGTTATGTTTATGAGGTGTACTATATGAAACCTAGGTAATTTTGTGTTTAAAATTCAGATCCCGTCTCCAAAATATCATATTACAGATGTGCAAATATTTTAAAACCCATACATAGTTGGAATCGAAACACTTGGTTTTAACATTTTAGATAAAGGATACCCTGTAAAACCCCATCCAGAGGGCTAAAATGATTACCAGTATAAAACAAAAATGGCATTCAGTTTGGATAGGACTTTGTAAATATTTGTGATGTATATTAAAACATTTTGAGAGAATTTACTGAAATATTTTGATAGCTAACCAGTAAAATCAGGAAAAACTAATGCTTACATTTTAAAGTGTTAGGGACTTTTAAAAATTTACACTCACTGTTTTTTATACTAATTCACATGCTATTCATTTGTGTGTAATTTTATGATCACATTTTACTATGCATATATTGTTTTTTAGTATGCTGTGAGTAGACAGAGTACAAGTATTTGAATTTTGGTATTAACTACTTTGGATTCAGAAACCATGTTACTGTGTTCTATATTGTCATAGTGTCTGTCAATATAACCTGAAAATACAGACCAAATAATGACAGGAAAAATGTTAATCTGACTTATATTCAAATAGCTGCTCTCCTAGCTTCAAAAAGTTACTTAACCTGTTGTCTTTCAGCTTTCTTATAATATGTATATGATAGTGTTTGTTCCTACAATATTGTTGTGAGCATTAGAAATAATATGTAAGATGTTTATATAACATCTTCAAATTCTTTCAGAATCGTTCTGATTTTCAGTGCCAACATCGATGGCAGAAAGTTTTAAATCCAGAATTGATAAAGGGTCCTTGGACTAAAGAAGAGGATCAGAGGGTAATATGTTCATGTTCTTTATGGTCACTGTATAGGTGTGTTAATTTTTTCTGGCTAATATGTTCTTAACATATACTTTAACCACTTGATTTTGTTCTTAAACCTCCTGATTGTGTTCTTTTGAAGGTATTTACATAATGATTGAATGTTGAATGTCTTGAGATGTAGCTTTTTCCAAAATGAGTCAAACCAAGTATTAAATAGAATCCATTCTACAGTGATTTGCAGAAGGAAAAATGCTTGATATAAAGCAATGGTTTAACTATAAAGCTTGATTTAACTATATTAGGGTATAGTTTTCTATCAAAAATTGCATTAACAGTACTCGCTTTGGCAGCATGTATATTAAAATTTGCATTAACATATTAAAACATTTTTATTTTTGCATTCAATAATTCTATATGTAAGAAATCATTCTTACTTTGCTAGACTCTGTATGATCTAATTTAGTTGGTGGCTGATGATAATGTTTTGAAGTGTATGATCTTATTAAAAAGTACATTTAATCCTGAAATTTTATTTTTAAACACAGTAAATATATGCATGTAGTAAAAATATTACTAAGTATTAAGTTTAAATATTCTATCAACACAGAATGTTTACAATGTGATATTGCCTCATGTGACTGTGAGCTAAAGTGGGCTAGGAATAAATATCTTGCATTTTAAATAAATAAAAACAAGTTTAAACTGTGGAAAAAAGAATGTGTTTTTTCAATATGAGGAAGGAGAAACAAAAAGCCAGTTATTCTGTATCCTTGCTGCTTCCAGATTAATTTATTTAGATTTCTGCTGAAGCTGTTTTTTTTTTTTTTTTTTTTTAAATGTAAGAGTAAAGGGGGGCCAGGGATTTAGCTCAGTGGCATAAGCCTCTGGCAAGTACGAGGTCATTAGTTTGATCTCTGGAACCAAAAAGGAGGGGGGTAGAATGTGAATATTTTCACTGTTATTCCACAGTATTTTGTATGAAAACATTTTAACTTACAATTAACTGTAGTCCTTTGGATTTCAGATAAATTGGGAGTCAGTTTTGAAGTTGTCAAATACTGGAAGATTGTTTATTGGTAAAATTGTTTTTTGTACACTGTATGCCATTGTGGCTTAAATTTAATGTATTTATTTAAACTGACATTTTAATGACTTCTTTTCCCCATGCTGGAGATTTAGGCTAGGGACTCTCACATTTTTAGGCAAGTGCTTTAACACAGGTTTTATTTCCAGCTCTAGCATTCTTATGTTTTAAGGTAACAATTTCTCAAATTTTGTTTTTGCTTCTTAGGTTATTGAATTAGTTCAGAAATATGGACCAAAAAGATGGTCTTTAATTGCAAAACATTTAAAAGGAAGAATAGGCAAGCAGTGTAGAGAAAGATGGCATAATCATCTGAATCCTGAAGTGAAGAAATCTTCCTGGACAGAAGAAGAAGACAGGATCATCTATGAAGCACATAAGCGGTTGGGAAATCGTTGGGCAGAAATTGCCAAACTACTTCCTGGAAGGTGCTTATATAAATGTATATAAACTTTTTGTATTTAATCATGATCTTTATTGCCTTATTATTAAATATATTTGTAAGCACCCCATGACTTTTATTTATAATTAAAATTTAGACTGCATGATACAAGGATCTGTTTGAAACATCAGTAATAAATTCTGTGGTAAGGAATATAATTACTTTTTAAAGGAAGAATAGCAATAATTTGTGCAATACAATGATTATATAATGTTTAGATTGTATAAACATTTCATATACACCCCAAAGTATGTTTACATATCATTTTCAGTTGGTAGATCTCTTTGTACAAACTATATCTAAATCAGAGGTTTCTTTCTTTTGGATTATTATGCATAAAACCAGGGAATTACAAATATACTGGTTGAAATAAAGTGGACTGGGAATAACTGTCTTGTAATTTTAAGTAAAATAAAAGCAGATTATAATAAATAAATATAAATATACTTTAAGTAAAATAAATAAATATTATACAAATATTTTAGGAACACACTCATTGAAGAATTTCCCTTTAATGTACTTTTTATGTTAAGAAACACAGTATTCCCAGCCTGTACTGCTATGAAAGTGTGTTAGAAAAATTCAATTCTTAATTATGGTATGGTTTATTTATTTATTTATTTTTAAAGACTTTTTTTTTATTTAAAGAGAAAAAAAAAGGGAAAAGGTAGAAATATTACAGAATTTCAAGAAAAGAAGATAAACAGTAAGAAATTAGAAAAGAAGATAAACAGCTGATAAATTACATATTGTTCTTTTAGAAATAGTTTTTCAAGTTACAAAATTAAAGCACACAAAGTGGGCACTCAAGCAGTGAGAGTGCAAACAGATCTGTTCAACAATCCAACAAGAACCTAAAAACATGATTATTAATCCCACACACCTAAACATACATGCAGCTATATCTTTTATAGCACTTCCTATTTCCTCTTTTTTTTACAATAGCAATTATACATTTTAAAAATTTTATTTAAAGAGAAGAAGAAAAAGCAAAACAGAAAAAAGGTAGCAGCAATACAGAATTGTAAAAGAAAGAAAAAGGAAAATGAGAAAAAGCCCCACTAAGAAATCAGTAATTTATAAGTTACATACTGTCATCCTGGATGTAGTTGTTCAAGTTACAAAGTTAAAGGATACATAGTAAACATTCAAATAGACTACAAACAGTTCTGCTCAAAGATCCAACAAAGATTCAGCAATATGGTCATCTATTTTACACACTCAAACATACATGCAGTTATATCCCTTAGAGTACTTTCTTCTCCTCTCTTTTTTACAATAGCGATTATACATTTTGGTTTTATTACACTTGTAGTTCTTATTTACTTTTTACACAGGGGCACAATATGATATGTATAAATATGATTCTTATTTATTTCACTAATGAGGATAGTCTCAAGTTGTCTCCATTTGCCTATGAAGGCCTCAAGATCATCCTTTTTTATAGCTGAGTAATATTCCATTGTATAAAAATGCCACATCTTTTTCATCCTGTGGTATGGTTTAAAATCATAACTAAAGTACTGTATTTCCCTCAAAGGCAGTAATTTGTTAGATATACTCTACATTGATATTTTCTGATAATCCAGCACAGTTGACCAACCTTGGGAATCTCATACCTCACTCAAAGTTACACACTTAATTTTTATTGTGTTTATCTCTCTATAATAATTTATAGTATGTAATTTGCTTGTGCATTTTTTTGTGTGGGCCTAGGGATTTAACCCAGGACCTTTGCACTGAGCTACATCTATAGCCATACCCCCCATTTTTGGTTTATTTTTTGAAACAAGGTCTTACAGTGTAGTTCAGGCTGGCCTTGAACTCTCTGTAGCCAAGGCTGGCCTTGGACTTGTGGCATTTCTCCTGCCTCAGCTTC
Organism: Hydrochoerus hydrochaeris; assembly: GCA_004027455.1. Taxonomy (NCBI): domain Eukaryota; kingdom Metazoa; phylum Chordata; class Mammalia; order Rodentia; family Hydrochaeridae; genus Hydrochoerus; species Hydrochoerus hydrochaeris. Next base: position 173,394 of record PVLA01000839.1, on the reverse strand, counting down.
CCAAGTGCTAGCATTACAGATGTGTACCACCATGCTGACCTACAGCCTTTTTTATATATTTATTTTGAAACAAGGTTTCAGCCGGGTCACTCAGTTTACTGAGGCTGGCTTGAACTTTCAATCCTCCTGCCTCCCCTCTCAGAGTGCTGGGGTTATAGACCTTTGCCACACATACAGCTACATGAATTCTTCATCTTTATATACTTGGGGGATATGGAGAGCAAACATTACTGTCTTTTATAGGTGAGGAAGTTAAGGCATGGTGTTAAATTTTTACAAAAACTAGACTAGAAACTTCGCAAGAGCTAAACTTAGTACATCAATATAAAATGGGTCTTCAGTAAAATGTATTTTTTATGTAGGATAAAATTTAAACTGCAAATAGCTATACACTAAAAATTTACGTTTTTATAAAGGAAGCCGTAGGTTAAAAAAAAAGCAATGAACTTTCTATAAAAACTGCGTTAAGCAGTGAAAAAGAGCATTGGGATTCTGCAACTTGTTTTTTCTTTTTCATGGTCACATTTGTTCCTCGTGAAAGACCTTTGCCCTTCTCATACCGTGCGTTTGGACTTCTCTGTTTATCTGTTCTTGTGTGGGTGGGTCATTCTTGTCATTTGGATCTTAACTTCGCTGTCTTATAGAGGGCTTCCTGACTGTAACCAGAATTACCCTGATTACCCACTTTTCTCACTATGTTTTAATTATCTGCATTGTTTTTATGTTGATTTGTTTTGTTTTGTTTTTGTTCTTCCCCACTGCCAGACCTGCAGAAAGGTTAGGCACAAGAGAGCAAGGACCTTCTTCACCTTGCTCCCCACAGCATCTGTGGTGCTCACAGCACTATGCCTAACTTAAGGTTTATCTTCAGAGTTTTTAAAGTATCTAATTTCATCAGTTGTAAAATTTGTTTTAAGCACTTTGTGTGAGTTGCACTATATTAAGATGTGTGGATTCCTCTTTTCGTTTTTAAATTATACACTTTCATTTCTCAGGACTGATAATTCCATCAAAAATCATTGGAATTCTACTATGCGAAGAAAAGTAGAACAGGAGGGCTACTTACAAGATGGAATCAAATCAGAACGATCTTCGTCAAAACTTCAACACAAACCTTGTGCGGCTATGGACCATTTGCAAACCCAGAATCAGTTTTACATACCTGTTCAGGCACATATTTTTAATACCTTTATTATTTTAAAAATCTAATTGCTAGATGGAAAAATGGTTTCTTAATAAGACATTAAAACATTAAGGGGATGGTAACAGACATTTATGAACTAAAAAAATATGCTAAAGCTTTACAAATATTTTTGGAACACAGTCATTAAAACATTTGCATTTAATGTTAGTGTTTTTTATGTTAAATACAGTATTTTTATATGTCCTTATACTCATTCTTTCCATCTTCGTTTATAAGTCAATTATCTGTGTTTCACCTCTATTATAGTTTCCATTTTTAAAATGTTCTGTGAAACTATAGGTGTGTAACTCATAGGTGTGTAAAAATGAATTAAAGGAGAAAATAGTAAAAAATCTTTCCAGCCATCATTTTGGGGATGTAGTAAATAATTCATTTTGATGTCTTTTAGCTTTGCTTTCCCTCCTAAGAGTTAATCACTTGGGTAATTTCAGTCTGTTTAAACAGAGTCCTTAGAGATTACAGAAGCTCAGAATGAGGCACACTGTTTTGATCTTTATAATTCATTTTCCTACCTGCAAGAAATTAGGAGCCTTCATGTTTATCATTTCTTGTGTACCTGTCTACTATGCCATTATTTTTGATGATGAGCAGTTCTTGGTTTACTTTGTATAAAATGTAAAGATTAAGTCAGGACTAAATTGTGTCTACTAAAGATAAAATTGGGCTGGGTGTTAATCTATGCTCACTGTGTTTCAAGTTTGATTTTATTCTACATTTCATGAATGTTCACAAGATTTTTTTTGGTTTGTTTTTATTTTGTTTGTCTTTTTGAGACAGGGTTTCACTATGCAGTTGTAGCCTAGGCTGGCCTCGAACTTGCAGCAGTCTCCCTGCCTCAGCCTCCTGAATGCTGAGATTACAGGCATGTGTCACAATGCATGGCTGTTCATATATTTTTTTAGGCATACTTTTAAAAGAGCCATTTAAAAATACTGACATTTTGTTTGGGCGTGGTTGTGTATGCCTGTAACTCTAACACATGGGAGGCTGAGGCAGAAGGATCACTAAGTTGAGGACAGCCTGGGTTACATATAAGCTCGATCAGTGGCAGCCTGCACCATATAGTGAGACACTGTCTCAAAACCCAAAACAAAAAAAGGTAGTGACATTTTAATTTACATATATGGAAACATGAAGATAGCATAAGCATCTGTTGATATTTAAGATTTTATTGTCTATACGTTACATTTGTTCTTAGACTCCTGTTTCAGCAGCATAAACTGAAGCATTCTGCTCCTATTTTAGAAAGGTTATCAAATTTATTTTTTAACCTACATAAAAATAGTTTTAAAGTTTACTTGAGGCCAAGGAGAGTACCTAACAGTCTCAATCAAAATATATTGGAAAGATAAAGATATTTCTTTAAGAATTGGTTCCTTTTCAGTAATTTAAAAAACATTCATAGTTCAATTAATTTAAACTACTAAAAATAATTTTATTATAAAATGTGACTTAAAGAATAAGTTAGATTGATTTGAAGTAGTATCATTGATTTTCATTAAAAATTTAAGATAAATTTTACCTGAGTCACCAAGCTGATACTGAGTACTGTAAAAGGTACATTCTGTTAGAAGTTACGTGTAATAATTTTGCATAATGATTTCTGTAGACCTTTATAAAAAGTAGACAATTTCATATTTATTTGACTTAAAGGTTTTTAAAAATACTTTTTTCATTTCTTTTTACCACTGCTCACTTGATTCACATGCAACTTCACAGTTCTTATTACAGATGTTTTAGAAATGAAGCAGAATGCTAGTTTATTGTCAGAGTACCTGTTACATAGTGTATCTAGTACTTGAGTGATTCTAATTGTTTTTTCCAAAGTGAATGATAGACGAAGTGCGTGTTACCCTACCTTACTCAGATTGACATGGAGTGGTGGTAGGGTTCGGAGGTACAAACTTGCTGTAGTCATTGTCTTGTAAGAGCTTCATATGCACTAGTACTTTCTTGTGCCAGATAGGAACACAATTATGCTGTCTTCTCCAGGAGAGAGAGCAACCCTTATATATCAGATTTTTAATATTTGATGGGTAATGTGTTTTGTTTTGTTTTGGGTGCCTGGGATGAAACTCACGACCTCGTGCTTGCCAAACAGGTATTTGTGTCACTGAGCTAAACCCCTGACCCCTCGGTGGATAATGTTGATAATAGATAGACTGACCAGCAAAACTAGGCTAAGTAATTCTATTTCATTCAATAGAAATTGAGGTTTTTTCCTAAAAGTTATGACTATCAATAAATGCTAGGAATATTTAGTAGATAAGTGATTTATCTACTAATTTTCAAAATTACTAGAGATACTTTAAGTTATAATTGTGACATCACAAGTTTTTGTAATTTGCCTCAAGTTTTTAAAATTTGGATAGTGAGGGGCCAGGGATTTAGCTCAGTGGTATAAGCGTGTGCATGGCAAGCGTGAGGTCATGGGTTCGATCCCCAGTACCAAAAAAAAAAAAAAAAATTGGATAGTGTTAGTGTGTAATAGTAATGCTTTATTACTGTCCTTTTTAGATCCCTGGTTATCAGTATGTATCACCTGAAAGCAACTGTGTAGAGCATATTCAGGCTTCTGCATTCATTCAGGTAACTTTTATTTATGACGTAAGACAAAGGGAATGCTTTCAAATATTTTTTAAAGTCAAATGGTACACTTTTTCTTTTTCTCATGTACTAAACAATATTTTTTTACTTTGAATATTGTGAATGAAAGAAAAAAATAAGTGGGTTTGAAAAATATAAACTGCAATTATATGTTAATTGACAACACCAGTTTGATATTTTCCATTCTTCCATTAAACATTTGCTAAATTGGCTAAAATGTGTATATTACAAGTCCGTAAAACTAAAATATTCCAGATATTAATTTTTAGCTAATAAGATAATACAGTATGTTTTTAATGCATTGAAATGTTGTTATATCTTTTCTGTTAAATTGAAAATATTTTATAGTACATCTTTACTAGGGGAATTGTAATATATTGAATATTAGGATATAGTGATACTAAGCTTTATTAAGGAAAATACATTTTAGATTACGTAGAAAATAAAAATTAGAACACTAATAATAAATTAATGTGTGTAAGTAGCCATTTTTTCTCCTTTATTTAACTTATTGTAGCAACCTTTTGCTGATGAAGATCCTGATAAGGAAAAGAAAATAAAGGAACTTGAGTTACTTCTTATGTCAGCTGAGAATGAAGTTAGAAGAAAGCGACTTCCATCTGTAAGAAATAAGATTGCATGTAGTTTATTGATAGAATCCTTATATATGTGTCTATACTTTTAATCAGCTAGAGAGCATATTGAGTATGACTTCACATTTTAATATGGAATAAAAATAGTTTTTAACAAATTTTCAATTTAGAGGTTGCTTGATTTTGATTTGCATTTCTTTTAGCATTTTTTACAATGTTTTGTATTCAAATACTTCAGTTGCTTAGAGTACTTTTTTAGTCATAAATGTCAAGCAGATATAGGGTAGAATCTTTGATACATATATAAAAATTCTGTGTGGTTTAGATTAGGTTTGGTTTTATTTCAGACATTCTACATAATGTTGGCATAATAGAAAAATAAAGCTTAAACAATGAGAAATGTAATACTGTAGGGATTATTATTGGAGATTGAACTGGGGGCCCTCCCACTGGATTGCACCCCAATTTATTTTTGAGACAGGATCCCACTAAATCGCCCAGGATGAGCTCAGACGAGATCCTCCTGCCTGAGCGTCCCAGAATGCTGGAATAGCTGGCACAGGGCACCACATCTGGCAGGAGAGATTATGAGCTCCAAGATTATTCTTTGAAAATTTTTTATTATTTACTATATTTAGAATATGAGTTTAGTAAATTTGGAAAAAGTAATATTAATATTATATACAAAGGGAATATTTAGATTTTTATGCTCACTAAAGAAATTCTTCAAAAGAAATTTTATATGAATGTTGAGTATGAACACTGTTCTCTGACTTTCAGTTAATGAGAATAAGTAGGAGAATTAAATTAGGATAAATAGTAATCATTCTAGTAGAACTTTTTAAAACAGTTTATACTTAAAAGACAATTCAGAAATTTTTCTCAGTTTTGAAATTTTTAAATGATACTCTGAGCTTTTTTTATGTTTAGAAAGGTTTTTCTTGGTTTGGAACTGAATAAGTGGGCAGTAGATGAAGAGAGATTGGGAACTCAGACAAACCTCAGGAAGAACAGCCTGAGATCTTAAAGTAGTATTGTGAGGCAACTGGTGACGTCCTTATATTATTTAAGAGGATATTTAAAATGACATTTGTTAATTGTAATAGGTGAGATATGTACTACAAGATAGCAGTTTTTGTTTTGAAATTGCAAAAACCATTGACAATAGGAAGATCTGAAGTATATTTGTCTGATTTAATTTTGGTCAAGAAGCTACAAATAAATAGTTATGGTTACAGAGTCCACATTCACAGATGATTATATTATGTTTAAATAATTTTCGCTTTTTAAAATGGAAGTCTTAACAAGAAAAATATAACTAGTTAAAGAATTAGCATTTTGTATTAAAAAGAATGTTACTAATTTTTTTAGAATTTGCTATCTGAGATTCACTGTTTTAAAGATCTGGTTGAATAAAGATATTTTGAGTTTTAGAGGAAAGTTGCTGTAGCTAGTATAGATTCCATATAATGTATGTACTCCTTTTAAAATTTATGTGATAGTAAAGGCCAGGCGTGGTGGCTCACACCTGTAATCCCAGCACTCGGGAGGCTGAGGCAGGAGGATGGTTCTGAGTTTGAGACTAGCCTGGGCTACAAAAGTGAGCTCAAAGCCAGCCTGAACTGCATGGAGAGACCCTGTCTCAAAAAGAAAAAAAAAAGTTTTTATGTGATAGTAATGACCAACACTTTACTGCAGATCCATTATATTTTCTGGTAGCTATTTTATATATATTCCTGACAATCTTTATGTTAATTCTGTGAACTAGATAAAATTTTGCTAAAGATTCGGATTTAGTTCTGTATGATTATGACCCTATGGCTTTTCTGTTGGGTCCAATGACCTTTCTCTTTGTCTTTTGGATTTTCTTCTTACCCACAAATTCATTTGAAAGACATATGATTTGAAATCTATCTCCTAAAAGTAATTATTTCAGAAGGTAGCTCTGCTAATGAAATAATATTGTTTTAATTTTATTTTTAGGGATCTTTAAAAGAGATATCTTGTTTTGTAACAATGGTTTTTTATTACCTTATTTAATTTGAAACCACATTGTGCTATTGTGAATCATTAACACATTTTAGCATTTTTGGAAATCATTTTTTGAGTGCTTCCTATGGGATATGCAATGTGCTCTCTAAAATATGATAGCTACTAGGCACATTTAATTTAAAGTAAAATTTAAAATTTGGTATTTTCAGTTGTACTGGCCACAGTTTGCTTACTCATGGTTACTGGCTCCCATACTGAGCTGCAGATTTAGAATATTTTCATTATCTCAACAAGTTCTACTGAACAGTACTATACATTTTACATGTTACTTTTTCATTCATGACTCTTTAAGTTCTCTTATTTTTTACTGTAAGATAATAAGAAGCTAGGCTTACAAGGTAAGTAAATTGTCCAGTGAACATCTCTAAAGATAAAGAAAAATGACAAGATTTACTGTACAGTAGGAATATAAAAGAAACAGGGTACAGTGTAGTAAAATAAACCAAAATGTTTTATGCAAGCACACAGGAAAGGTGCCTAATTTAGATTTATGCAGTCAGGGATGGATTCCTAGAAGAAATATTATTTGAACTCAGTTATGAAAGGCAGCATGATTATATATTAGTAAGATGAGTAAGGATGTTATTATAAATAGAGCAGAGAAAATACATAATCCTATGGAATGCTTTCCAGTAGTTGAACTGTATCTTAAATGAAAGAGTTTCCTTGGTCAGTAAATTAGGGAACATTTGAGATAAAGGGAGGAGCAGTGCTTACAGAGGAACCTCATGGTGAAAGCATTATTCATAGGCAAGTGCAAGTACTATAACTAAATATTGCCTGGGAGCAGGGAGTGGGAATGGAAGTGCTGTGCTTTGTTATTTGCTTGATTTTTTTTTTTTTGTACCAGGGATTGAACTCACAATGGCATGCTTGCAAGGCAGGCACTTATGCTGCTGAGCTAAATCCCCAGCCCTCACAATGATTTTTAAAAGCTTTTTATTTGTTATTAGTGCATTTTTGTGATAATTGATACATTTTGCAAATAAAAATTTAATTAGAAAAAATATATAGTCAACATGTAGCATTCAGTTAACACATACCAACTCTGAGGAAAGACAGTATATTTGCTACTATATTTTTAGCTGAAATATTAAGTAATTTGTTCTAAAAAAAAAATCTTTCACTTAAAATCTGAATTTGTACCTCCATTGAGAATGACAAATACTCAAATTTCTTTTGTACCTGTAGCAACTTGGAAACTTAGCTGCCTGGTCGGGTAGTTTTCTCATGGATGACAGCATGTCTAATACTCTAAATAGCCTCGAGGATCAAGCTACTGAGTTTTATGGTATGGATGAAAACCAAACTGTGTCTGCGCAACAGAATTCACCCACGAAGTTCCTGGCTGTAGAGGCAAATGCTGTACTGTCTTCTCTACAGACCATCCCAGAATTTGCAGAGACTCTAGAACTTATTGAATCTGTAAGTTTGAGATTGTGAAGTTATCAAAAGCTTGATTTTAGTTATATGATTTTATGTTCAAAAATATAATTTAGAGGATACTAATCAATTTTATATCAAGCATTACTTTGAATACCATGCAATTGCTTCTGGACAAAAAGAAAAATTTTCATTTTGTTCAAGTAGTACCTTATAAAAAATGTTTATAATGAAAAACAGGTCTTTTTTTTTTTTTTTGGTTGCTCCGGGGATCAAACTCATGACTGCATGCGTACCAGGCAGGCACTTACGTTGCTGAGCTAAATCCCTGGCCCTTGTTTTGTCTTTTTGAGACAAAAAGACAGTTCGCTATGCAGTTCAGGCTGGCCTTGAACTCACTTTGTAACCTTCTCTGGTCTTGAACTTGCAATGATCCTCTTGCCTCAGCCTTCCAAGTCCTGGGATTTAGAGGCATGTGGCACCATACCCAGCTAAAACAGTTCATTTTTATTAAAGTTTACAAGTGCATCAGGGAATGTTGGACACTAGTGAAAACTGTAAAGAAGAAAATTAAAATCCTCCTATACTCAGAGTTACTAATTTGAATTATTCCTTTCAATCTGTATTGTATATGTAGAAAACATAAATGTTGCTTTTAAATCCAAAAATTTATAGATTTAATTTGTCTTCAACTTGTATCATGAGTATATCTTTATTTTCAGAACTGGTTTTTAAACTTGAATTTTAGTGACTTTGTAGTATTGCATTCATATGAATGTAAGAAAAGTTAATTATTGAACATACTCTTAATATTGATCAGTTGGTAATATCTAAGTTTTCAGTGTTACTGATAACAAAAAGTAATTTATATAAAGCTTTATGCAAAAATCATGATTATATCCTCAGGTTAAAAAGAAGTGCAGGGAAGGCTATTTCTGCTGAGAGTGAGGGTTAAATAACTCAGTGGAAATTGTCATCCTTTGGTCAGGATCAGATTTAACTAGTTACAGTATTAACTTCAGTTAAGAATTTAATTTATTACAGGATCCTGTAGCATGGAGTGATGTTACCAGTTTTGATCTTTCTGACGCCGCTGCTTCTCCTGTCAAATCTACCCCGGTTAAATTAATGCGAATTCAACACAATGAAGGAGCCATGGACTGTCAATTTAGTCTTGTACTTGAAGGGAAGAAAAACAGTTGTAACGATGGAAACAGTGATGCTGTTCCTGTAACATCCCCAAACATAGCCAAGTTTAGCACTCCACCAACCATCCTCAGAAAGAAGAGAAAAATGCGAGGCAATCAGTCCCCAGGTAGCGAACTTGGTGAAGGCTCATTCATTGATGGCGTTAATACAGCATTAAAACACACACCAGTGAAAACACTACCATTTTCTCCTTCACAGGTATAATGTTGTTTTACATGTTTTCCAATGTTAATGAACTAGGTTAAATTAAATTAGATCCTTAGTAGCAGTTGGTTAAAAAGCAATTTAGGGGAGATGAAATAGGCTCGGGCACACTAACAGTTTTCCATTTCTGGAGTTTTATGCACTAGCAATTTTACTGAAGTGTAAATTCTAAGGTCAAAAGTGGCTGAAAACTTATATCCATGGCAAAGTTTGGATTTTATTGTGCAAAAGAAGATTGAATTGGTAATTTTAAGGTAAAGTAACTCCAATATTAGGAGGTAGGAGTTGATAGAGGCTAGTAGAGTTAGAATTCACTCTGGTTATAAGTAGCAGTCTTGAAACAGTTTCTACTGCATACCACTGCTTATAATCTGTTAGCTACAAAAATAAATTAGTATTTCACTGTTACATATAAGTTGAGACTGGCAGTCCTGGTGGTGCACACCTGTAATCCCAGCACTTGGGAGGCTGAGGCAGGAGGGTTGCTGTGAGTGCTAGGCTAACCTGGACTACAAAATGAGTTCAAGGCCAGCCTGACCTGCATAGTGAGACCCTATCTCAAAAAACAAACAGATGGAGACTCAATGTAGACATTGTGTAATTTAAAAAAATGGAATCTGATCAATTTTGTCTGCTCAGAGGTTCTGTGCTATGTTTTAGATAGGGAAAATTTAGAGAGCTTTGCCAGACCAAAGCATTACTGTTTTTTTGTTTTGTTTTGTTTTTGTTTTTGTTTTTAAGCTGGGTTCTTGCTCTGTTGTCCAGGCTGGCTTTGACCTCTTGGGCTCATGATCCTCCTGTCATCAGTGGGATCTCAGAAGGTTCTCCCATAGAAGAGATGGAGACTTCCATTCAGCTGGCTGATTGGTATACTCACTGATGTGCATCATGGAAAAAATTCAGGATGTGTCAGTGTGAGGCATAGGCAGGTTCTCATACTAGGCAGGGTTAGAAACAGAATATAAGAAAAGCTTACATAACTGGAAGGACCTTCACTCTGATGTAGGTGTTCAGACTGCCCCTCACAAAAGCAAAGGCCAGCTTTTCTGGGTTAGTTGAGGTGGGCCAGGGCCCCCTGAATCCACGATTGTCATTGCTAAACATGGATGGTTTGTGAGGCTTTGATTTTCCTGGAACCCAGATGATCATAGGTTTAGGACAGTGCCTGCAGACTTATTGGTGTTGCTTTAAGGGAGTCTGGAACTGGAAGTTATAAAAGGTAGTATGATGTCCCTGTAAATAAATCCTAGTATCTTGGTGTCCTCAGTTCTGAAGGGGAATGAAATTGCCTGGGTACATTTAAGGCTATTAACCTTGTTTGGCAAACTTTTCCTAAATGAGTAACATTTCTAAGTGCAGAACTGGGCAGAGATCTGACCTACAGTTTTAAGGTACTAAAGGATATAAAAAACTGAATTTTTTTGTTTTCTTTTTGCCTGTCTTTATTTCTTCTATCCTGCCTCACTCCCGCCTAAGCCTCCCAAGTAGGTGAGATTACCACTGTGCCCAGCTTATCATTATGTTTTGAATTCATACTACTCATAGAAAAGGAAGGCCATGTAAGAACACTAATTACTAATAGAGCTAAAAGCATTTTTTTTCAGTTATACTCTTTACAGCACTACAACTATGTTAATAGCAGCTATGGTTTATATACATCTTTAATTGAACACACTATTTTGTTTTAAAACTTTTATACTGTTCTTTGTAACTTTGAGCATTTTTTTAAAAACTGTTTCTTAAATGCCTGTTTTTTACTTAACACTATTCTAAGCACTGCAGAGCAACAGCAAACAAAAAGACAAGAATTTCTGCCCTTATGAAGCTTACTGTGCATGACATAGAGTATAAATATAATATTGTTGATAATCTTTTCCTAAAGCAAATGAGGAAATAATTGGATAGCCAGTTTAATATTTGTATAGTGATTTTGATGCTCTTAAACTTTTTTTTTTTTTTTAGTTTTTCAACACATGTCCTGGAAATCAGCAACTTAATATAGAAAATCCTTCATTTACATCAACCCCTATTTGTGGGCAAAAAGTTCTTATTACAACTCCTCTTCAGAAAGAAACAACTCCCAAAGATCAAAAAGAAAATGTAGGGTAAGTAGATATTAAATAGTCGTGTTAGAGAAGATAGGGCACATAATGTCAAGGATAGCATAGCCTTTTGTTCAAATAAATGGAATGTGCCATAATCCTTACCATTACAGGATAGAACATTTTTTAAAAAGTTAAAACCTCATGTTTTATCCTTAGGAAACTGAAAAATGGCTAATTATACTATAAAATTTCAATTGCAAGGAACATAACTTTTAGTAATTTTTTCTGAGTCTTTTTAAAAAATATTTTAAGATAATTTATGATGATTAATTGGAGTAGGAATTATTTAGGCAGCCACACTTTAGCATACATGCTTCCAAAACAAGCATAGGCCACCACATTTTAAAGTAACTCTAAAACGTTTAAATAAAGCATGTGCCTATGGCAGAAAAATGTAATTACACTTCAGTGGGGCTTCGGCTTGCTTATGTGAAACCAAATTGTGACACTATTACAAATACGTAAATGATTGCATAGGTTTAGAACACCTACCATTAGAAGATCTGTGTTGGGAACCACGCCCAGAACTCCTACTCCTTTTAAGAATGCGCTTGCTGCTCAGGAGAAAAAATATGGTCCTCTTAAAATTATGGTATGTATACTCTTTTATTTTTAAGAATGAATTTCCCTAATTTTAATAGAATTGACTTTTACCACTTTTAAATTTTTAATATTTTTGTATTGGTACATGTTTGCAGTATATAATGATTGCATTCCCTGTGGGGAGTTGATGCATGTACATAACACATCTTAATATTTTTTTCATCTGCTTTCTGTCTCCTCCCTCCACCCTCTTCCCTCCCACCGTCTCAAAAGATCTATCTCCCTGTTTCCTATTTGTCTTTTTATTTTGTTCTTTAATCATTTATACTTTGAATTTCTCATAGAAGAGAAACTATGAGATACTTAAGCTTGTGTGTCTGATTTATTTCACTTAATATTAGGTGTCAAGGTGCATCCATTTTCCTACAATTTTTATTACTTTGATTTTTAGTATTTAAAAAAATGTTCACTAAAGGTAAAACAGTTTTATTTCTTTAAAATTTATATTTTTGTTAATTTTTTTCCTTGACTGTAAATAAACCTTTGTTTGGGTTATTTTGAGTTTTTGTTTGTATCATCTTAAGAAAGCAAAATAGTAGTTAGTGGAATCTTTTTCATGATACTAAAACCTACACAGTAGTTTCAGTAGCAGTTAACCTGCAGTAGGATAATATAATATTTTGATATATGTAAACACAGTAGTATTTAGGAAGCTGATTGACCAGAGTACTTCCCTAAAGATCAATTTCATTTTCTATTTAAAGGAGATCATAAAACATATCCCACATTTTTATTGTGAAGCTGAAGGAGATAAAGTATAAAAGATAGGTTTCTTTCAAACTTTTTTTGTTAGTATATGTTTCAGTACATAATAAATATATTCATCATGGATATTGATGCATATATGTATGAGATAGATTTTCTTTGTGTGGGATAAAAAGGAATTAACTCTCAACAATTTTTTAAAAACACTTTTTAAAAAATAATTTAGTCCCAGCCACTTGCCTTCTTGGAAGAAGATATTCGAGAAGTTTTAAAAGAAGAAACTGGAACAGACATATTCCTCAAAGAGGAAGATGAATGTGCTTATAAAAGCTGCAAACAAGAGGTAATCTCTTACTGTTACTACAAGTTTTTATGTCTAATAGATTTGGTTGTAATACTTTGTAATAATTCATTCTAGCATACTACTTCTGTGAAGAAAGTCAGAAAATCACTAATCTTAGATAACTGGGAAAAAGAAGAACCAGGCACCCAGCTACTGACCGAAGACATGTCAGACATGCAGGTTGGTAGAGAATTTATATATTTTTACACATTGTGTGTCTCATTTATTAGAGATTCATAGAATTTTCTTTAGTATTAATCTGCTGAATTCAGAGAAACTAAACTGTAAAGTGTACTTCTTTGCTTTTAATACCTGAGTAGCTCTTTTATATATGATGTCAAAAAATGATAGTTGGCAAAACTTTAAATCTCAGTGTTTATCTTTATTTTACTTCCAAAATATTTAATACTACTGCATTACTATATATTTCATTAGCACTAAGTGCTTGGAAGGAAGTGAATAGGGCTTCCAATACCACTTTCTGAGTAGTCCCTCTGTTTCCATCTTTGGATTAGTTATTTCCCTCTTTCTTTTTTTTTCTTAGTCAGAAAATATATTTACAGTATCCTTATTAGTGATACTACTGTTGGAAATACATGACAATAGGTGCAACTTGACTCCTCAGAAACAAGGTAAAAATTCAACCAACAAAACATACACACTCACTAAAAAGAAACCAAACCCTAACACTTCCCAAGTTGTTAAATTGGAAGAGAATATTCAGGTATGGATTTATAAATTTCTTTAGTGATTTTTGTTTATTCAGTGATCACTTTAGACATATCGCAAATTATACTTTTCTCTTAAATTTGAAACTGTCTATAACAGTAACTAAACATCCATCATTTTCATTCAGAGTAGATTTGGGTATATATCACCTATACAACTGCAGCTGTAGCCAAATTTTTAGTGCTTTCTTAAGTACGTCTCTGTTTTAGACTAGATCCCCAGTTTTACTGCTAGCACCTCTTTTCCTACTAACCAATGTACATCCCTAGTTGCTATCCTGAAAGGGTAAGTGGTTAGAAGCAGTTTCAGCATGATTTTGTTGTGTAATGATTGCCAGTAAACTTTTTGACTCAGAAATTGTAAAGTAATCCTTTTTTATGTTACTGTGTGGCCACTGTACAGGTGTACATGAATGGAGAAATTTTTATCGAGTTATCTTAAGAGTTAACCCCAGAGAAATGTAACAACTAATTCAGGAGAAAGGTTTCTTTATGCCACAAGAACTGCCAGAGTATTCCTGTTAAGCATTCCTTTAAAATGTTTCTGGCCACCTCCCATCTGTCTTAAACTATTGCGTTCAAAGAGCCATGTAAACAACATTCTTATAATCCACTTAAAATGTTTTTGAGTTCCCAGTGTTTAATTAACATAAAATTAGGGGGTGGGAGTTTATTACGTAGAACATCATACCTATAATGTAGTGATCTTTATTCTTTAAAAAGAGAAAACAAGTCAAGCAAACTTGTCTTTGTGTAATAAATACATTTTCTAATTTGCAAGTCATAAAGCATCCTTGGTTCATTTTTTGACATTATATCTGTAACATTTTTTTTTTTCCTTTGGTGGTGCTAGAGCCCAAACAGGGCCTTGTTGCATGCTAGGTAATTCCTCAACCTCTCTCGCCTTAAAACGTTTTCAAAATTTTGAAGCAGCAGAGACTTAATTGATTTGGGAAGAGTTGTTATAAACAAAACATTTATCCTGTCTCCAAAGGCCTGCAAGCAATTTTATATTAAATTGGTTTTTAATTATTTTTAGTTAAAAAATTAATTTTTAAAAATCAGAAATATTTTAGTATGTATTTAAAAAGCATAGCAGGGGATTTAGCTCAGTGGCATAAGCGCCTGCCTTGTAAGCACGTGGTCGTGTGTTCGATCCCTGGTACCGATAAGAAAAAAGAAAAAGCTTTCAGTAAGGGGCCAGGGATTTAGCTCAGTGGCATAAGCACCTGCCTGACAAGCGCAAGGCCATGAGTTCAATCCCGATACTGCAAAAATAAACAAACAAACAAACAAATAAATAAAGCATAGCAAAGGCTGAGCATGGTGGCACATACCTATAATCCCACTCCTCAAGAGGCTGAGGCAAAAGGATTGCTGCGAGTTCAAGGCCAGCTTGGGCTACAAAATGAGTTCAAGGCCAGCATGAACTGCATAGTCTCAAAAAGACAAAAAAAAAATAAAAAGCATAATGTATTTCTTCATAAAGAAGAAACACAATACCATTTTCAAAACATTTTATAGTAATTATAAAATATCCAATTGATTAAAGTAATTGATATTTTTAAAGTGATGTAGTATGGACAGCTTTTTAGTAATTTTCAAGTCACTCTTGATATTTCTTCCCTAGTCAAATTGTGAATGGGAAACAGTAGTTTATGGGAAGACAGAAGACCAACTTATCATGACTGAACAAGCAAGAAGATATTTGAGTACTTACACAGCGACCAGCAGCACTTCAAGAGCTCTAATACTGTAATTGTTATTAAAATGGATGAAATGTCCCATTGCTTTATAGTATTCTATACAGAATTAGGTTACAATGAAATTTTTTTTAGTTATTTGTGAAGTTTTAATTCAGCCCTAAAACAGTTTACATCTGTTTTCTATATTGAACAGGCAGAAAAGCTAATAAGCCACTGAAGTAAGAGGTGGGCAATTTCATTGCCTATTTTTTTAAAGAGATGAGATTTTTAAAAATGTTTTTACAGATAGGAAAAAGTATTCATGAATATTCCAAAAGCAAATTTTCACACATTCTCTTTACAGGGTATATGTTACTACCCTCTTGAGACTACAGTTGTGTTATAGACAAGTATATGAGAATGTGTGATCTCTGAAATTAGTCTATGCATGGAATGCACACATGGTTTTATGAATTTTTGTCCATGTGCTGGTTTACCTAAGCTACCATTTACAAAGAAACACGGTGGGAAGGAGTCTAAAAAAACAGAAAGTTGCACTACTCATTCTTGGTATTTTTCAAACACAGTAAAATTAACTACAGTGTTAAGTGTATTTATTTGAGCATAGTACTTAAAAAAGCATTGTAAAGGGTTTTTTTTTCCCTTATTAAAGAGTCAGTATTTTCTTCATAAAATCTCAGAAGAGCTGAGTTTTGTTGAATGTATTGTATAGTATGTAGGAGCAGGAAAAATTTGTAAATTGGAAGGAAATCTGTTTTTATAATTTATTTTCATTTTTAAAGCTTAAACGTAGATATTTATTTGTATACAGGGTGTCTAGAAGTCAATGTTGTTTCCTGTCATTATAGATAACATAGTAAGGAATAATTTTGACCTTTATGAACCAGTAAGTTATAGCTGCAAAGAATACAATATCTATACTGTATGTCACATCTACCTAAATATTGCACTATACCCTTTAAATCATGTTGGTTATAAAATAGTTCTAAAAAATGTACTAAATAATAATTTAATATTTTCTTTTTAAATTATATGGGGGGGTCATATAAATTAATCTGGTGATTTGTGTATGTATTTGAAACTTTTGAATTTTGTTTAAAAAATAATATGGTACCCTGGTCCCTGAAAACAGCCTGCACTTAGAAGTTTATTATATTTACTCAAAGTTTCAGAAGTAGAAAACATTATCTTTTATTTATAAAAATATTTTGTCCTTTTTTAAATGTTTTGTGTTTCTTTACAGGTTACAACAGTTGCTTCAGTTGCCTATTTTAGGTGTTTGCACTTATTTTATTTCTTCTTGAAAGAATGTCTTTATTTGCTTTTGTCGTAGAGATTTTATGTAATTTTTTGAGACATAATTGTGTGCTGTCAAATTAAACACTGACAGGCAAATAGAATTGTACACTGTAGTTTATTTATAATTGACACACTCTCTCCCTCTCCACTTCTGAAGTATGCTGCTATAAAAATAGCAGAATCGGCTTGCTGCTATGAGAGATGGAAAGAGCGACCACCACTTGCACTGTGTGAAAAGATAAAAAGCAAATGATGGCAAGTTCTCAAGTTAACTTAAGGAAATCAACCATTACCAGGCAAATTCTTAACAAATAGCAAAATATTCTGCCTTAAAACAAAACAAAAAGAATTTAAGATTTTCTGATATGTTTTTATGTTAATAGAAATGGAAGTGCTAAGTATTTTAATGCCTAACCCTTAAACAATTGACTTGTAAGGTTTTAAACTATTTAAATCTACTTGCTGGTTTTTGCATACTACATGTTAGTGAGAAGTAAAGAATACATATGGTACTAAGGTTATGCCTCATGATAACAAATGGATAAGCCAAGTAAATCTTCTTAGCATGTTTTTTAAGTATGTTTGATTGCTTTCTAATTAATGAACTTCTCACAGAAAATTTCACTTTATAAAACCAATGATTGTGGCAAAATCAGACTGGATCATTTCAGTTACCATGAACTATTAGTACATTAATGGCTTTTGTTTTTTGGTTTTTAAAAAAAATGTAATTCTTAGCTGGATTGGATGCACAGAGTTTCCAATCACCAAAGTGTAATATCTTGGAAAAGCTGTTTTTTAAAGCGTAACTTTTCTTGAGCATTAAATTATCCCTAATTATAATATATTGTGGCTAAGCCTGGGCTTATTAGACCTACTACATATTTGGGTTGGTATTGGTTGAATCTTCCAGTTAACTGCTTTGTTGCTTTTGCAGAATTTTTAATCATAAACATGTCAGGCATCTTAAGTCACCTTTTTTTAAACTGTTGTTTTCATTTTAAATTTTTTCAGTATGTTATAAAATGCCAGACATACATGTAGCAGCCATACTTGCATGGAAACTGACTACACATATATCATACTGCATTTTGTTTGTAAGGTTTACGCATTAATACAGAAATTATCCTGATTAAATTGAGTTTTTTGATATATGAGAAAATTTTCCTTTGTAAGAGAATCTTGCATACAATGCTGACGTTTATTAACATCCAAATAAAACATTGTGTACAAGCTGACTTGGCATTGCTTGTTTCATTTTGGCTTTGTGTTTCAAAAGCTTAAGGACTGAACCCAGTATTCGGCTTTTAAGACTTTTTATTTCCTCTTAAAGACTCCTTTTACAGGTTACTGTATCTGTTAACACAGTATGACTTCTTCACTGAGCATCATTCAGAGTTATGTCTTCAACTTTCTTTTAGATACTTCCATGCAATTCTTTCCCCCAATTTAGATCTGACCTTCCTTTGTTCTGTCACTAAATGATCCTGCTTGTCTTCTTTCATCCACTGAATCATCTCCTACCCTTCCCTCACCCCCTGCCCTGGCTAACATTAAAATCTGTTGTAAATTCTCAGGTTGTATTAAGCCATTGTTCTAATTATGTACCTTTATCTCTCATTTGAACTGTTTCACTAATCACTCTGAGCTTCAATCTATAGAAATATCAAGAAACTGTACAGGGACACTATGAAGTCATCTGAGAAAGCATTGCATTCCCTCAGTGAATTAATCGTCATCACCTTTAGGCTTGTAGATTCAAAAATCTGTTGGAATTAACTCACTGGAAATAAGTTTACCTCTTTGTAGAAGGCTCAAATCAACTTTGCAAGAGTGATGATACCTGATATCAGAAAGCCAATCTATTTGTAGTGTGAAAACTGCCAAGAAGACTGGGCACATTCTCACCTTATATGTAATCAGAAAGAAACAAACATAAAAAAACCATAAATATGATCATGTTACATGAAAAGTTCTTTGTCTAACATGATTATAAAATCCTGCTAAATGTTAAACTGAAATAGTTAAAATATGACTAACTAGAATGCTAACCATAATTAATCTACATGAAGTCTCTTGCTTTATCACAAAACTAACTTTCTTAAAATCTTTTGGCTCATTTTTATAACCATGTAATTTCCTACTTGATTTATCCAGTTATAGGGTGTTAGGTCTGCTAGCCATTCAGACCTTTAATTTCTAATGTAAAACAGGATTTGAAGAGGTGCTTCTTACTCAAGAGAAAACTTACTTTGTTAATAATAATTATTAGATTACATAATAGAAAGTAAACTGAACCATGTGGAATTCTACTGAAATACTACAGTTTCCCTAATCTTTTTTTAAAAAATGCCTACAGATACAGTTAAGAATATTTAAAATGTATCAGTTAACTAAAATACACTTGGATAAGGTTATTCATGACTGATGCATTAGGAAGTGTTTTTGAAAACTTTTAATATTTTAGCACAAATATATTAAAAGTGTAGTTTGAAGCAAACTCAGTATTTAAAGTAGTGTGATGTGCTGCCCTTATTTCTGATGTTTTCATACTTGTGTGTTTTTTTAAGTTCCAAGTACAGAATGTACTTGGTTTGATTGGATTTTCCAGGCTAGCACAGGAAAAAAGGGAGGGAGATTGACCTTACTCTTTTTGAACTGTAATTTTGCCAACCATAGCTCCAATGGTTTGAGCAGATTCTGACCATTTCCTAAATCCTAGGACAACATTTATTTATTCAGTTTAACTGAGTGCTTACTATGTCCTGTGTTAGGTATTGGGGATACTGTGGTACACAGTATATGACCCCTTATGGAGGCTGATGCTATATTTTAGAAAGAGAGATAAGTAAGGGTATAATAAAAATAGTTCTCCTTTGGTAAAAAAAAAAAAAAAAAAAAAGGCCCAAATAACCAAGTTCCCTCTTACATATGGGTACATGATTGGAGTCTGCTCAGACAATGGATTTTTTTCCCTTCCATTATGCAGAATTAGCTGGGTTAGGTGGTTTATTGGCATCTCGCAAAGACCAAAAGTATGAGTTCATTGTAATAGTTGTAGTCATATGCCAAGCCACTTTGCTAAACCCCTTACAAATACTAATTCTAGTTAATCCTGTGAGGTAAGCTCTGTTATGATACACTTGTATAGATACGGAAACAGTTTAAGAGGTTTGTCCAAATTCATGATAAAATGCTGACACTAGGATTTGTTCATCTGAGGTTTGAGCCGATGTTTAAGCTTTGGGCATAAAAGATTTCATAGTATATGATTCCATTTGTATCAAGGTACAAAAACAGGCAAAGCTTAGTATGCTGTTACCATAGTGGTCACCCTGCTTGGGAGGTTGTTGAGCACGAGGGAGTTTCTAGGTTCCTACAGTGCTGGTTATGTTCAGAGTTTAAAAATTCAAACTACTATAAATGATATGTGCACTTTTCTGTAAGTAGAGTACTCAAAAATAAGTTTTAAAAATCAGGCCTAAATTGAGTAACAGGAACCATTGTTACTCTTCAGCATATGCTGGGCTCATTTCTCCTATTAAGCTCAGTTTAAGCTGAAGTTCTACATATGTAAATGATTATCACAGTTTTATTGGTGAGCTTAATCTGCTTAACTGCGTGATCCCTTGACCCAAGCCACATCAAATAGACCCATTCCTTATAGTCTGCACTTGTTCATCTCTTAAACTTTGCCTAGTCTCTTCTACCTTGAAGTTCATGCTTTCACTACCACCCCCACCGAAATATCCATATTCACCAAGTAATTTGTCACCTAATGGAGTTCCACCAATTATTTGCACCTTCTCAAATGCACTTCTTTTAATACTATATGTTGTTCTGTATTTAGAGTTGACAGTCTCTTAGCCAACAGCCACTTAATTTACTCATGTAATTTAACCCACTTTATTCCCAAGTTTCCTGTTTGCTCAGGGATAGAAGACTAGCGGTCTCTCCTCAGTTTATTCAACATTTCTCCTTGGTTAACTATGTGTGCAAACAATGTCAGATAAAATGACTTCTGCATTTTAAAACTTTAATAGTATATTTTATTTAATCTGATGTATTAAAATATTTTAATGTCATTAATATACATTAAAGATGCATGAGCCCCTTCCCCCTTTGTAAGTCTGCTTTTAGAACAAATCTTAATTCAGACTTGCCACATGTCAAGAGCTCTGTAACCACATAGCAAGTTACAAATTCTAAATTATAAGGAATTTACAGAGAAACAAAACAATTTTTTATAATTTAGAAGTACTATTTCATACCACAGTGGAATAATTTTGCAAGTTACAGTCATTGTCATTCTTCTCTGTCATTAGAGTTTGAATTTAACCTCAGTTCTCAGGGATTGTGGTACCTTGTCCAGGTACTAGCCTAGAAAATACAAATTTATATTTCAACCCCTTATACTGCCTTTCTCAGTGGACTGTAAGTTCCCTGAGGGCAGGAGCTTTGTCTTCCTCACCATTATGTATCCAGCATTTAGCACAACACCTTGACATATGCAAAGCAACATGGATTCAATGGTGAACAAAATGAAGTTGCCCTGCCAGTGTGTTTAAGCTCTTGGGTGATATATAAATCCAAATCTAGGTGCTATGAAGAGAAGAAATATGATTTTATAAGAGGCTGTGATAAAAGACACCTGTTTTCCTTGGGATACAGTTACATTTGAAGTGATGAATCTTACAGATGAATCGATATGAGGTAAAGAGGCCAAGAAACACCAGTTAAAGGCCTGAATGAGCTAGTTCGATGTTCAAAGATGGTAAGGTCAGCGTGACGTAAGCAGACAGATCAGTGCAGGAGAGGATGGTGAGAGGAGGCTGTGTAAGTGGTGAGGCCAGGCCTGGTAGGCTGTGTATTCCCTGGGAAGCTGACTCAAACTGAGACTAGCTTGTAGGAAATGCATTCACGAGTGCTTAGTTGACCAGTGTTTGAGGAAGGGGTGAAACAGGTTTGGCAGAGGTAGAATTTAGGCTACATGGCAGTCCCTTCAGCTGCTCCTGAAGTATTGAGAGAGGGAGGTTCCTGTTATCCTGTCGGGTGAGAAAACTAGAACTTTATGGTCCTGGGTGCATAATTGTGAATGGGATGCCCGGGAAATGGGGCCTGCCCTTGGATGAGGACATGTCAGAAGAAGTAACTCCTTAACTTGAGTGTGTTAGTGGAATAAGCAGCATAATTATCTGCTGAGAGGAAAAGCAGGAATCATTGCTGTAGGAAGCTTGATGATCTCAGGAGAATAAAGAATGTTCGAAGTTGTCCTTGTTATGGTTTGTGTTTTGATGTTCCCCCAAAACTTCATGCAGTTGTGGGGGCAGCTGAATCTAGAGTTTGTGATTGATTCATTGTCTAGTGCTGGGATTATCGGTGTGAATGCTACACCCACTCTAGGGTGAATATCTACATACAATATAAGGGACAGAGCTCTCGAGTTCTTTCCTTTTTTGCTCTTGTTGCTTTTACTGTCTTCTGCCACCATGAATTGTTGCCCTCTGCTGTGTACCACTCTACCTTGGTGCCAGCTGAATATAGACTGAAACCACCACAAACTGTGAGCTAAATTAACCCTTCTTTCCTTCATTTTGGGCATCTGGTATTTTGTCTCAGCAACCAAAGAAAAGTAACTAAGACAGAATTTGGTTAAAGAGGAGTGGGGTCATTGCTGTAACTCTTGAACCACATGGCTTGTGGGAAGAATTTGGAAAGGTTTAGAGATGTTGCATGAAACAGTAGAGCTAGAATGCCTCGTTGTCCTTTATGAGAGATTCGGTCAGAGCTCAGAAGACCTGAAGGCTGATAAAAATATCACCAGTATAGACCAGGCTTAGGAAGTTTCTGCTGGGAAGAAGGACTGCATTGGCTGTTGGACTCAAGATGATGTATGTTATGGCTTGGCAAAAAGTTTGTCTGTATTTTAATTATGTTCAGAGACTGAGTCTGAGACTAAGATTAGAGGAGGTGGGCTAATTAAACTGGCAGAAAAAAAATTCAAGGAAGTAAAATGTAACGGTGGTGGCATGACTATTGTTGGGGACTTTTAGCCAGATTTATATTGAGAATCAAGGGCAAAAATTCCAGCAGAATGATTTAAAATGTCAAGAGTTTGACCAGAAAGGAAGCTCCAGTAAGGCTGTGGACTGCAAAGACATAGATGAGGAGATTACAATTGCTGAGAAGAAACAGGAGAATGTAAAAGATAACCCAAGGGAATCATGAGAAGCAGCAAGTCTCTACTCTTTCCAACCTCAAAACTGCAAAGGTGAAAAAGACTTTGCTTTCAGAAAAAAATTGCAGACCACCATGTTCCAGAAAGGTGGCAGCCACGCCAGGTTCCTGAAGTCAGTAGCATAGAAAATTTTTTCATCAGAATTGGATTTAGAGTGCACAGCAACCCAGTCACTCAAACCCTACAGCCAAGAGAGAGGAGCTATTGCTCCATTTTGCAGCAGACCTTGGCATCATCCATGTGGTTCTAGTTTTAGGAGTATTCAGAATGCAAGAATTATGAGGTTAAGAAGGCTTCCGCTTAGATTTTAGAAGGTCTAGGAGACCAAGCAGTGTGATCCTGAGAAAGCAGCATGTGAATCTGTGAGGGTGAAGCCAAAGGTGCAGTGAAAACCACCTAAGGTTGGAAAAGTCAGGAATGTGTATCATCTAAGGAAAGTTACAAGGAAAGAGTGGAGCAGACCTAGGAGAGAAGTCATTGGAGCTACAAGTACCAAAAGTGCCAGAGGAGCCAAGTCAGGCAAGCCCTTTGGAGCTCACAACTTACCACAGATTGCTTCTGATGTTCCACATGGAACTACAGGACATAATGTTTTCCCTGCTGGATTTTGGATTTGCTTTAATCCCAATGCTTTGTACCCCCATTTGCACCTGTTAGAATGGTAATGTTTATCTTGTACCATTGAATGTTGCAAGTGTTTAACTTTTTTTTCTTGTATGGAGGCTCACAGCTAAGAGTTTTGCCTTAGATCTCAAAGGAGACTTGGGATTTGGATGTTTTAGCAATGCTGAAGTTGTTAGGACCGTGGCAACTCTTAGAAATGGACTAAAATGCTTTTTGCATAAAGAGATATGCATGAGTCTTTAGAGGTCCAGGGGCAGAATGTTATGGTTTGTGTCTAGATGTCCCCCTAAAGCCTCATGCAGTCATGCAAGAAGCTGAATCTAGAGTTTGCGATTGATTCGTTGTCTAGTTCTGGGATCATGAGTATGAGTACCATATCCATCCTAGGGTGGGTAACCTACATATTTATCAAGGACAGAAAGTGTTTTCTCACACTTTTTCCTTTTTGTTCCTGTTGCTTTTGCTGTCTTCTGCCACCATGAACTATTGTTCTCTGTCATATACCACTCTGCCTTGGAGCCAGCTGAGTTTGGACTGAAAGAAACCTTCACAAACTGTGAGCTAAATAAACCCTTCCTTCCTTCATTTTGAGTGCTGGGTATTTTGTCTCTGCAATGAGAGAAAACTAAATTAATCTTTAAGAAAAAGGAGGAAGGAATTTGATTAGGACACAGTGGAACTGCCAAGCAGTACTGAGGGCTCATTGTAGATTTGCTAACATGAGTTAAGGCTCTATGCTAAGTCCAGAATGATGCTTTTACATTAATTAATTCCCACTTGCCTCCTCAGCTGGACACACAGCCACAGACAGAAACCCTAGATGAACGCATAGTGATACCCACATGCCTTGCCTTTGGTATCCTCCAACAAGGAAAATCGGCTCAAGTGCACCAGAAGAGAAAACAGATGCAATGTCCTTTTGGCAAAGGATGACAAAAAATAGGGAGGCAAGGGAGTGTGGAATATTAGCAAGTATTATCAGTCTAGCTGGCACATGCTTATAATCATAGCACACTAGGAGGCAGAGGCAAGAGAATCACAAGTTTGAGTCCATCCCATGGAACTTAGACCATATCCTAAATTTTTACAATGTTGAGGATGTAGCAATGTAGCTCAATGCAAAAATTCTGATTTCAAACCCCAATACCTTAAAAAAAAAAAAAAGGCTCATGGAATGGAGTAGAGTTTCCCTCGATTAGGAAGAGCTATACCTCTTCTGAATTCCCTTTGCATCTTCTACATCTCTCACTTGTGATTGTTATTGCTTTTATTTTATTCTTTGCTAAAATCGCTATGTATGCCTTAGCTCCCCTTCTAGAGCATCTGCTGAAACAAGGCATTCTAAGATCAGAGTCCACAACCGCAGGAGACATAGGTGCATATCTGGAAATGACCCATGCATCTTTCTAATTTTCAAGAGGGTAAAAGAACTATGGCATCTGGTTGGGGAGTGTTTTCTTCATGATCTGCAATTGCCAACTGTAGATTATTTCTGGTAAAACTTTCCTCTGCAAACATCTACAATTTGTTGCCATAATTATATTGGATATAGAAAAGTCAAATGCATATTAAAGGATGCATATTAAAGGATGTCACTGTGATTGTCCAGATATTGTGTACACTTTATTGTTAAATCCCATTGGACTCTCAAATTTAAAGAGTTCAAATAATTTGAAAAAGCATATAATGGCAGTTACTGGGTAAATTGTTTCTTCATAAATAATAAGTATTGAGTGTACACTGAATTCTGTTTATTGATATTTACTCACTTTCAATTTCTAGGTTAGTTGGTTTTTTTGTCATCCAGCTGGTTCTGACCCATTATTTTGTCATTTTTGGTCAAGGGAAAAATACTCATTTTATTCAAGCCACTGTACTCAATTATTTTGCATCACAAACATTTGAAATAAAAATCTTGTAATTTTTTCTTTCAAATGAAAAACTATGACACTATTGTATGATGTATTAGTTTCTTACAATTAGTTTCTTGCAATTAGTTTGCAATAACAAACCACCACAGATTTAGTGTCCTAAAACAGCATAAATTAGATCTTTGCATCCCATATGTCAGAAGTTTGAAGTTTCAGTGGATTAAAATCAAGGAATCAGCACAAGTATATTGTTGTAGGTTGTAGGGTAGGATTTATTTCCTGGACTCATGGTCCCTTCTGTTCTCTTCAAACCCTGAAATCTGGTGGAGTCTAGTACTTCATACATAGTGTGATTGAAAACTACAAGTGTGTTTTGATTGGTCTTATTCTGTTTGGTTTGATTTTGTTATATCTGATGGCAAGGGCAGTTATTTTGAAGATAACAAGATATATTATGGTAGCCACTGTTAATTTCCTATTATCTTGTTTCAAAATCCTGTATCACTTTTACTGTTTTCTTTTGATTGGTTTTCTTCAGATTTATTTGGTTTGATTTTAATATGTCTGATGGTATGGACAGCTATTTTGAAAATAACAAGAGGCATTATGGCAGCCATTGCTAATTTCCTATTGTCTTGTTTTGAAGTCCTGTATCGCTTTCACTTTTTTGTTTTGATTGACTTTATTCTGAATTATTTTGTTTGGTTTTATTCTCTAAAAATAAAAAGAAAATAATATGCCAAATTAAAAAAAAGAAAAATACAAGTGTGCATTAAAATAAAAACAATGTTTTATAATGAAGCACACATTGCCATTTATCATTCTCAAAGTGCTCCCTCTCAGTTCTAGCACATGTATTCCATCATTCTGGCCATTTTGTGAAAGAGTTGTGAAAGTTCTTTTTTGTGAGTGTCTTTGTGCTGTCATGGCTAAGTCAATACTCTGAATTGATTCAAAACATTTACCTTTTATTGTCATTTTGACTGGGTGAAAAGCCAGAGTTTCTCAATACCAGATCTATGGATATGGTAGATGAGGACACACTATAATATTTTTATGAGTTTACCTTTTCTGTTTGATGGTAGTCAGCAGCAGTACTCACCATATTTTTTATCACACTTTGTAAAGACACCCATTAAAGGGGGCTTCCAGAACTGCTTCTGAAATGGCAAGAATGGTGGGATAAATGAATTTAAAATGAGAGAGTATTTTGAGGTGATTAATAGCAATGTGTCTTATTTTATAATTTTAAAAATGTAAATATTCACTGTATTTCTCTATTACCCCTTGATATCCTTCTGACATTCCTCTTCCATAGTCAAATCTCCCTCTTTCAAGAGACCTGTAATTACACTGGGGCCACCAAGTTAATCTAGGACAATCTCCCCATCTCAAGACCCTTAATCACCTCTGCAAAGTCCCTTTTTCACATGTAAAGTAGCATGTACACAGGTTCTGAGATTCAGCTGTTGACATCTTTGGGAGAATCATTATTTAGTCTATCACATGAGACTATTATGGTATAAAACTGTGAATTGTGATTTTGGCAGATACATGGTCCATGGACAAATTTTGAGTAATGCAGTAAATATAACATTCTATGTAATATTCAAAAATTGTAGTCAATAAAAAGAGATACTTGCTGGGGATTTAGCTCAGCAGTATAAACACCTGCCTTGCAAGCATGTTCGATCCCAAAGTACCAAAACAAACAAACTCCCCCCCAAAAAAGGAAATACTCATAGTGCTCCATATAAAGTGGATTTTGTATTAAATGCTCGTTTTTTCCCTAATTGCATGTTTTGTTTTTAACTTTTTAAACCATGGTAGAGAATTTCTGTATCATTCATTAATTTACCTGATAAATAAACATCCATGTACATGGAAAGTATTTTCCTTGGGCATTAGGTGGGACATAGTCTCCTTATTAGAAATTACTATTCATAAAGCTACACTGGTATTACAACAAAAATAATAAGTTTAGCCTAATGTTTGAAGAACACCAAAGCAAAAAAATCAAGATGTGGAGAGGGAAATTGGGCTGGATCTTTAGGAAGAACAGTAGTAGAGATCAGTTCATATTTCTCATGTGTTTGATGAGGGCATAAACAGGTGGACCAAATATTTTAAGAGAAAATTATGGGAATCGCCATAGCATCAAAAGTTGATACCACAAGTATTTTTCTCTATTTTTATAAATTTAGTTTAAAACATGAGCTGAATTATCTGTCTTACAGAAAGCACAATTTCTAGACATTTAAACATATAAGAAAACTTACATGTATTGCAACTATTTCCCAGTATTTGAAACAAACAGTATACTTTTTTGGTATGAGGAAGAGAAAATTAAGGATTGAGACAGAGAAATCATAGAAAGTTATAGCCGTACCTCACAGCCCTCTCTTCAAAATTAATTAGTTGATAACTTGCTGCTTGTCTCCATCACTCCAAGGTTGTTCATGGCAAATTCTTCTGCCTCGTCACCCCAGATGTGCTTGTGTGATGATGGTTCATTTTTGGATTTATCTTTCCCACTCATCTTTTAGTTCTTCCCATTTGTCCCTTCTTTCATTATTATACGAAGTAAGGTAATTGGAGCTGAGGCTAAAGTACTGTAATTGCAAGTACAGAATGATTTGTTCAACAAAGAGAGGGATAAAACAAGTTTCTTAGTTTAAAATGGAATGGGACATGGCATTATTTACCTGTTGGGATAATAGCACCTTTTCAAAGTTTGCATATTATTTTTCAAAGCCAGTTAACAGGTAAAATGCAAATTATCTGTGCTGCAAACTGTGTAATAAATGCCTTAGGGACAACTTTCAATGGTCACTTTCAGAATTCTCATTGCTTTTATAAAAGTCACCACAAAAAAGAGTGTTTTTCTTGCTAAGGAGGCAGTAACAGGAAATAGTTCTGTGGGTTACTTACAAGATAAAAGGATAATGATGATGTCCTAGTGTATGAAGGAAAACGTTTATGTATTGCCTGAGCTGGATTTCCAGGCAGTGACTTGTAAAAGACAAATCACTGAGGGTGGTAAGTCTCTCTGATGACTGCAGGCCACCAAAGAGGCCAGCTCTGGCAGTGAGCATCTCCAGTGGGGTGTGAAACACACATCTCTAGGCTTTTGTTCCATATGCAGACGAGCTTGGGCAGGAAATTCATTCAAGACTCTCCAAATTAGAAACTATTGCAAAGTTATAAATGGCCTGTCTGCTCCTAGGCCAGAGCCGTTAAATCCCTGGAGTCCTCTAACCTCTATTCTAGTTGTTTTGATGCATCCAGGAAAAAAAAAAGGCATTGTTTAGGCACTGTTTTCAGAAGAAATAATTAAGGCAAGACCTACATAAAGTTGCCTTACCTAATTCTTATTTTGGCTGTAAATTGCTAGAAATAAAAATTGTAATAAAACACAAAATCTATTATTCTAATAATCCATTACAAATGACATAAGAAAGGCAGGTGTAGATTGCAGATAAAAGACAATAATATAATGAAGAGAAACTGATATTTCTAGGGAGCTAGACCACTGCTGAGTGTTCCTTATGTAGTCTTCACCTCCTGATCATGGGTTTTAGAGGAATAATAATTGGTCTGGTGTGGGGTGGAACTCTATGCTTCCTAGTTCCAGTTTCTGCATGTTTCCATCTGGTCCCCACAACGACTTTGCGGGTAGATACAATGATTCCATTTTATGGACAAGCAAACCAAAGAAGTTATTTAGCCTTTCTAGGAGGTTAATTTGTTTCAAAGTGAATGAAGTTGAAATGTGAGGGGTGTCACTTGCATGGGCCCCAGTGAGTACAGGGAATTTTATGGGATGCACAAAAGGAAACCAGATTGCAATCACTACCGATACCTATATAAGTATTTCTGGTAAGTCGTCTAAAGAAAGTTCAAAAGAAAATATAAAAATGTCTATCTCTCCAGAAATTTGTTGTAATTTCCTTTTTCATTTCCAATCAACAGTCAGTTGTTCCTGAAAGAGAGGGCCTCAATTATAAATGCTCTGGGCCCCATAAAATTTGTGTTTGTCTTTACATATAAAAGATGTCACTGAGCTCTATTTTGAATTTGGATCTTGTGAGTCCAAGACCTGTTCTATTTTCAGACTATGTAAAAACATGGAAAAATAGGGCATCAGTTGAAGGAAAAATGAAGGTAGGGTATGAGAATTTTAATTATAATAATGTAAAATTTTGTATCTAGTAAACTGAAAGGTTGCACTTTTGAGTCAGAAGCAGTATGTTAGAATTCATGGATTAGTTAATTTTTTTTCTTTTCTCCTTCCCAAATTTTCTGAAATAGTGTTACTTTAATAATGTAGACAAACTGGAAATATAGAATTACTTGTGTTTAAAATTTTTAATGGCTTAAATTATAATACTAGTTGTTCATATTTTAAATGTTTATAAAGTTAAGGCCTAAATTACTAAAAAATTGAACTGACAAATTTTATCAAATAGTTTATTTTCTCTCAAGGCATTGGTATTTGCTTTATATTATCTCTGTTAAAGAAGTAAAATAGGAGTTTAAATTTTATATACTATTAGTTGCATTTATTTTGTGGTAAATCTCTGATATCTGATGTCATTGTTCTTAAGTAAGTTCTTTCTTTTATAGAGCTAATAATGTTTAACCTTTCTTCACATTATGTCTCATTAAATGAAGCAAAAAATATGACATTTGCATATATTATTGGGGAACTGTGCATATATTGTATAAAGTTTAAATCAGGTTAAACATATTTATATCCTCAAACTCTTACCATTTCTTTACGGTGAAAATTTTCAAAATTTTTTCTTGTTCCTTTTTGAAATATATAGTACATCGTTGTTATCTATGATGTTTCATTTGTATTTTTTATTTGTTTGTTTGTTTGAGACAGGGTCTCATGATGTTATTCAGGCTGGCCTCGAACTCACTGTGTACCCCAGGCTGATCTCCAGTTTGCTGTGATTCTCCTGCCTCAGCCTCTCAAGTGCTGGGATTACAGGTGTGCCCTACCACAACTGGCTCATTTCTATTTTAAAAAGGTAGTGAAATTAGACAAGGCATAGGGGTAAGGCCAAAATCCTCATCCTTGATCTGATAAAAGCCTAAACTGGTTAATTTAACTTCTCTGCATTTCAGTTCCCTCTTCTATAAAATGAGAACAAGCATCTCTTTCCTAACCTCTGAGTTAGGATAGAATGAGATAATAAATATGTGTCTACCAACTATGAAATTGTCTTCAAAGGCAAGGCTTTCTTGTTGGCTAAATGACCAACCATGCTAAATATTAGGATAATAAGAAATAGAAACCCTGATAGAAGTTCCTGGAAAAAAGGGCCCAGTGAGCTGAGGAAAGGATGAGTTAGAGGGCAGAAAACTGTGTCTCTCTCTTTCACTGCCATAGTGTAAGCATAGTGTCTGACACATGTGCTAATACTTGTGGAATAAATATAGACATCCCATATGCAAGAACTATTGAAGTTTTGTTCTGCTCCAATATGGATGCCAGTGTTAGGGTAATTTTGATCAGTAAAGTTGGAGGGATTTTATTTTAGGAAACAAGAACAAGAATGAGTAACAGTTGGACAGTGAAGAATTAAAGGCACCCTCAGAGAATTAGAGGTGGCCCACTTTGGTTTGAAGAAACAGTGCTGTGAAAATGCACATGATGACCAACATACTAAAGGGCACTTAAAATCATGGTAAGAGATTGACTTTTTATCCCGAAGGCATTTGGGAGCTTTGTCTCTGAACATAATTATATTTTAAAACTAGAGCATATGTGTGAATACAATTTGAGTATATATGATTTTCAGTGAAAAATAAAAAAGTTTGTCCTGGTGACAGATGAGATATATCACTGAGGAATGGGTCATTTAGTGGCCATTTGCCTCAGATTGTAATGCAACTAGTGGTTAAAACTTGTTCAATCAAGAAATATTCATTGAACACCTCCTCTGAGCAAACCACAAGTAGCAATCTCATAAGTGTAAGACAAAAACAAATATTCATATTGCATAAGCTTCTGTAAGAAGATGTACATATGTATATGAAGAGTTTATCAAAAACACATGGTAGAGTTGAGGATTGTGACGCATGCCTATAATCCAAGCTACTGGGGAGGCTGGTGCAGGAGGATCACAAGTTTGAGCTTAACCTGCGGGACTTAGTGACATCTTGTCTCAAACTTAAAAAATAAGATCTGGGAGTATAGCTTAGAGCACTTGCTTAGCATATATGAAACCCTGTGTTTAATCCCCTTTACCACAAATAAATAAAGACAGTATAGTCACCTCCTGTGACCAAATGAATGAATATCAACAAAGCACTTCAGATTCTGGGGGGCCAGGGATAGAGCTCCAGCGGCAGAAGTGCCTATCTGGAAAGCCCAAGGTCCTGATTTCAATTCCCAGTACCTAAATAAGTAAATAGATTTTGGGGAAGACTACCTCATGAGCCAGAAAACTACCACAGGTGACATTTTGAGGAACATTTGTGTATTGATCTGCTTGAGTTCCCTTAACAAAATATAGCACTATGGACTGAGTGGTTTAGACATTTATTTCTTCCTGTTCTGGAGGCTGGGAAGTTCAAGATCAGTTGCTGGCGAGTTTGTTTTTGGGTGAGGGCTGTCTTTTACGCTTGTAAATAGCTACCTTTTGCTCTGTCCTCAGATGGTTTTTTATTCATGCATAATACAGGTGCTGGAGAACTCTGGTGTTTTCTTCTCATAAAGACACTAACTAGTTCCACAAGTTTGACTGGGCCAGGGCCCCACTGCTAGGAACTCATTTAACCTTAATTACTGCATTAGAAGCCCCATCTCCAAATACAACCATGCTAGAGATTAGTGCTTCAACATATGAATTTTGGAGACATGTTCAGTCTACACAAGTACTAACTTGGGTTAGATAATGATATCACATCAAGGTTACATTTCATTGTACATACTATAGTTAAGTGAACAACTTTGTTTCTGGGAAATAGTGAAGCATTTAGGAGCAAAGGAGTGATTCTCTTAGGCAATTCAAAGGAAAAAGTGTGCGCGTGTGCCCATGTGTAAGCATACAGAGAGGGAAAAAGTATGATAAAGCAGCTGTGTCTTAAATATCAGGTTGAGAGAGTGGCCCGGAGATCCTGCCACAGCTATGCTGGAACCCAGGAGGCTGCACAAAGAAGCCATTCCTCGCCCTCTTGGTGACTCCTTCCTTGGTGTCAGCCAGGAGCAGGCCCAGTAGTATTTCCTGTGAGCCTACCAGGGTTCGGGCTTGGAATCCAACACCCCCCCACACCCCCCACCCCTGTTAGCAACTGGGGACAGAGGTCTGAGCATCTCTTGGCAAGATGATTGTATGCAGTATAGCAAATGGGGGGGGGGGCTCCTCTAGTTTCTTTTTGAGAGCAAGTGTTGTTTTCAGTTTTGATTCATTATGACTAATTGCTCTATTCTTTTCAATATTCTCTTTGGATTGATTTTATAATGTTCTGTCTTTGATTTTGCTATAGTAGACAACTACTGTGGAGATAGTGAGATAGACTATGGTACCTATTGCTGTTATCCCGGTAACCTGCTCTGAAGGTCTGTACCAGATTCTCTGCACTGTCTCAATTGGCTTTGTTCTGTCTTGTTCTATTGTATTTCTACTACCTCAAAATAAAATTAAAGAAATAAAATATCAGGCTGGTTAACCTGGTACAAAGGGCTATTTAGAAGTTTCTTGTACTACTCTTATTACTTTTCTCTAGCGGAAAATCATTTCCAAATGAAAAGTGATACTAAAAACGTTTGAAGAAACAAAAGAAGCCTGGGGAGTTTGGAAGATATGGAAATGAAGCCCCCCTCCATTCTTCCACAATCCTTTGGCCTGGCCCTGCCTCCTGTGGCTCTCAAGGCCGCTCTTCGCTCTTCGTGTCATGACTTCTCTCCCTTCTTAGAGAACACTTCACTGTCTTTTCTTTTCTGGGGACCTAGAGTGGTCAGTGAACCTCTGATGCATTTAATCAAGTACAGCTGAAGTACAGTTGTACATGTGGTCTATACTTTTACTTTTGGTTTACCGTTCACATTTCAGAGAAAAAAGTATATGATGGCATCAGGAAGTTATAAATAAACCTGGGGAGTAAAAGTCATGGTAGCAGTCATTTGGTTCCCATCTTGTGTGATTGGGTCCTCTAATCAATTTCTGTCACTATAATTTTTGATGGTATAATTTTAAGGGTGAACATTTCCTCAGATTTGCTGATGGAAAGTAAATTACTGCTACAGCTATAACACAGATTAAGAGGTATCGTGGGGTAGGAAGAGCCTTTGGATTTAATTAGACCATTGCAATACCCTGTTTTACCTGGAGTATAGAATTTAGTTTGAGATTGTTTTTAAATCAACTGGAGCAAATAATTAGAAATAAATGTCTTTTTTTGAAAAGCACTAGGAGTTTAATTATGTATATTTGAGGTTTACAACATGAGGGTGTAAGATACATAGATAGTAAACAGGTTGTGAAGCAAATGAAAAAATTGGTTATCTCACATAGTTACTCTTCGTGTGTGTGTGTGTGTGTGTGTGTGTGTGACAGGAGCAGCTGAAATTTAAATAAAAAAATCTCAAATGTAACACAAGGTGTGTTTAAAAATATGGTACATGTTTAAATTTAAAAAGTTATTATAGTAAAAGATATATTTCCATTAATCTCCCTCAGAATGCTTCCCCTTCCTTCAAATACACTTATTCCAGCATTCTTGCTACTTTCTGAAGCAGTTCTGGAAGTCACTTTCATGAGCATCTTTAGTTGTGCTGTTGAGCCTGCCTTGATGTCTAAAACTCATTGAAAATATTTACCTTTCATGGTCCTTTTGCTTTGGAGGAGGAGCCAAAAGTCACAGGGTCCAGTGAATAAGATGGATGAGGATGCAGCGTAATGTTTTACAAATTGGCTTTTCCATTTAATGGCACTCATCAGTAGGATTTACTGCATTATAAAAATCATATTCCATAAAGACACTCACTACAAAGGACTTCCAGATCTGCCTTAGAATGTGCCAAGAACTATGGGATACATGTGTTGAAAGTGAGGGGGAATATTTTTGAGGAGGATTAATGGCAATGTGTGTTTTATTTAATATTTTAAAATTTTAAATATTCACCTTATTTTTCATCACCCCTTGTATAATATGTAGACTGTATAATGCTACAATCTAGCATTATATTTTAGATCTTATTCGACCTACACATCTACTGTTGCATGCTCTGAGCTCCATCTCCTACAGTTCTTTGCCCCTTTCTCTGCCTCTGGTAGCCACCGTTTTATTCTGTATCTCAGTATATTTGACTGTAGAAATAAGGATTCCATGTATAAGTGAAATCAGGGAATATTTTGATGTCTTATTTTACTTAGCATAATGTCCTCCAGGTTCAGAAACGTCATCCCAGGTGCTAGTTTCACCTTCCTTCTGCTCCGCTTCCTTTCTCTGCTCTTCTCCTCCTTTCCCCACTTCTTTTTTTTTCCTCTTCCAATTCATCTGTATACAAAGAAATGATTTTCTAATTCCACTGTCTATATGAAAGACAATTCTATTTCAGTGAGAATATGCTTTCATGTGAGGAGAGTGAATAGGCATGTTTTTAAGTAAAACAAAATTTAATTAACTTATAGAAAGATCATGTAGTCTGTTCTTCCTATATTTGAGAAATCCAAATACTGTAATGATTTTTCTTTTTCTTTTTAAAATAAGAATAGTCTTCATTTGGTAAAATATGTCAAACTTTAATGCTACCCCCTTTTTTAAACCCCAAAGCTTTTTAAAATCCAAAAATTTGAGTACTGTTCAAGGGGTTTCTAGATTTAAAAATCAAACCAAATCAAACCAAAAAAAAAAAAAAAAAAAAAACTCCTCCATCCTCACAGCTTTTTTGCTGGAGGATTCTGAATAAATCTCTGATACTTCCTCTCTTCCAGGTCCTTTCCTGTACTGTTGAGGTTGTTCAATATATTTCAAAGGCCAGTGAACTCTGACATGAAGCCTGGTGAGAAACCAGATGTAGTGGCCCTTATTGCCATCACATTTTCTTGGCACATTGGTACACAAAACTTCACCCATACTAGCAGAGTAGTTGACTCTGTAATATTAAGTCTGTAGGGACACGGTAGTGGTAGATTTCAGTTAAACTGAGGCATAGCAGCCATGATGAGATCTCATTAGGTTCTGTGAAGAAAGAGAAGTCGATCAACAATTTTAAACCTGGGATCTGCAAACGCAAGGTGGCGATTCATAGAATGTGAAGACCAAAGGGGCCATGGGCAAAAAAGGCCCATTGACTCCCAGCAGCTGTGTGGATTTTTTTCTCTTGTAATCCCAGGAAATGGCTTTAAATGACAAGACAGAATATGTACTTAGTAAAAACCACAGAGTGTAAGTAGTTGGCTGAGGAGGTATAAGGCTAGGGTGACAGTTACAAGAGGATCCCTGGAGACAGAATGGCTCTGGGCATGTAATTAAATCATCAGGTGTTAGCTACCAAGTTTCTTCTAGGTCTGAAGGAAAAAGCTGTCATTTATTATTATTCCCGCCACCCTTTCTTGCAAACATAAGTTGGAGCGTGTCCTGGAAAAAACTACTAAAGTAGTATAATGCTCAAGAATATGATCATTATTTTATAACTCCCACTTATTTTCTTAAGGGTTGAGATGAAGTCATTTCCTGAGATAGATATAAGTTATTATAAAATTGGAATGTTAAGAGAAAAGAGAAAGAGAAGAGGGAAGAGGGAGAGAAGAGAAAGTTTATGTTGTAGCATCTATTTAAATAATTATATAATAAAAAGCTCAAGAGATGCATAATCCATTATATAAAAAATTACCTTAATTACCGTGGTATTGGTTGTACATCTCTGAATTTATTAAGAATTGTTCAATATTTAAAATTAGCATATACTTTAGAAAAGTTCTATTTTAGCAAAGAGGCTGGGGAATAAAAAGTACATTTTTATTTACATGGTACCAAATATAACTACCAACCTCTGAAAGAACAGAGAAACTAAAGACTGGAGTTTCAGAATATCTAAAATTTATATTAAATTTAATATAAATATTAAATACAAAGATTTTCTTTTACAAGAAGCACTAAATAATTTACATCTGAATTTTATTTATTTATTTATTTATTTATTTATTTATTTATTTATTTTTGAGAGAGGGTTTCATTATGTGGCCCAGCCTGGTCCCAAAATTCATGTTTCTCCTGCCTTAGTTTCCTCGGTGCTGGAATTAAGGGTTGAGATGAAGTCATTTCCTGAGATAGATAGTAGTGCCTACTCTGCCCATTTCTTTAATGTTTTCTTTGGTCCTGGGGTTTGAACCTAGGATCTCACACATGCTTAGCACATACTCTACAGTTAGACAGGTAAGTAGATATTAGTGGGTGTGGCTGATAAAAAGGGGAGGAGTATAAAATAGTACGGATTGCCAGGTAAAAAAGACATTTTAAAGTCACACATTGTGCACAGTCCTGTGTTTGACCACCTAGTGGTCTAGATCCAAAACAAGGTATATGGCATTTCCTGACTGCCACAGCTTACAGCCTACTGATACCAGCAAAGGAAGCGTTCTTTAAAGACCTTCCTGTCTTGGTCTGTGACCTATTAAAAACTTACTTTTGTAAATTTCTTCTGTAAGTTTCTCATATGATTAAAGCCCTTGAGGAAACACTGATTATCTAAAAGGGATAGGAAAACATGTGTAATTCCAAGGTAACTTTCAAGAAAAATGTCGCTAAGTATAAGTATCATAATTACCACAGTTCCCTGAACCCCAGGAGTAACGTTTCTGTGGATAGTTACCCAAATATTGAGAGAGAGAGAGAGACAGAGAGAGAGAGAGAGAGAGAGAGAGAGAGACAGA